>OX387345.1:19587500-20187500 GCA_947563465.1 Archips xylosteana | reverse complement strand
GACATCCTGCTAATTGAACGAAGAGATTAAATGCTATTTTAGCGTGCTCTTGCAATTTAAAAATAATAAAAATTATTACAAGTTAAAAAATACGCAAGGACTACCTACGGCGTTAGTCACCGGGGTAAGAAATACATTAAAAGTTTTATTCACTTATTTTTAATTGCTGATCGCTTAGCATTCCTAAGCCCACTTAGACCCGTAAAAAAAACGCGCAGGTTGCTTTACATTGCGGCAATTGATTGACCACTTCAAACTTGTTCGCTTTACGGAATCGCAATTTAATCCAACTTCCACAATTTATCTCGCTGGTCTAAACCAGGCTTTAGCAAACTTCTTTTCATTCAATGAGTACGTAAGAACGGTAAAGGACTATAAAGAACCGCTGTTTTATCGAGAAATTGTTTTTCGGGAGAATTAAAACTGCAAACTCAGCTGATAGGTACCTAACTTAAATAATTAGCACATGTTTATTACAAAGTTAGACTCAACATAAATAAAAGTTATAGAAATGCAACGTCTTTGTTATCATAGTCATAGAGTCGAATAGGAAGATAGCTGTCGAAAGAAACTACGTGAGTTGCTTGTGACTGTAAGACGAGGAATAATGAAATACAACGGTAGCTCCACCTATCACCCCACCAACCGCAAATTACAAAATGATTCATAAAAGTACCTAAACCAGAAAACGACCAAATAAAATTATTTACTCTAGATTGCTAGCTATCATTAATTGTGTTTCCGTAAACACTACAATTCGTTAGAATGTGAGATGGAAAGTAACACATTACAATTTCATTCACGTACTTTCTCTACCTGGTAATAATAACGAAAAACTGGCAAAATATCCAATCCCTCGTCTTAGCTTCTCCCAAAGGTATTAAAAAAATAAATAAAATAAATAAATATCACGGGACAATTCACACCAGTTGACCTAGTCCCAAAGTAAGCTTAGCAAAGCTTGTGTTATGGGTACTAGGCAACGGATAAACATACTTATATAGATAGATACATACTTAAATACATATTAAACACCCAAGACCCGAGAACAAACATTCGTATTTTTCATACAAATATCTGCCCCGACACGGGAATCGAACCCGGGACCTCAAGCTTCATAGTCAGGGTCTCTAACTACTACTAAGTACTAAGCATAATTAATAATCATTCTAACATACCTATGCGTAGAAAAAACGTGGGGATCATCACTCACATCTTCAGTTTCTTCCATAATTTGTTCAGTACTGTGGCTAGTTCCTCTTGTAGTCAGTACTACCACCACAACGGCCGCCAACGCCAAGAGGCCAAGCATCGCGGCAACCTGCTTATTTCGCGCCAAAAAGTTCCACATCCAAGCGAGAGTGCAAAATGACCGTCAAGAAAAATTCACGAATGCCACAGATAGAGCAGCAAACTTTTTTTATTTTTTATTATTTGGAATGATAACCGTGGCTGTCGCCCGTTGCGGCCAGCGTCCGAGCCGATGTATGCGACCTGCCCGACATGACACACTTTATTGTTCTATTAACAAAGATAACAAACGTGTTATAAACAGGGTCGTCACTATAAAACAAAAATTTTTTTTATTTATCTGTTTTAATTATAAATATTGCCTATTGCCTTTTTGTTATAAATATTTTATGCAACCAGAACTTTTGGTTGAAGAAAGAATCCAGGTATATCTTGGGTAGGAGTGATAGTATAGTGTATCAGTGATATTTTGTTGATTTTGATTAAACCAGGTTGACAGCATGCATCCACAAATAAAAACAAAATTTCAGCGGTAGGAGCTGCTGGACATAAGTAGTCCTCCCTCATACATCTCATAAATATTTTTTCCTTATTTTCTTTATTTAAACTTATTAACTTGTAGAAAACTTTTTTCTATAAAGTAGAGCCCTAATAACTTCTATAATATTATTCAAAAACAACATGTTGCCTTTTTTTCTTCCACCTACTTCATAACTCATGACATCACTCTTGCAGTCACAGGTCACATTCTATTTTTGTCTATGATAGGCAACCCTCGCATGTCTCATCTAGCTAAACCGCCTAATTCAATTGACTCTTCCTGATTGCATTAACTCTCTGACGTACCTTTAATACCAACCTATGATCTGCGGTGGTCAAGATTGGAACTAATTAAATTCTATGCAACTTTTAGTGCACTGGGCGAAGGCAGCGCCGCCATAGATTGTTCTTGTAAGTTTGTGTCATCGTTTTAGAAAATGTCATGCAGATGAGCTATGCTGAGAATAAAATTTAATTAGAAGTTAGGTTCGATGACCCTTAGCGCGATTTTTTTTTTTTTAATTTATTTTGAAACATGCTTCGTACAACTTGTCACATTAGCCTATAGGGCAAAAACAACTATACAAAAAACGGAGGCTCGCAATGCTATTTATAATTACAACTTTATCACATCAGCCAACCTGAAAAGCGTCAACGCCATGTCTGAAGCCAGCTGGGCTAAAATCCCCACAAACATTCCCGTGTCATATTTGCTCAGGTTGGCTGCTGCAACCAACGCCTCCCTCGCATCGCGATTCCGAACACCGCGAATTTTAAATAGCGAATTATCAAATCAGTGGTATCTTTTCAGCCAGACATAATTTAGACTGTGTTGTTTTAGACTCTTGTGTTGCTTTGTTTAAAAAAAAGGTTCCAAGATCATTTTTATTTCTTAATGTCAGTCATTCGAGTTTGTATATCACTTGGCAATCAAAAAATCTTATGACCGACTCTGAGTATTATAGCGGCAAGCGGCAGTTAAGTAGGTGACCATTTTTATCAAGAGAATTTTTCGCTTCGAGCCCTTATCTTTCAAAACAAACGGTATCGTCATAGTATTAAGGTTCAAATTTAATGTAATGGCTCGAAGCGAAAAATTCACCTGGGAAGGTTTATACTATAGTTGAAAGGTTACTCAAAGTAAATTTTACTAACCTACTAACCAATGTGCATGTAGAGCAAATGCAGTTTGAATTCTTCCCTCATTATTGGTTTCATAATTTTCCAACTAAGTATTTTTTGACCACTTTCTGGTATCCGATTCAGCAGAAATTTGGCATTTACACAATATTTTTCGAAGTTGTCACCCAGTCAGATCTAAAGTATATTTGCGCAGAGGAAAAAAATGCAAAATTTTGTGGTAAGTAATTTTTTTTTATTTCAATAAAAAGTGTGTTTCTGCCCAAAATCTCCTTAAAAGTCGTTGTGCTGTTTTAAGGTGACAAAAAAAATGTTCACGTTATGTATGAGCAATAACTGGGTAGTGTGTCCGTGTCCCATTAAAAATAAGACTTTTAAGCTTGTAAAAGCTAAGCAATTAAATTCCAAACCAGAACCAACAGGAGGTCTTTTCGGTCAATAACGCCAAACTTGTCATCTGTCCAACCAGACGGTCACCTGGAGACCATTTTTAAAACCATGGCCCAATTGCATAACAAAATACAAGCAAATAGTATTGGTGAATTTCAATACAAAATAGCTAATGCTATTTATTAGCTTGTAATTTGTTATGCAATTGGGCCCATATCGTTCAAAAATACCATTCGAAAAAGAAGGCAAATTGTGCGAATTTCAAATACGGGTAGAGTTGTAGAAATTGCAAATTGCAATTGAATTTGTTATGATGTTACAATGCGTTATGTACGTTACACTGAGTCATCCTTTTTCGTGCGTGCAGCTGGCATTCATCGATTTATTAGTCGTTGTCACGTCAATAATTCGCAATAAGAACCACGGCACGCGTCATCATTGAGAATGACTCGGTCTATTATACTCGTATTACAAATTCAACACGAGTTTTACCACTTTCAAAAAGTGTTGTCGAGTGATGTGATTTTAAAAATCGGTCCCCAGTCAACAACAAAATTCGATCATCGAACTTCGTATTATGCCATTTCGTTCACGCTCATAGCATTAAAAATAAGAGCGAAAGAGACGTCACTATACGAACTTCGAATTCTGTAGTAGCTTCTAGTAGGCGCGTGGTTTAACGGCGTATGCGCATCAGACCGTACCGCCCTCCGGTCGCGGTCTGATACCTCCGTGATCCACTGTTTCAATGAGACTGCCCAAATAGTACAAATACCTATCATTTGTTTTATGGAATCACTGGGCTTCTGTTCTTTATGCATCGAACATTATTCTAGCGATATTGTACTTAAGATAGGCATCATTATCATCATCAGAGCACAGGCCTCCTCTCATAATGAAAAGGCTTGGGCTATAGTTCCCACGTGGACCCAGTGCGGATTAGGAACTTCACACAGACCATTGAATTTATTAGGTTTAAAGAACTTTATTTCTCATAAAGAATTACAAAATTCACTTGCATGAGAAAGGTTACAAATTAAAAACTAATTCTAAGCATACAGTGTTTAGAAAATTGTTATTTATAACTAATTACAATTAACAAACACTACACACACTAAACAGTATGTTATTTTATTACTAACCTAGTGGGTAGAATTTAATCACAATAGTTATTTTATTGTACAGATGCTCGGAACATTATTTATATGTATGTATTTAAATTAAAACTCATTGTTGTACCGTAAAACCACATAACTAATATATATTTATTCGCAGTTCGATTCGGTTTCCTCACGATGTTTTCCTTCACCGTAAACCACATGTTAAATTTCAAATGTAATTTCGCTCATAAATTCCGAAAAACTGAACGGTGCGAGCCCAGGCTCGAACCCACGACCCTCTGCTTGAGAGGCCAAAAGTCAAACCTGTGCCCTGCAGTGGGATGTATATTAGGCTGGGATGATTACAGAAAATCATCCTGGTTAAGGTTGCAGGAACGAGTTGGATGCGGATGGCGCAGGATCGGTATGTTCAACGAACCTTGGGGGACTATGTTCAGCATTGGACGTTTGGACGTCTTCGGCTGAAATGATGATGATGATGAATCCAACCGTCTGCTGAAAATATTCCGGATTATTTTAATACACTATATATTTAATGTTAGATGATTCTATCATCATCTAAGAACACGTTCTAATTGTCGACTCGCAGTGAGATATGATTGCTCAAAAAACAATGTCATTATCCCGCATGCGCGGCGGAGCGCGGCGCCCTCCGTTCCGGCGCGCGCGCCGGTCAGCCACCTTGCAAGACGTTGGCCGACGCTGGGGCCAATGTTGGAGGTGATGTTGGCGCCAATGGTTGGCGGTTGTGTATACAAAACTGGCCAAGTGCGATTCGGATTCGTCCGTAATGGGATTTGTACAATATTTAACAGTAAGAACATACATGATTTTTCACACATTTATTGTCATTGTTAAAATTGAACAAAAAAAAAATGTTGAAAATAAATTTATAAGTGTCATTTTATAAACTCACATTTATAATTTTACTATTGGTTAAGCAAGCATCATGAAACCATTTTCAATTTAGTCTAAATACTGGGAAGCTAAAAAAAGAAGCAGTAGGTATATACAGGGTTTTTTGTAATTCACTGACATCCTCTTAACCCTGAATTCCTATCACTCAAACAAATGTTTTTTGTTTTACGACTTTTTAAAATGAAGTACTTTTTTCCCATACAAATACAAAGAGTATCGTAAAAATAAGAGGATATCTCAAATTTTTAAAACGTTATTACACCAAAAATATTAAGTTATGACAAAAGCCGTAAAACAAAAAACGTTTGTTTAAGTGGTTGGAGTTTAGGGTTAAGAGGATGCTAGTGAATTACAAATAACCCTGTATACATTGTTTATGTAAAATGAAGAGTACGATTTTTACAGC
Source organism: Archips xylosteana (assembly GCA_947563465.1). Classification (NCBI taxonomy): domain Eukaryota; kingdom Metazoa; phylum Arthropoda; class Insecta; order Lepidoptera; family Tortricidae; genus Archips; species Archips xylosteana. The sequence continues at coordinate 20,181,734 of OX387345.1, read as the reverse complement.
TTTTGATGCAGGGGATTTAATAAAATAGGAGACTGCGAAAAGGGCATAAGTACATCACGGCTTAAAAATCTAAGAGTGTAGTTCAATTTCAGCACAACATTTCTGTTTCGTGCAGCAGGATCCAAAATAAAAATACCCATTACAATAGCATCCAGTAAATAAGCACCGTAAGAAACACAAACACAGATATAAAGCAATAGTTGCATTCTCTAGATACAAGTGCTTCCGTCAATGTACAGCCTTAACCAACGTTTGAACAAACATTGGCCCTAACACCGAGTGTAAGTTCCTGTGATTAAACAGAACAATCCGTGGGCAGTCATGAAATAATAACGTGGTCAAATGAGTGCTCGTTATTAACATTGATTGATGTCCAGAATTACCTATAAATCACTTTTTTAATTTTTAATTGTGAAACTATTATTTATTTCTGCTCCAAGGAACATGTAGGGAGCAATTGATACCTATAAAACTGGGCATTCTTGAGTTAGAGTTGCTCAGAAAGAGTTCTGTATAGTCGGGGTAAGAAAAGGTTTGTCACTTTTCGACTCTATGTCAACGAGTTAAGGTCGAAAAGTGACGAACCTTTTCTTACCCCGACTATACCTATGACAGTCCAATTGGCATTATAAAAATTGAGCACAAATGCCCAAAAAACACGTTTTTGGTTCGGATTTCTCCTTGATTTTTAACTATATTTTATTTTTTATTTTTTTTACAATGACTATAGTTATATTCTACGATAATTTGAAGTATGTAGCTTTTAATGGGTTAGGCACTAGACCTATGGGACAGATGAACAAAAAGATATTCTTTGATAAAAAAAACAAAAAACACTCTAATTCCGAAAAAAAATACTACCTACTATTATTTTTTTAATAACTTCCCACTCCTGTCTGAAAATATAGCAATAGACAAAAAACAAAACCTTTTCAACGACAACAAAATAATTGAAAACCCGTCATAATTACAACCGCAATCTAAATTCAAAATTCGAATGCCGTTACCGAGTTCCGTTAGCAAATTACGACGCCGCAAACTTCTATGAGATATTAAGGCGTAAAATACTGCTAGGGCTTAATAATTGACCTGAAATATCACCTATTATTCACCTGCCAGACTAACTAGCTCTGGAGTTAACAATATCGTTCTGATGACGATTTAGGAGGCCGCCCGTGGAACGTTGAAATAATTTTAGGAGCACAGCGCGCGTGCGTAGAGACGGCGTACGGTACGGATGTGACGTTGGTAAGTACTCTATTTAAGTTTTTGATTAAAAAAAGCGGCCAAGCACGAATCCGATTTGCGTATAAATTAAAAATTTTGGGGAGAAATAAAGAAAATACATTTTATTCTCGTAATTCGGTAAGAGTAAGGAGAGAGAGTAGAGCTTCGGCAGGAATACAACAAAATTATTAATAAACTAAATTGTTGTTAAGAACCCTATAAATCTTTTTCTTTCAATGAAACAAATAGTAATTAATTTTCTAAATAATAATTGAGTTTAGATATTTAAATAGTATAATTTAGTTAAAATTGTAAATTCAGTTACGCTATCGTTTTAGACTTGTAAGATCCTGTAAAAATAGTTACTTTTACGTGTGAAAATAATTAGTAATATTAGTAAACAATATAGCCTGCGTTGATTTTTTTAAATAAATAGAAACAGCATAATCGATATCTGTTACATAAAATATTAAGAAGCTATCAAGCTTGGTGCGGCCCGTGCCAAGGAGATAAAGAAGGGACTTAGGTACCTATCATCGCCGACATCGCTCACTGGCAACGGTTGTAGGGTGATGATTGATGAGTGACAGACACCTCGCCGCTTATCTCAACTTGAAGCACTCGGAGAACAGTGATTGCTTTAGCAAGCAAATTAGTATGACAGTGTTTTCTTAATCGTGACAGTGGAGATGTTTTTTTTGAATGAACGACCACGAACGACGTGGTACCACGGTCTTCTGGCCGGTGTTAGCCAGGCTTGCCCACAAATTTTTTATTCAACAAGTTATTATCAAGCGGGTTTCAACTGCCTCTACCTTGCATGCTTTGGCACATGGACGGTTTGTAGTGAAAATGTGATAGATCTATATGTCATTCATTTTCTTCGACACTAAAGACTGCATAAAATCCTGATCTATTTCTTTAGCATAAGTAGGACTTTCTAAAATTATTTGAAGGTCACGACATATTTGTCGTCACGTCGTAATAAACATTATTTTAAAGAATCGTTTTCTTATCCTTATGAGTAAGTAAGTAAGTACTTGCTGCATCTAGTGGAAAAAATACTTACTAGGTGGATTTAATTTAAATGTTCATAATTGAAGCCTGACAGCTGGTCACAAAATTGAGCAATCCTTAAGGGCACGCTTCCGCTCCCTTCAAATTAATATTCCTGGCAATTAACAAGGATGGTTTAAGTTGGTAATGTTGGTATTGCACCTGTTTGCTGCCACGCTCGGCCGAGCGCGACTGGCCAGCGAGGCGTGGCCGGCGAAGAAGCTGCTTTAAAAATAAAATGGGTTTGAAATTGGAATAAAATTTCCTTGAGTTGGCTAGATTTGATAAAAGTGGCCAGTCAGTTGAATTAGGTAAGATATGCTGCTTGACATAGGTTGGATTTACCCCTGCCGTATCTGGTCAGCGTGGTTATTCTTTTATTCTTATGTAGACAATTGACAAGGGCGCTAAAAGCTGCGTAAAACTGCCATATTGACATATAAGAGGGTTCTTCCATAGAAGCGATCAGAAGTTGAGACGTACAAAACTTACTAATCTGGTTAGGTAAGTAGTTGAAAAAGCGGAGTAATTTTCAATCAATGTACCTATTGCTCGAATTCTGCATACGTTTGCTCCAATTCTTAGGAAAGCCTCACTTTTTGCTTGAATATGGCAAACATTTAAATAAAAAAAACATTTTTTCCCCTTTCTTATTAGATAGAATAATACGAATACGATTAGCACAGCAACTTCAAGGTATAAAATATCGTGCCTTGATTACTAAGTAAAGTACTAGACTGTCTAAATTTTGACGCTTCAATTTCAACCGCTTTCTTGCGCTTGCAGCGCTGGTGCTGAGTTAATATTATAGGTTCAAAAACTATTACACATGACATAACGATATGGGTACCCAGTCCGGTAACTACAGATTGAGGATAATGACAACGTGGGCGTCTGCGCGAGCGACGAATCATGCCCAGAGATTATTCATAAACTGCACTGCGGGTATATTCTAGGCGCAAGCCACACAGAAGAGACGTGGGACTTGGGCTCCCCGCTAGCGCGGCGCCTCTTAAATCAGTTTTCATACTAAATGTCCAGAAAGCGTCGCGATCCAAACCGGACAGAAGAGACGGGGCGGAGACGTGGCCAGCGAAAAAAGGTAAACGATGCGGACTGTAACGCGCCCCCGTCTAACGTCTCTTCTGTGTGGTTTGCGCCTTAAGGAGGGGTCTCTACATTTTACATTCAAAGGGGGGATGAAAATTTCATTGATTTTGCCGTAGGATGCACCGTTTTCAAGATATTTAACAAAAACACCGGTTCTCATTCGGATGAGAACCGGTGTTTTGGTGATCGGTCACCGAAGTTAAGCAACGTCGGGCGCGGTCAGTACTTGGATGGGTGACCGCCTGGTTTTTTATTTTTTACTATGAAGTTTCACTTCTTCCGCGCGGAGGGACTCTACGCACTATTTTTATCACTTTTGAACGTTATTATCGATTCATCTCATTCCAAAACTCGATCATCTGGGGAAAAAACGAGCTGAATTAGAAATATGAGCAGAGTAGTGCAGTCAGCAGCAGCAGAACTAGATGCGCGGATGTGGTGTTCGACACACGACTCTACTGCCAAGGTAATAAGGGGGCATGCAGGTCATTTTAATTAAGCACCAAAACCGCTCATCCACTTCTACTAACAGTTCGACAACACTATAGCGATATCTACATAGACTGTTACCATTTTCGAATAGTATTTTCGAGTGCTGTGTTTTCAAAAATGGGTCTCCATTGCCGCGCGACCATCGCCGGAGTATGCAGCTCGCGACAGGGGGTGGTTAATGTGTCCAACTATCACACCGTACCGTAACGATCAACGATGTAGAAATATTTATTTATTTAATAGTAATCTTAGGGCACATTGTCTAACGCAATCGGAACCAAAAACGCCTTCGCTACTTCTTTCTGTCCAACGCTATACAATGGAGATAGAAAGAGACGGCGAATGCGATCGCGCGTTTCAATAGAAAATGTGGTTTGTCGCTTTTCAAGTAATATCTCTGCATTTATCTCTATACCTGTTAATTTCTTGTGTTTTATGTATAGCAAAGAGTTTAACAGATTCTCTGTCCCGAAGCAATGTGCGGCGTTCTTTCGACTCGTCCCCGTAGTAACGTCCCCGTACATTAAACGCTCATAGTCATGAGGCACGTGCCTCATGGACGTACCAGTAAAGTTACACAAGAGGCGCATGTGCCTCATAGGACAGGGAACCTGTTAATATACATATGTATATCTTATCTATGTGCTCTGTGCAAGATGTCTCAAAACTAATCCAGAATATTTCATTAGACCGTATTGTCTAATGCGTGGAGGCTTGCGATCGCCTTCGGTGTCTCTTTCTACACTCATCGTTTCACAGAAAGAAATGGTGAAACTGATTGTGATTCTAAATGCGTTAGACCAGTGATAGGTCCTACCCAAAGTGGTCTCTATCGAACCCCTGGGTCAATGATGTTTTTGGACGCGGAAATGAACGACTGGCTGACTATAGTTCAGGAAATTTGGAGGTTAAGAGGAGAAGCTATTAACCATCCTATGAACCATACAAGTTATTTCAAAATGAATCCGGAATATTTCATCAGGTCTATGGTCTCTAAAGCAGAGGATCGAGTTCCGTTCGAGCCCGGGCTCGTACTTATCTCTTTTCGAAATTTATGTGCGTTACATTCTAATTTATCATGAGCTTTACGTGAAGGAAAATATCGTGAGGAAATCTGCACACATTTGTGACGAAATTCGATGGTGCGCGTGAAGTTCCCCAAGTTTAGTATAGATTTATAACTTAATCCTCTTCAACTTGATCGACTAGTCATTTCTCAAGTGAATATAATGGCGTGCCGTCCCTTTCGCTCTTCTGTTTATAGTACATTACTGCAGAGGCCGTGAAGAAAGGGATTGATGGACGAGATTTGGGGTATACGGCCGAGTCGTAGACGAGGCCGGATAAAACGAGTCCAGCAATCCCTCTTCCGGCCGAGGATTGTATAGAGCTTTTCTCAAACATGCATCATCATCATCATCATCATCATCATCATCATCATCATCCATCCATCCAACCATCCATCCATCCGTCCATCCATCCAATCCATCCATCCATACATCCATCCATACATTCATCCATACATCCATCCATCCATACATCCATCCATCCATCCATCCATCCATCCATCGATCCATCTATCCATCCATCCATCCATCCATACATCCATCCATACATCCATCCATACATCCATCCATACATCCACCCATACATCCATCCATACATCCATCCATACATCCATCCATACATCCACCCATACATCCATCCATACATCCATCCATACATCCATCCATACATCCATCCATCCATCCATCCATCTATCCATACATCCATACATCCATCCATCCATACATCCATCCATACATCCATCCATACATCCATCCATCCATCCATACATCCATCCATACATCCATCCATACATCCATCCATACATCCATCCATACATCCGTCCATCCATACATCCATCCATCCATCCATCCATCCATCCATCCATCCATCCATCCATCCATCCATACATCCATCCATCCATACATCCATCCATCCATCCATCCATCCATACATCCATCCATACATCTATACATCCATCCATACATCCATCCATACATCCATACATCCATCCATCCATACATCCATCCATCCATCCATCCATACATCCATCCATACATCCATCCGTACATCCATACATCCATACATCCATCTATATATCCATATATCCATACATCCATCCATCCATCCATACATCCATATATCCATCCATCCATCACCAGTAGTTTAGGCGGTTTTATATTTTTTTAATGTCGTAAGTTGGCTGTATGTAATTTTTCCTTTGTCAGTTTAATGTTAGTAAGCAAATTTAAAAAGTTACAGGAGCGGACAATAATGGTTTTTCATACTTACTTTTATGGCCTAGGCCAAGAAGTAATGTAGGGAGCCATAAACAACAAACTTCATGGCTTCATTTCGTGACATTAACGCATACATTTCAAAGCATGTTTGAGAAAATAATATTAGTGCGATTGGAACGGGATGATTCGAAGTTCGAATATGAATTTGTTTGCGGCCACAGTTCGGTGTGAGTGCGCCGCCGCGTGCGCCTTCGCTCGTTAGCCGGTAATGAGGTAGCCATATTTACGATCCCACCTAACGCTTGTCCAGATTCGATGCGCATTACCTACCCTCTAATTCACTCTAAGGTGTAACACTATTTAAACTAGTAGTTTGAATGTTTACTTTTTGGTTTTGTTTTCATCTAGACTCGTTATAGTTTACTTGACAATTTAATGTTGCGAATATTTTTATAATTCTCTCTTTCAGAGATCAATGTAAAAATCGCCCTAAGAGACAAAGTTTGATTTTTAATCGGGTATTTTTTGAAGTGAAACTTCTAATGCCACTACCAACAAGGTCGCGTTAAACGTTTAACGCTACCATGGAGGGGGTATGAAAGCATTAGTAATGTACTGCCGAAGCAAGTAATCTCGCATTGTATTACTGTCTATGCAAATTTGTTTGAGACTTGATAAAAGCGTCATCTAGTGAGTAACTTAAACACATATGTAGATGCATTTTGCAAGGAGATAAAGCCGGAGCAAAATAACATAAAAACCCCATTTATCCTCTCCTTGAAAGTGCAATAATGGAATAGTAGCATTTCGTAACTTCGAAAGTTTAGTCAACCCGGGGGAATCGGGTAGTTAGTACCCTTCGCTACTGCTATCTGTCTACAGGGTTATTTTTAATTCACTGACATCCTCTTAACCCTGAATTCCTATCACTCAAACAAATGTTTTTTGTTTTACGACTTTTTAAAATGAAGCACTTTTTTTCCCATACAAATACACAGAGTATCGTAAAAATAAGAGGAAATCTCAAATTTTCAAAACGTTATTACACCAAAAATATTAAGTTATGACAAAAGCCGTAGAACGAAAAACATTTGTATAAGTGGCGGGAGTTTAGGGTTAAAAGGATGCTAGTGAATTACAAATAACCCTGTATACTCCATTTAATTTAGAATTATAAACCACAACAACATTATATTGCGGCTCGTGAACTGTAATCTCTTTACAATTTGTACTAGAGTAACAATTGACAACACGCAAATAAAGTGACATTAAAACAATTTTATTTTGCGGCTCCCAGACTATTGTACTGTACTATTTGCTAGGTAAGAAATAGTTGACGAGCCACAATATAATGATGTTGTGGTTTTCAATTCTAAATTAAATGAAGTATAAGTGTCTGTCACCTCTTCACCTTTTAACCGCTGAAACGATTTAGATGAAATAGTTTGAGTCCTGAGAAATCGCACAGCATAGAAAAACCCTGGAAAATTGCACAATTCCCACGGGATAGCGATAAACGAGTTCTTTGCATACGGAGACGCGAGCAACAGCTAGTAGAATATAAAATAATTAAGAAAAATAAAAGCTTGTAAAAATACATCCCAATTCCCCACATATTCGTAAACCTTAAAGCATGGTTTCCTTAAAACCAGTCGACCATCGTATTCTCGACTTCGGATTTATCATCACACATTGAGACTAAGTACCCTTCGCGTTCACTTTTGTTTTGTGGTTATGGCCGTGTACAAAGCATCCAAGGTCCATAACCATACGAAATATGGTATCTAATCTCGCGGACTCTGTTCCTTATGAAAATTACGAACAATATTACGAACAATATTGTTTTATGATCCACCCACTTGGCCGCTGTGTGCTCTATTAAAGCTTCGTGTTTTTGTACTCGACAATATCTGTTGGTAATAGGCCCCCTGGGAGAAGTGATTTCGGTGAGCAAATTGTGCACTAGCTTTCTTGTTAGTGGTAAATGGGGAAATGTTGGGATATTAATGGTTTAAAGTTCGTTAATTTTAATGCAGATAGTAACAGTAGCTTATTCCGATGTTTCTGGATAGCCCGGAATTATTATATTGCAGAATCGATGAATGTACGTCGTGGTGTGTTCTTGGTCCTTACTGTTTATGTAAAGTTAGGTCGATACAAGATTTCTTTTGTGACGATAGAGGAAATTTCTCAATAATTACTGTAAAATTCGTCATTGCCAAACTCCCCAGTAAGGTTGCTTACAAATTCCGTTGTTTTACAGTTAGACGACCAGATGGCCTAGTGGTTAGAGACCCTGACTATGAAGCTTGAGGTCCCGGGTTCGATTCCCGTGTCGGGGCAGATATTTGTATGAAAAATACGAATGTTTGTTCTCGGGTCTTGGGTGTTTAATATGTATTTAAGTATGTATCTATCTATATAAGTATGTTTATCCGTTGCCTAGTACCCATAACACAAGCTTTGCTAAGCTTACTTTGGGACTAGGTCAATTAGTGTGAATTGTCCCGTGATATTTATTTATTTATTTATTTATTTATATCGGGCAGTAATTGCCTACTTCCAGAATAGGAAATAATGTACTATGATTTAGGATACTAGAAATACCCACCTAGCTGATGCTACTGCTACTACTACTACTGCTACTAGCTACTGCTGCTGCCTAGAGTAGCAAAAAGGAAAAAGATCTCTTATAGGGTCACTTTGTTGTCCGTCTGTCTGTAAATCCCCTTTTTCTTAGGAGGTCAAGTTAACATTAATATCAAATACCTAGTAGGTTAGGTACGCAGGTTTGGGAACGGTGCAAGGTTTAGTAGTGGTAGAGCCATGTTGTAGCTAGCCGCTGCATCACGAATGGGCCGGCTCGTCCGGGGCAGTACCACCCTCTCACAGAACATCGGCGTGAAGCAGCAGTAATCCTGCTTGCGTTTCGTACGGTCAGTGATGTTCATTTAACATCAGGTGACCCACTAGTTCGTTTGTCTGGCCTATCTAACATAAAAAAAAAAAAAAAAAAAGCCTTTGGAATTGTGAACAAACTGTGTTTTAAGTTGATACCATTAAAAGATAGGTACAACCTTTTGAAAGTATATTTTCATACAGAAACCATCAAAACCTAAGTAAATATCACCCTCAGTGCGCGCACGAGTCCGACTCGCTCTTGAGCGGTTTATTTTCAAGATTGGTATGATATGAAGCATCTTTTTGTATTTTTATTTTTCAACTCCATTTTTTATTTTTTTATTTTGTTATTGTGATGATGCGCTAGGACTTTACCATAATAAAGTTCTATGAAACGAAAAAACCCAACCAAGTGCGAGTTGGACTCGCGCACCGAGGGTTCCGTTCAAATTTTTAGGTATGTCAAAATTATACGCCGTTAACAACCGTAACTATTAAAATCCAGTATTAGCAGAACCCTGCTTCTAAGTAAAATATACGCAGTGTGAGATCATTTATATTGGTTTTTTAGGACCCCCTTAATATTTAATAATAATTATATTTTTATTATTTTTTGTTGTAACGGCCACAGCAATACATAATCGGTGAAAATTTCAAGTTTCTAGTTAACGCCATTATAAATATCGAGTTACAAACGCTGAAAAAAACACATTTTTTGTATCACGACCCCCTTTTATTTTTAACTTTATTTTATTTTTAGTATTTATTGTTATATTGGCAACAAAATTACATCATCTGTGAAAATTTCAACAATCTAGCTATCCCGTTTCATGGGATACAGCCTGGTGACAGACAGACAGACGGGCAGTGGAGTCTTAGAAATGGGTCCCGTTTTTACTCTTTGGGTACGGGACCCTAAGAATGGCCACCGCGAAAACTCCCAACGAATAGGAATTCATATGGAAACTCCTTTAATAGCGTGCACAAGACAATTAAATTTGCCTGTTACTAACCGTGGAGTAATTATAAAGTGGAATTAATTTCAGTTTAATGCTGTAGTTGTTATGTTCACGTTCCCGTGTGAATATTAGTAACATCCCTGCCAATGCCGTCATATTAATATTCATAAAAAAAGGTGAAGGAACATCGTAAGGAAAACTGCGAAAATTTCAATGGTGTGTGTGAAGTTCTCAATCCGCTCTGGGCACGCGTGGGAAGGGAACTATGACCCAAGCCCTCTTATTCTGAGAGACCTGTGTCCTGGAGTAAAAAAAGAAAGAACATATTTATCCACTTTCACAAGAAGGCGTGTGTAAGTAAATACAAGAAAATACACACAATTTCACGCAAATAAATAAACAAAAACGTCGTACAGTAAAATTACATAAAGTTTACCACTGACAGATGGTTTGCCTTCATTTCATATCTATCTATCTATCTATCTAATCTATCTATCTAATACCTTTAAACGAGCAATTCTTGTATATATATATATGTATATATATATATATAATCAGGATCTCGGAAACGGCTCCAACGATTTCGATGAAATTTGGTATGTGGGGGTTTTCGGGGATGAAAAACTGATCTAGCTATGTTTCATTTTCAGAAAATCGCTTTTACTCGTGTTTTCCGGCTATTTTTGTATGCATTAGAATATAAAGCTAAATTTCGCCGACTTCGAGCAGATCATAATGGCACATTAGAAATCGGGTGGTCGCGGATCCAGCCGACCTCGGTTCGATTCCACGTTTTTTTTCAACATTTTTAGTTTTTTTTTTAAGTTTATTTTTCATGAGAAAACGTCAAGTTTCTTCTTTTGTGAGAAAAAGTTACTTTTTTGTTAGAAAAAGTATTATAGGGAACGTGCAATAACTATAGGCGGCAGCACTAATGCGACAGAAGAGACACTATGCGGACAGTAAAACACTTATCAAGGTAAAAAATTCAAATTGATGGCACCCTTATGGCACCAGTTGGCAGCACCGTCTATGTGCACGTTCCCTGTTGGGAGCACAGAACCGGAAAAGCCGGTTGTCTGTAAAGTCGGTTTACGGACGATAGTTTAACGTGACTTAACCCCCCCCCTCCGGTGTTTTTGTCAAATATCTTGAAAACGTTGCATCCTACGGCAAAATCAATGAAATTTTCATCCCCCCTTTAATATCCCCGCGCTCCCTCCCCCGCATCCCCCCCCCCTCCGGTGTTTTGATCTCTGAAATGGCTCCAACGATTTCGATGAAATTTGGTATTTGGGGGTTTTCGGGGATGAAAAATTGATCTAGCTTGGTCTTATCTCTGGGAAAACGCTTGGTACCGAGTTTCTGCCCGAGCAGAGCTCGGTCGCCCAGGTATTCAACTTTAACGACCTACAAATAAAGCCAATTTTAGAATACTGTTACCCACGTTTGCAGATCGGTGGATACGTCAGTGGTAAACTAAAAGTAAACGTATTGTATATACCTACATAAGCTGGGATGACGATGATGGATGACCAGTGATAAGGTTTCCATCTTTTTAAACTCCACCCACGTAACTCTACGTGTGCCAGTCTGACTTATATTTTGTTGTTTTATTTTTATTATTTGTTAGTGTGAGTTATTTACATCATAATAAATACAGATAAATCATGTTCTATGATCTGAATTAAGAAAGTTCTTTAGAACCAAAACATTTGTCTTCGTAATTGACGGTAAATTAAATAATCAAGCTAAAAAAGTTAAGAGAGGTTAAGACATTGGCTATTCAGCCTGTACCTACTGCCAAATATAAATTATATAAAATTTAACACTGGCAGGAAATTTTCGCCGTTCAATGAGCCATTAAGAACATTTAAGTAAAAAATATTATTTTTTATCTTAATCTCCTTCGCAATGGCCAGTAGCCTTGTTATTATCAAAGTGCATCTCTTTCATACAGAATTAGTCAGACAGAGACAAGACCAATTAAGCAGCAGCCACTCGTGTTAACTATCCCTCGATTTTAATGGAATTTGTAATGGAGTCGCTAATTGAAAATGAAAATATCTTAACGTGAAATGGTTTTGTAATTTGTCGATGAATTTAAAATATTCGGTAAACATGTTTGGGATATTTTAAGCTAATTAAATGTGGTAAAATTATCACGGCAGTTGTTACATATTATCACTGGTTCTTAAAGTGTAGTGTTAAATGTAGATTGTGCTGCTGTGGACGAAAATAATTCGAACTGATTTTTTTTGCGGTGCCGATTTTTCGAGACTTCGTAGTTTCGCACAGTATTTCTTCATACAAAATTGCCGACGTCTCTGGATTTTGTGATAATAATGGTATTAATAATATATATCACGAAATTTTACACGAACTTCTTAAAACGTCAACGTGGTTTCTACTTCTACAGGGTTCGGCGGTCGAGATGAGTCAGCATCAGGGCTAGCCTCCGTCTTTTGAGGGAACGTGGGCGACAAATGGAAAAAGTCGGAGATAGCTAGTAGTAATTTTTCATTCCGCTCTATCTCTCCTTGGTTTGATAGTAGTGATACATTCTCCAGAGTAAAGAAATTTTCCTAATATCTTTTTTGTCACATCAGAGATCTTTGTATAAGTACTTTATTAATGTGGTTGTTTTGGTCCCAACGTCGGCGGTACAGCGCCATCTATCGGCGAATATGGGAAACTACTCTACTGCAGTCTACTAGAACTAGTATGTATGTATGTTGATTGTTTTTCAGATGTAATATATTTTTTTATTTGAAAGAAGATACTGTTTGAGTGACCTTATAGGTACTTAAAGAAAAAAAATGCTTGCAATGACGGTTAAATTACAATCTTTTTTATAAATATTTTTTTACAAAAACTTAAAACTGCTCAACTGAATAAGTTGAAAATAATTTTCATAGAAAGTTTTTATTAAGTTTAACTTACGTGATTTTTTTCATATTTTTTAGACGTGCGGTTCAAAAGTTAAAGGAGGAGGGTTAACATTATTTTGAAATTTCGGAGTGAATATCTCCGAAAACATTCACTTTATCCAAAAATGGTTTTAGAAAACCCTTATTTATTTTGAAATACCTATCCAATTATACCCCACACTATAGGGTTAGTTGAGAAAAAAATAATCACCCCCACTTTACGTCTATGGGAGGTACCCTATAAAATTTTTTTTTAGTTTTTTTTATTTATTTACTTTGTCGGCGTGACTGATATATATATATATTCATGCCCAATTATAGCTTTCTAGTACTAACAGTCTCTGAGCATAGCCGCGGACGGACAGACCGACAGACATGGCGAAACTATAAGGGTTCCTAGTGACTACGGAACCCTAAAAAGAGTATCAGAATCCGCGACGTCTGTATCTTCCATGACACATTCAGTATCAGAGCCTAGGTCGGTTGATTCTGTCACAGATTGAGAATTTAAGGCAGATTCGTCTCGTTTTCGTTTGGCTTTTACAACAAAATCACCCATGGAGCTGTTACCATGAGGAAACCTTCATACACCTGCGAATAAAATCAATGGTGTGTGTGAAGTTTCTAATCCGCACTGGGCCCGCGTGGGAACTACGGCCCAAGCCCTCTCATTCGTATAAAGACTTATATAGGCTGGAAAGATGATGAAATATTTCTCTCTTTCTCCCTCTCTTACTCTGTCTCAACCGCCTTGATGGTATTTCCTGTCTCTTGTCAGTGTCTTAAACCAGCAGCCTTATTGTCTAACGCACTTGGTTTGGCTCCAAGTGTCATTTTTGACAGTTGAAGCCAAGGTTGGTATCAAAATGACAGATTTCGTTTCGCGTAACGTTGACGTATTTGAAACCGATTCCAACCAATGGTTCAAACCAAGTAAGTGAATGATTTGTCAAATAATGGTTTCGCGTAAGCAAAATGACAATCTTTAATTCGTTTAAAACATAACTCATGCCAACCTAAACTGTCAAACGAAAGCGGAGACGGCGAAGTGGTTGTCATCAAACGAACTCTCGTGTCTGACATTTTTTAATGCGCAAGTTGTTTCCTCGTGGTTTCGAAATTTTACTATCAAGTTGCAAAAACTACAATCACCGTACAACGTCGCTCCCAAAGAGAGCAATTGAAGAAGAAGAAGAAGTTATCATGTTTCATCGTAAGTAAAATTTTCGGCTGAATGTGCGTTTTACATAAAGTAGCTATAGTAAGTTTTTTATAACATAATGTTTTCCTTATCTAACACTTCAATACCTGCTGTATTGAGTCATCACCAACAATACACCAATAACTTTGATATGCAAATAACATAAACACTCAAGCAATTGTGAACTCTACTTCACACAGCATAAGTGTCACAAAGTCCTCATACAGAGCGAGGCCATAAATCTGTCACTATTGGCGCCCGGCGGTCTTGCGCATGCGCTGGATAAGGCAGTGGCACACTTGGAGCTAGAAAGAGAATAGAATAAAATAATAACTGAAAGTTTCTGGAACTGGCTACTTATAAAAAGAAAATTAAAAAAGCAATAATAGGATTTGAAAAAGTAACTCTCTGGCAGTGTATTACTTTTTAATTTGCGAGACTGTCATTTGTTTTTTCATCGTGGTGTTGGATTGAAATTTGGGCGTCGCTGTTGCAATGAATTTAAGTCGTGAAAATTTTCGATCCATGATTTTTTACGATTTCCGATGTGGATTAAGTCAGCAAGAGAGTTGTCAAAGACTTCTCTTAGCATTTGGTGATGAAGCCCCGTGTCGTAGCTCTGTCTATTCGTGGTTTAGTGAGTTTAGAGGAGGACGTGACCATCTCCATGACGATGAACGTGAAGGCCGGCCAGCAACTGCGGTTACCGATATTAATATTAATACTGTACGACAAGTAATTGAAACTGACAAAAAAATTATATGTCAGCAAATTCGTACTACCTTAGGAATTAGAATGAGCCAGGTGCAAAAGATATTGCATTTGCATCTGAAGGTTCGGAAACTTTGCACTCGATGGATACCGCATGATTTATCGGAAGACCAGAAACGACTGCGTGTAGAGTGGTGCCGCAAAATGATAAAAAAAATTGATGGAGGACAATCAATGGTTGTATTATAACATCGTGACAGGTGACGAAACCTGGGTATACTACTTTGAACCGGAAAGAAAAAGTCAATCGGCTGAATGGGTCTTTTATTTTGAAGACTTGCCGACGAAAGTAAAAAAAAGTCGAAGCACAGGTAAGAAAATGGTTGCTTCGTTTTTCGGCAAATCGGGACTTTACACCACTGTGTCACTTGAAAACCAATAGACAGTAACTGTAGATTGGTATGTGAACACGTGCTTGCCTAAGTGTTTGACAAAATTCGTGAAAAGCGTCCCCGTAGCAAAATAGTCCTTCATCACGACAACGCGTCGGCACTTTCCGCTAAAGCAACGAATGCGTATTTGGAGGCTTCAAATGTAGAATTAATGACTCTTCCGCCATACAGCCCTGATCTTGCACCATGCGATTTCTTTTTGCTCTCGAAGTTTAAAGATAAACTTAGAGGTTTACAAGTCCGGAAATGGCAGTGAATGCTTTCCACGAGGCCATCGAAGAAGTCCCTAAGGAAGACTGGACCCACTGCTTTTCACAATGGTTCCAGCGAATGCAAAAGTGTGTAAATAGGGAGTGTATATACTTTGAAAAACAATAAATGTGTCATAACGATAATGCGTAGTCTTATTTATAAGAATCCAGAAACTTTCAGTATGACCTAAGTAATTAAGTAAGCTGTTTAAGGATATCGTAATAATATCCATGGGACCCTGTCCGTGTACAACGGTGCCATATACCAACTGCAAAGTTTTGTTCAAATAACTATAAAGTACCTGGGCGACCGAGCTCCGCTCGAGCTGAAACTCGTTACCAAGCGTTTTCCCAGAGATAAGACCAAGCTAGATCAATTTTTCATCCCCGAAAACCCCCACATACCAAATTTCATCGAAATCGTTGGAGCCGATTCTGAGATTCTGATTATATTCTGGTGTGGAAGGGATCTTAGACGCATAATGGGACATACGAGTGACATAAAACGAGCAATCCTTATATATAAAGGTATAAGGCTTTGATCAATTATAACTGTAGATCCACAGTCGCGCGCCCGAAAATGTCCGAGCCAAATGAGCGCCACTTTGATAAAAGTGGCCTTCTTTTTTCTCAGTACGTTGCGTGAAATTGTCAAGTTTAGCTGTCAAGTGTCAACCGAAATTCGACTGTAATGAAGTAAAGACTAGGTTCAAATTTCTGTGTAGGTGATGATTTTAATTGTTATGCAAACAAATAAAAAAGTTCGGACACTTTTTGAAGGGGATTTTGTTCGGCAATGTGTATCTTCAGTTATAATTGATCAAAGGTATAAGGTATTAGATTATAGTAGATTGTTCAACAAGGGACTAAAACAAGCCATAATGACACGAGATATTTAGCCACCCGAGCGATAGCGAGGGAGGCTATAATTCGAGTTGTCATTATGGTAGTTTAGTCCCGCGTTAAACACTCTACTTTTCACTTTGAATGCGAGGAAAAAAACGACGTACAAAATTACTTTTTTACAACGTATGCTCAATACGAGCAATGGACATCTGTTCAAAATTCAAATAGCAAAAAAAATACCGCTGTCTTTTCTTTTCTTTTATATTTTTTTGTAAAGTGACGCTTTAAATGCTTGCATAATTAGCCAACAGATTCTAACTTAAAGACTAATAAAAATAATGAAAATATTTAATGAAAATAATGAAATAATGAAAATATTTATTTTCGTTTACAAAAGTGCATAAATAGTGTCAAGGTTGGGACCTCCTAGTAAGTATTGAAATACCTGTAGCAGGAAGTCCCGCTCCTCCAAAAACAAGACTATGTTAAAACTAATTGGACTATGCATGTAAGAATGATAATTGTTCATTCATTAGAATCGGCTGGAATCGGCAAATAAATTAACCTAATTGATCTAAGTTCACACACAAAATATATTGTTAACTGAAACACTTACCCGTGAATAAAGAAACGACTTTTTAAGTTTATTTTCTATATGCCAATTCTTTGTTAAATTATATCTAATTATACTTTCTATTTACTATTAATTAAATGCAACTGACATCGCATTATTTTGAAGTCACGCCATATTAACTTTCAAACGTAACTGCTCTATCTACCGTACACTCCATCCAGCACTGCTTTGCCGACAGTGCGGATTGCTATTTTATCGACAGAGCAGGGAACTGCTTTGCCGACAGCGCTTTAAAAAAAAAAACAAATTAAAAAACACCTAAGCTAAAGGAAATCTTTCTTTACATGCAGAATAAAATGAATTCTTCTTTAATATTTTATAATTAAATAGATTAATATTCGTAATTATTCAATGTGTTTCACGAAATTATTATTTTTTAAATATTTTTTATACAGTTGTCATTTTGAGGTTATTTCCACGCCCTAAAGGCTTCCACAGACCGAAGCGCAGGGCGCTACAGTGCGTCCGCAGCGCGCTTCGGTCTGTGGAAAGCTTTAAAATTGTCTATACCCAGTTACTGAAAATGGCGATTATCCTCCATTCACAAACACCGTGATTGGCAGTTTAGGGGTTTCCATAGCCAATTAAAAAAATTTTACTTTAATCCCTTGAGATCAAAAAAGAGCTTTAGTCCCGATATGCAGAGACTAAAGTAACATTTTAAGAGCATGAGAAGTGAAAAAAATTTTAAAAACTCCCAACGCAATTATGTCACTCGATACTCACTAAGATCCCTTCCACAGCAAACAAAAGAGCTGATAACTATGAATCGGCTGAACCGATTTTGATGAAACATATCTAAGAACCGTCGCCAAGAAACCTGCTTTCTATTGAAAAAACCGCATCCAAATCGGTTCACCCGTTTAAGAGCTATGATGACATACACACACACACACACATACACACACACACACACACACACACACACACACACACACACACATAGCGGTCAAACTTATAACACCCCGAACAAGGAAACAAGGAAACAACAAGGAAACGCCGTTTACCAAAAATTAATACGATTTGCTTCTAGAACTTTACCGTTCCAAATTGTGGTCTATTACATCGGTTTAGGTAGAACCAATAAATATCACGGGACAATTCACACCAATTGACCTAGTCCTAAAGTAAGCTAGGCAAAGCTTGTGTTATGGGTACTAGGCAACGGATAGATACAATATATTTCAAACTAAATACAAACTGAAATATAGATGCACAGAAAAAACCCCAGAAAAAAGACCAATGCTGGGAATCGAACCCAGGTCCTCAGCGTTCCGTGCTGCGTGCCTACCCCTACACCATCACTGGTCTAGAGGTTAGCGACGAATCTTTCCCATACATCGTACATTTCAGTCTGTTATAATCATTTTATGCAGTGATAAAGCGCTCATCTATGTTATGCCCTCTACCGAGAGACTTTAACACTCCTTCGGAGCTAACCGCTCACCTGGACCAAGAGATGGCGCTACTGTGCAACTTTAAACAAGTCAGATATGAAGTATCTTTTTTTATTTATTTTTCAAAACAGATTATAACAGACTGAAATGTACGATGTATGGGAAAGATTCGTCGCTAACCTCTAGACCAGTGATGGTGTAGGGGTAAGCACGCAGCACGGAACGCTGAGGACCTGGGTTCGATTCCCAGCATTGGTCTTTTTTCTGGGGTTTTTTCTGTGCATCTATATTTCAGTTTGTATTTAGTTTGAAATATATGGTTTCATGGGATGACCATAAAAGTAATAAAAAATGAAGTTGAAAAATAAATAAAAAAAGATACTTCATATCTGACTTGGATAGATACAACTTAAATATATATTAAATTCGTATTTTTCATACAAATATCTACCCCGACACGGGAATCGAACCCGGGACCTCAAGCTTCATAGTCAGGTTCTCTAACAACTGGGCCATCTGGTCGTCTAATAAGACTAGATGAGTAACCCGAGAGAAAGGAATCGCCGCCCATGTATACCTAGATGTATTATATTTTGCCGGCCCTTTGAAAATGATTAGGCTCTTTGTCTCAAGGTCCTTAAGTTATACTGGTTCAGAAATATTCAGATAGGGCCGGCGCTCACTGCCGGCACGGCACGGCGTGGCATGGCAAAGGATTTTATACTAATCAAGTTATTTTGAATTTTATTTCAATGAGTTTTGAATTCGAGTTACCTTATTTCGATACCACGATGCCGCGACGTGCCGAGGGATGCTGCGGTAAAATTCGTATGTAACCTGCCGTGCCATGCCGTCAGTGAGCGCCGGCCCATGCCGTGTGTGGAAAGAAGTTTCGAGAGAAGCGATCCATGGCACTACCAACTAAATACAAAAATACAAATACCAATATTTATTGATAGATTGTGAGTTAGTATAAAATAATAAATAATAAATAATAAATAAAATTCGTTTATTTGAAAAACATAATGTCTGACAAAAATTACCAGGGGTCCCCGCACTAGGCTTCGCCTGTATCGCGGAGAACCAGATAACATTTTATAGCAGAATTTAGTTAACACCATAAAAAATAACAGACTTCTGTATTTAACTTAAGAGAGAGAAAAAAAAAACAAAGTTTACACTACTTAAAACTAAATAAGTGGTTGAACAACAAAGTTAAATGTGCTTATACAGTTATTTAAGACAACTTATCCAAAATTGCTTCTGATTCATCGTAGCTCATAGAATGGAGCAGTTCAAAAAGTTGCTTCTTAGCTTCATTTAAAGTGCAGCCCTTTAGGTTACAGTAATTTAAAATTTTATTATAAATAAATGCCCTGATGTGATCTCCGAAACGTTTACCAAAAGAGGTAAGAACTCTTGGAACAGGTAACCTGAAAATACGTTTTTGAAGTAATTCACTATAACATGTCATGGAGCGAGAAGATTTATGAGTGAGAAGAGAAATTTTGAACAAAAAAAGTTGACGGACGCTTAATACATCTGCGTCGGCATAGAGAGCAATCGTTGAAAAACGAAAGGGACGTTTAAACATTACTTTTAACAGAGAACGTTGTGCTCTTTCGATTTCCAGCATAGTGGTCTTTGCCGCACTACCCCACACAGTGATACAGTAGGAGATTACTGACTGGCACAGCGCAGTGTAGACCAGTATTAATAATTTTTTATTTGCTGAGTGGCGAAGTTTTTTGAAGATCGGAATAGATTTCCTGATTCTAGTGGAAAGTTTGTGTATATGGTGTTTGAAATTTAGATTTTCGTCTACAAACAGACCAAGGTACCTAATGACGACGGTGCGCTGAATTGAATCACAATTGCAGGAGGTAAAGGGAAAATTATTACAAGAGTGAATTTTTATAGCAGGATCAAAGGACGGTTTCGAAGCGGCGGTTTTATGAAAGCAGATGAATTTAGTTTTATTGTAATTAAGAGTCAGGAGGTTGGCACGAAGCCAGTTTGAAACTATTTTCATGCCTGTTTCTGCCGCAGCGACAGTATTTTCCCAGTTTAGGTCATTAAAAAGAATAACAGTGTCGTCCGCATAACAGATTAACTCAGACTTACTAATTTGGAGATTAAGAATGTCGTTCATGTAAATTATGAAAAGGGTGGGGCCAATAATGCTTCCTTGCGGCACGCCGAAATTTATAGGTTCCGTAGAACTGTAATATGGGCCCAACTTGACAAGTTGCTTCCTTTCAGAAAGATAGCTTTTAAACCAAGACAATGGAACACCGCGGATGCCTAAGTTGTGTAACTTCTTAAGCAAAATAGGAAACGAAACAGTGTCGAACGCTTTTGCCAAGTCCAGAAAGACGCCAATGCACTTATTATTTCTATCTAAATAAGATGAGATAAGGTTAATAAGAAGTGTGGTAGCGTCCTCCGTGGATCGGCTCCGCCTAAAACCAAACTGCCTGTCAGATAAAAGACCGGAGCCTTCAAGATATTTAACCAGCCGTGCATTAACAATCTTTTCCAAGATTTTGGAGAAAGCGCTGAGTAAAGAAATAGGCCTGTAATTCCCGGGAATTTCCTTTGGACCATCTTTGTGAATAGGTGTGATAGAAGCTGTCTTCCAATACTCCGGGAAGCAGCCCGAACTCAAGCTAAGATTGAAGATATGAGTAATTGGGTCCATGATGTAACTTCTAACATGCTTCAACAGTTTATTACAAACCCCGTCCAAACCTGGTGCACTGTCGTCTTTAAGCTGCATGATAAGAGTTTCAATTTCCTCGGAAACAGTCGGCTCCATAAAAAAGGAATTGGGCGAGCCTCTGTTCCCTGGAAGATATTTACTGGCGAGATCGTCCTCTGAGAGCCCTGTTTGGGAGATAATTTGCTCAGCTAGATTTTGACCGACAGATGAAAAGAATTTGTTGCAGTTGTTTAGGGATTGTACGGGGTCAGAAGTGGAAATAAGTTCGGCTGTTTGAGCGTTTGATTTCTTCATGTTACAAATATTTTTGACAACATTCCATAATTTCTTTGTATTACGATTATTAGCAGAAAGTTGTTTTTTTTCGTATTGTACTTTAAGTTTCTTTAGAAGATTATTACAGAAATTTTTGTATCTATTGTAACTTAGTTGGAGAACTGCATCATTTGGAAACCGTTTCAATTTTAGATGTAATCTATCCCTATGTTGGGCACAGCGGAAGAGGCCTGGAGTCATCCAGGGTTTTAGGGTAAATTTGGATCTGGGAATCTTTACTTGTTTTGAGTTATTGTTCAAGGCGTTTTCAAAAATAGACATAAAAATATTAGTAGCGACGTTCACGTCAGCTGAAGCTGAAGGTGAACCCAACACCCCAGACCAGTCAGCCGATGACAGATCCGAAGCGACGCCTTCGTATTCTATTACGGTTATAGTCCTACTCCGCTTTGGGCAGTTTGGTGACTGGAGAGAGATATCGATGGCGGCTGCTTTATGGTCCGTTACATTGAAGTCGCAAACCAAACCAGTTACTAGGCGACTTGTTCTGACAAATATATGATCCAAACAGGCCCCTTCACGAGTAGGTAAGGTGATAGCGGGTAAAAGTCCATGTTCAGCTAGAAGACAGAGGTAATTCGACATATTGTCGCCCTGGTTATTTGAAGAGAGAATGTCTATGTTTATGTCGCCAGTTATAATTAGTTGATTAATGTGACTGAGAGAGTTGAGAGTAACCTCTAAATCGGAGAGGAAACTTGTGATATTTTTGAAAGATGGCGATCTATAAAAACCAAGAATAGCGGCATGCTTTGGGATATTTACTAAAAGACAGCACGCTTCATCAAATCGTGCTTCCGTTACAGATGCGTTCCAGAAATCTCGAACAAACACCACGACCCCACCGTTTTGGTTTATGTTGTGGGTGGTATGGTAAGATGAATAACCTGGGATTTGCTCAAAAGACGAAGTGTCTTGTAGTCTGCATTCTGTTAAAACTAGAACGTCAAATTCGATATGAGTTCGGTGTAAATTTAAGAGGAAAAAATCAAAATTTTTGTTAATGCTACGAATGTTAAACGTTAACACTTTGAAGCCTGTTTTTGATTTAAACACTGTGTTGCAAGAATCCGGGCTAAGAACTTCATGAGTATACATAGGTTCTTATTATTATTTTTAGTAGTCCGTCACAATCTGCCAGGGTCCAGCACACAATATTTTAACCTTATAAACTAAGCAAGTAAACACTAGAGTTGAATTATGATTGAGAGATTCACTATGAATAATGTAACAATTTTCCTGGATCAACATGATTAAGTTATGGGACGTAAAACAACAATAATGTCACAAATGTTCATAATAATTCATACATAGTTAGAATATACTTAAAATACAATAAAAATAAAAAATAAAATATTGAGACAAAATGTGCCAGTGTAATTACAATAAATGTCAAAAATGCTCTGTTTTAAAATGATCACCAACACAATAGTACATTTTATTTAAGCAATAGTTGAAAAGCCGTGTCTTAAACTCTGGAAAGTCAAGAGTCTTTATATCGTTTGGGAGATGGTTGAAGGTTTTTACAGACATGTTCAAGATACTATTTCTACAATGTGCTGACTTACTGAGTGGAACTATGAGATTGAGCCCATGAAGTTTAGAAGTTTTCCTAGGGTTCGATTGTTGTATTCGGAACATACCAATGTTCCTCCTTACAAAGAGGCACACTTCAAATATATACAGCGCGGGTAAAGGAAGGACTTTGCATTTCTTAAACAACGGTCTGCATGAATCAGTCAATATACTATATCTTTGGATGGATATAGTAACAAGTATTGAAGTGTTATACGTTATACAAAGGGAAGTGAAAGTTAGGGCGAGCGGAACACAAATCATCGCGGAGGAACGCCCCGCGCGCATCGAACAGGTTGAGGAAATACGACGGGCTTATGCCCTATCTTCTACCTCCTCTCACATCATCATCATCATCATCACTGCCGGGCACAGCCCTCTTCTCAGAATGAGAGCCGAGAGGGCTTGACTGGTAGTTCCGGCCCGAGTCCAGTGCGGATGGGAATCCACGAACACCATTGAATTTCTTGACAGGTGAAGCTCACGGTAAATTTAAAATGTAATTTCGTACGTAATTTCCGAAAAAGTCGGAGGTGCACGCCGGGATCGCACCCACGACCCTCTGTTTGATAGGCCATAGGTTAATCCACCAGGCTGCCATGTCTCACATATTGGTGTACTAGCTTTTGCCCGCGACTTCGTCCGCGTAGAATTCCAATTTGTGGTAAAGCTTCTTCATCTCTTTCATTGTATAAAACAAAAATCCGGCAACGGCAAGATCCATCATTATTATCATTTCATCATCATCAGTATCAGTTAGTGAATATTATAAATCCCGTTTATTCTCTATCCCGTGGGAATTTCAACAAATTTGTCCTTATTCTATGCAAATTTTCGCTTATTTTTGTCCCGCGGGAATTTTGCATTTTCCCCCAGAAAAAGTAGCCTATGTCCTTAAAGGTGTAGCTTTGTACCGGTAAAAGAAGTTTTAAAATCAGCCCCGTAGTTGAATTCACTTATTTTTTTCCCGTGGGAATTTTGCTTTTTCACGGAGAAAAGTAGTCTATGTAAATAATGGTTGGTGTAGCTTCCTATTGGTGAAAAAAATTTTCAAATCAGCCCTCAAGTGATACTTATTGACTTCTTTCTATCCCACGGGAATTTCGCATTTTACCGAATAAATAGTAGGTAGCCTAGCCTATACCAATGAAGGATAGTGTAGCTTTCTATTGGTAATTTTTTTTAAACTCAGCCCCGAAGTTAAATTTACTATTTTCTATACCGCGGGAGTTTGCATTTATCCGGAAAATAGCATCCTATGTTAATCAAGGACAGTGTATCTTTTCTATTGGTGAAAGACATTTTAAAATGAGCTCCGAAGTTGATTTTTTTTCTATCCCTTGGGAATTTTGCATTTTTGAATTTTTGGACATAGGCCTCCCTCATTTACGCCCAATCATTACGGTTGGAAGCGACTTGCATCCACCCTGAACCTGCGGCCTTCACCAAAACGTCCGTCCATCTTGTTGGTGGACGTCCCACGCTGCGCTTGTAAAAGCAAAAGCTTGGTGAAATGCAAATACTTATATGTACATATAATTAGTTATTATCAGAGATCAGATCAGGAAGTGGTTGACAAACGTAGACAAAATGGTTTGCAAAATTTGAAGTTTCGTTTCGTTTACAATGTCGGTAATTCGTGTATATATTCGCAAATATTCGCTAAGTAGGTAATCTAAGAGATTTCCAAGGAATTTTCTAAAGAAAATCTAGGTATAAGGTAAGTTTTTCATTCAAATATCCAAGAACAAATAAAATTGAAATTTCGAATTCTAAACCGATTTAAATATTGTTTTTTTTTGAATATGGAATGATTTGTATGTTTTATAAAGCTGCGTTTTCACTGAGGGCCGATTTTTCAATCAACGCATAAATGTCATCAACTGGTTAAATTATAGAATAAGTTGACTAAATAAGTTGACTGACAGCACTGCGTCAGTTGCACTGTATGCATGACGCTACAATTTAGCCGCTTTACACGTTATCCGTCAGATAATATTTATTCGATGATTGAAAAATCAGCCCAGTGTCCTGAACAGTTCTGAGCGAGCGAACGTGTTTATTCAGTGATAATCGGCTGGACGCGGGTCGCTCACTCATTCATCCAGTGAAAACGACGTCTGTGGCGAGCGAGCTGTTGCTCTGTGCATTCGCTCGACATTGTACGTGTTCGGTGGGTCTCCAATCTTTGTTTACGATTTTGTTATAAACAACTGTTCTCTTTCCTCGTTGAATGAAAACGGACATTTGTTTTTTTGTAGTGGTAGAGCCATGTTGTAGCTAGCCGCTGCATCACGAATGGGCCGGCTCGTCCGGGGCAGTACCACCCTCTCACAGAACACCGGCGTGAAGCAGCAGTAATCCTGCTTGCGTTTCGTACGGTCAGTGAGAGTGCCGGGGGCCCAATACCTCACCCCTTCCCTCTCCCCCTCCCTCTCCCCCTTCCCCTATTCCCTCTCCTTTAGGGCCGACAACGCACTGGCATCGTGTAAAGCGCTGCGGGTGTCTATGGACAGTGGTGTTCATTTAACATCAGGTGACCCACTAGTTCGTTTGTCTGGCCTAACTAATATAAAAAAAAAAAAAAAAAGTCAAAGTCAAAGTCAAAATTTTTTATTCAATTTAGGCATCAATTGATGCTCCTATGAACGTCGAAGAATCTACCACCGGTTCGGAAAAAACCCTGTTGAGAAGAAACCGGCAAGAAACTCAACAAGGTATATTTTTTCAATCAGATCTACATTGTTATTAAATTACATACATCTTAAGTATTTAATAAAATTATTATTTTTTAACACAGTAGATACGCTACATTGATGCTATTTTGAGCGAACATCGGCAAAACCGCAATCATATTTGCTCTAAACAAATGTTTGTTCAGAACACTAAGTGAAAACGCGGCTTAACCAAGATGTCTAGTTCTTACCATTTCAAATTTCGAACTCTACGTTCCTATGAAGCCGTGTCTTCGGATCGAGTATTCAAACATGTGTCAAAATAAAATGTAATTTAAATCAAAAGCACTAAGGAGTATTGATATCAACTTCGAAACAAATCACCCCCAAAATAACTTTCTACTCCTTTTTAACCCCGTCAAGTGATGAATTTCAATAAAATACAAAACACGTCTTCCATCAATTCTGTTAAAGAATGTTTATGCAAAATTTGAAGTAGATTGGACCAAGGAATCACGTTGTCCCATACAAACTTTGCCCCCCCTTTTTACCCCCTTCGGAGTAGAACTACGAAAAATCCTTTCTTATCGGATGCCTACGTCATACAAAGAACACACCCTCCAAGTTTCAGGTCTCTACGATCAGCGGTTTAGGCTGTGCGTTGATCCGTCAGTCAGGACAAAGGATTTTATATGTATAGATAAAAGGGATAGGGACGGAGTTTAAAAACTTGGACACCTTGACAACAGCAGCAAAAATACTATGAAAATTTTCGTTCCCATACATTATGGAAAAAGAGGGGAGTCACTATTAACACCAAGATCCGGTTAGTACGTGCTTTGATATTCCCCATTTTTCTGTATGGCGTGGAGTCGTGGACGATACGGGCTCGAGAGAGGCAGAGAATTGATGCCTTGGAGATGTGGTGCTGGAGGCGTATGTTGAGGATACCTTGGACGGCCAAGCGAACAAATGTGTCGATTCTCTCACAGCTTAAGATAAAAACTCGTCTGTCCACGATATGCCACCAACGAATTCTTTCGTATTTTGGCCACATAATGCGAAGAAGTGATGAGAGCCTGGAGAAATTGATCGTAGTTGGGAACACAAATGGTAAGCGAGCCCGGGGCCGATCTCCTACCAGATGGACTAATATAAAAGACTCCAGGTCCCCGAGGTTTAGCTCCGTCGTCAGGGCCGCGATGGACAGAAGCCGATGGAAACACATAGTTCATTCCAAGTGTGGACTACTTGTTGATGACCACGATCCTCAGTCATGAGGGAACGACTAGAGAGACATTATGCAATACGTTTACTTTTAGTTTACCACTGACAGATGGCTTGCCTTCATTTCATTTCCAACTTTAACACCATACAAATAAAGTAGCTACTACAAAATCTGCAAACGTGGGTAACAGTATTCTAAAGTTGGCTTTATTTGAAGGTCGTTAAAGTTGAATATGAAATGAAGGCAAACCACCTGTCAGTGGTAAAACTTTATGTAATTTTACTGTACAGTTGATTTTCGTGTCACAACGGAACTTTTTCCAGTTAGTCGTTTTGTATGGTGAACTACCGAATTATACAGCTAAGGAGTGGAATTCCCTGCCTGCGACTGTGTTCACTGAACACTACAGTCTGGCCGCTTTCAAGTCTAGGGTGAATGAGCATTTACTAGGCAAGCGTGCTCCATTGTAGGCCTCATCCTAGCTTTCCATCAGCAGCAAACCAATCGCAAGCCCATATTGTATAAAAAAAATGTTCCAACTTTTTGAAATGTTCAATGTTATGTTAGGCTAGATTGTGTCCGTGACTTCGCCGTTATGAAAAAACAAAAATAAGGCTATTTAGATTCTTTAAAACACCTTCAAATTTTTAATTTTTAATCTCTCCCTCGACAATAATTGGTCGCGTACGTAAATAGCACATACCGACTTCGACATTCGAGTGCTACTTTGGATTGGCAATCGGCATTTCCTTTCATAAACATAACGTAAAGAATGCGTTGTTGCCGAACTTCCGCCGAAATTCGGTCATCCGGCACGATATACCTTAATCTAGGCACGCGACAAGCCAAATTCAAGCAAGGAATTGGCGAAGCAGCACCATGTGTACCTAATACATACACGAACCATTGGGAGCCACTTTTGACCCCTTCATAACTCAAAATTTTATCATCATCCCAGCCTATACACGTCCCACGCAGGGCACAGGCCTCCTCTCATAATGAGAGGGCTTCGGCCGTAGTTCCCAGGCGGGCCCAGTGCGGATTGGGAACTTCACACATACCATTGAATTACCACCTAGACTCTAGGTAATTCAAACCGCAATTCGATTGCCAACTGAGTATTCTTTTTTTATGTGTAAAAATCTAAAATTCATACATTTTTCCTAAAAAGTTGTGAAATCCTATTTAATGCCAGTTAAGGCTTAGGCCGGGGCCGCACTGGTAAGGCGACCGGCGACGCGACGCGACGGCGACTAAATCAAACGTAGTTCGAGTTATGTGAGCGGGTGCAGCGGCCGCAGTGGCGACGGCGACTAAATCAAATATGTTTGATTAAGTCGCCGTCGCGTCGCGTCGCCGGTCGCCTTACCAGTGCGGCCCCGGCCAGAGCTAAAATGATTGCATACAAATGTGTGTACTTCTAGCATAATTTAAAATTATTTACGACCTGCATACGGTAATTAAGAGCCTGGAAAGATATTCGCGGAACATTATAGCGTCAATAATCTATTTGAGTAAAGAAAAAAAAGAACCTCTGTGACTCAAACGTGAAAAATACAAAATCTAAGACTAAAATTCAGAGATTTCGAAAGTAAGCCCAAAAATGGATAGCATCTGATATAAATATCCATAATAGCCTAAAACGAAAGGTAAAGAGTCCTTCTTTCTAATTAAATTCTTTAAAAAATGTCATTTCATATTGAATACCTACCTGGGGGGCTACTCCGAAATTCGAAAATCGAAGTTCGTATCGCATCTTCATGCTCGCTCTTGTATTAAATACTATAAGCGTGAGAGGAATGGCATGATACGAAGTTCGAATTTTGCACTTCGTAGTATAAGGTCTGAATTATACAATAGTGGCTACTTTTTTTCGTGAACAAGCCTTAGTTAGTACCTAAAATATTAAAGGAAACTAACACCGGTTTTCTTAAATCAACAGTTGCCCATGTTCCCGCGCATCATTTCTAGTTCTCATAACACGGGGATATTACAAACAAGAACAATTGTGTTTTGTAACGTAATACGTAGATATTTCCTAACTTTAAAGAGCCTGTTTCTACCGGCAGCCATACAAAGCTAGGAGTCAATTTAAATAGGTAGTAAAAATAGGTAAATCCAGACTAACCATGTTCCTATCTGTCATTTTAACAAAGGACAGGAGGACAAGATAGAAAAAACTGGCCAAGTGCGAGTCGGACTCGCGCACTGAGGGTTCCGGATTTACAGACATATTTCGCACGCTTGATAAAAAACTGCATCAATTTTAATTATTCTTATTTCAAAACTAAACTTTACGTAGAAAAAATAAGGTTTAGTTTTGAAATAAGAATAATTAAAATTGATGCAGTTTTTTATTAAGCGTGCGATTTATCTAATATATAAAAATCTCGTGTCACGGTGTTTGTTATCGAACTCCTCCGAAACGGCTCGACCGATTTTTATGAAACTTTTTTCTACATTTGATAGGTCTAAGCTAAGAATAGATCGTATACTATTTTTATGCCCCTATTCTTCGCGGACGAAGTCGCGGGCAACAGCTAGTCTAATATATAAAACCGGCCAAGTGCGAGTCGGACTCGCGCACGAAGGGTTCCGTAGCATTATCTTTAAAAACGGGGAAAAAATCACGTTTTTTGTATGGGAGTCCCCCTTAAATATTTGTTTTATTCTATATTTTAGTATTTTTTTTTTTTTATGTTAGAAAGGCCAGACAAACGAACTAGTGGGTCACCTGATGTTAAATGATCACCACTGTCCATAGACACCTGCAGCGCTTTACGCGATGCCAGTGCGTTGTCGGCCCTTAAGGAGAGGAAATAGGGGAAGGGGTAGAGGGAGGGGGAGAGGGAAGGGGTGAGGTATTGGGCCCCCGGCACTCTCACTGACCGTACGAAACGCAAGCAGGATTACTGCTGCTTCACGCCGGTTTTCTGTGAGAGGGTGGTACTGCCCCGGACGAGCCGGCCCATTCGTGATGCAGCGGCTAGCTACAACATGGCTCTACCACTATTTGTATTTGTTGTTATAGCGGCAACCAAAATACATCATCTGTGAGAATTTCATGTCTCTAGCTATCACGGTTCCCGAGATACAGCCTGGTGACAGACGGACGGACAGACGGACTGACAGCGAAGTCTCAGTATTAGGGTCCCGTTTTTACCCTTTGGGTACGGAACCCTAAAAATCTCGTGTCACGGTATTTGTAATCGATCTCCTCCGAAACGGCTTGACCGATTTTTATGGAACTTTTTTGTCTACATTCTGTAGCTCTGAGAATACGTCGTAGGCTAGTCTTTATACCTAGATACCCCTATTCTTCGCAGAGGTAGTCACGGGCAACAACTAGTTAACTATAAAAATCCAGAGTTTCGTTTCGATGGGAACGTATCAAAATATATAAAGTTTAAAACGAATAATGGACGAAATACATAATGGTCATATTCCATACTAAAATTTTCTATGAAACTATTGATAAAACGAACTTTTTTAATCATGTAATCTACAAATTGTTTTAGGTTAGGTTAGGTTTATTTTATGAAAATCCTGTAAAGTTGAGAATTTCCAAGAAAATTGCATTATATCAAATGACCATTATGTATTTCGTCCATTATTAATTTTAAACTTTCGATATTTTGATACGTACCCCGTTTCGATACATTCCGTTTTCGGCATAAATCATACATATACAACAAATTAAATTAAATCTAGGTATCGTTATTTTCACTAAAAAATATTATTTTATTTTATTGCGCAAGCAAATTCACAAGTATTTCATAGTAAGTATAATTTATTTACTAAAACTTGTCGAAATAAGAATATGCCGAAAACGGAATATGTCCAAACAGTTATATGGCGAAACAAGAATTATGTCCAATCAGGAAAACGACGAAAAAGGAATCAATCATTTATACACCTATTAAAAATGTATGTTTTAACGACTTTTACTATCGTCGATAATTTATCGAGATTTTAACATATTTTTTTTATGATTATGAAGTACAGGCCACTTATAATTATTTGTCGAACAAATGTGTTTACGTTCTTATCATTATTTTACACATCAATTTTTATCATCACTTAAGCTCTGAAAGTAGGTTGCATTGAACTTGAAATCCGTGTTGTGAATTCGACATCTTTAGGGATGTAAGTAAATTTAAAAATCGCATGGTGCTCCTTTGTATTCACGAACTGGTAAACAAGGAGATTGTAATGCATACTTACCTCCAAACCTCCATGCTGCTGGCATAATGCTTCTGACCAGTGCTGGCTGAATGTGCCAAAGACAAAGAGCGCGAGGCCATTAAAAAAAAAAACAAAAGTCGGTTTGGCGCGATAAATTTTCTTCCGCTCTGTTACAAATTGCGTATACATTTTTAACATAACGGTTTTTCTTTATTTCCTCGCATTTGTGATGAAAAGTAGATTGCGCCTAAATATCTTGGGTGTAATTGATCACTTTAAGACCCTTGTTTATCAATCTACTATTACATGTGCAATTTTATTTTTAACAACACAGACTCATTACTTAGTCATTACGTTGGACGTCAGAGTGACATAAAATGCTACCGGTCGCCGATCACTAGTCATAACGCAACACGTCAGATAAATGTGAATGCTGCTAAAGCCCTATTTGTGTGCTCTAGTGGTTTCAGGCAGTATAACCTTGTTCCACTTCCAGCCCCATATCTAAGACCGCTAAACCGCTGTGAAGTAACGCCATAAGTCAGAATTACATGCGCGTGCGACGTCGGCGAATAGTGTCGATTTATGTGGGAACTCAGTGATTGGACGTTACGAAATTATCCATGATTTATGGACGTATGAGTTTGACAATAAGGCACATATTCGTTGGACGAGGGGAAGGTTTAAAATAAAATAATAAATAAATAAATATTAGGGGACAATCTTACACAAATCGACCTAGTCCCAAACTAAGCAAAGCTTGTACTATGGGTACTAGACGACGATAAACATACTTATATAGATAAATAAATACTTAAATACATAGAAAACATCCATAACTCAGGAACAAATATTCGTGCCCATCACACAAATAAATGCCCCTACCGGGATTTGAACCCAGGACCTCTTGCTTCGTAGGCAGGGTCACTACCAACTAGGCTAAAGCGGTCGTTAGGTTTTGTTCTATTCATCATCATCATCATCATTCCGGCCATAATATCAATATCCATACTTATATATAATAATATCTAATATGTATATAAAAATCTCGTGTCACGGTGTTTGTTACCGAACTCCTCCGAAACGGGTTGACCGATTTTTATGAAACTTTTTTCTCCGTATTCGGTAGGTCTGAGAATAGGTCGTAGGCTATTTTTTATACGCCTAGGTGATATGTGGCAAAACAACGTTTGCAGGGTCAGCTAGTAATATTATAAATGCGAAAGTGCGTCTGTCTGTCTGTTACCTCTTCACGCTTAAACCGCTGAATTGATTTAGATGAAATTTGGTACGGAGATAGTTTGAGTTCCAGGGAAGGACATAAAAAGGATAATTTTTATACGGTTCATGTTGGACATATTCTGTGACCGCGATAAACGACTTCCACGCAGACGGAGTCGCGGGCAAAAGCTAGTGCAGTATATATGCACGTCCCACTTCAGGGTACACTCGGGCACAGGCCTCCTCTTAGAATGAAAGGACTTGGGTCTTAGTTCCCACGCGAGACCAGTGCGGATTGGGAACTTCACACACAGCTTTGAATTTCGAACCCACGATCCTCTGCTTGAAAAATACTATAAATCAAACCATTAGGCTGCCACGGCATTTTTGTTGCAAAATCGAGTTTGTTAAAAAATAAGTCATTTTTATTTTGTCATTCGTTCTCAAACTCCGGAGTAGTAATAGGGCTTGCAAACTTATATATCTCGGGACACTGGTTACACAATACATGTTCTATATTAAATACAGAACAAACTTACCCTTTAAAAATATAAAATTTGTCATTGTTTTCGCGAGGTAAAGACAAACATTTGAATAGCGTCATGTCCGCGATTTGAATGTTAAAAGTTTGGTGACGATGAATAAAACATTATTTATAAGGACACCTGGAGCGTATTTATCTTGAACCAAATGACGCAATTGCATTATAATTATACTAGCATTTGCACGCGGCTTTGTTCACGTCAACCATAGCTTGAAGTACCGGGAATTTATTATCATGATAATTCACGTTTACAACGTGGTTACATTTACGCTATAATGAAGAACATCCTTGCAAAATGTCATGTCCTTACGTCAAAATTTCAAATCAGTGAATATCGGAATCTAAAGTAGTATATGTGCTTATATTACACCAAGATCCTGTATGTTTACGCACCATGTTTCTTCCGAATCCCTCGACGTATCCACGCACTCATGTACACGCACACGCACTCACGCTAGCACGTACGCACGCACACACACTCGCGCGCACGTTTGCGCGCATTTTTTGTGTAAAATTGCTTTTCTTGCTTATTACTTAATGTGCTAGAATATTCAAAACAAATCAAAAAGTAAAAGTTGTATTTTTCGTGGACAGATTCTGAAGTTAACTTTGGGTCATTAAATTAATGTGTAAGTACCTACATTTTAGGTCATTTAAGGTGTTGTTAATATATTAGCTATACTATTTTAACTTTTAACATTCCTCTGCAAACTATATTATATTGTTTTGCTGGTACACAGTAAATAAATAAATATCATGGGACAAGCTTGCTTGTGTTATGGGCACTATATGTATAGGCAACGGATAAATATACGTATATAGATCGACATACTTAAATACATATTAAACACCCAAGATTCGAGAACAAACATTCGTATTTTTCATACAAATATCTGCCCTGACGCGGGAATCGAACCCGGGACCTCATGCTTTGTAGTCAGTTTCTCTAACCACTAGTCTATTTGGTCGTCTACGTCTACTCGTACAATGTCGCAGTACAACACAGAAATCTAAGCTTTATCCTTCCTTGAAAAGGGTTGGATAAACAAACATAAAAATAATTAACTGACTCCAAAAAAAAACGAAAAATAACAAAAACTGTTAATTTATTAAAAAAGTATTTGATGCGCTACCACAGAAAATAATCAAAATGTTTATGCGTGTGCTTTTTACTGATCAGTTCGATACTGGTTTATAAATGACAGAGTTCTGAGATAAAAAAAAAATACAATCGAATTAAGAACCTCCTTCTTTTTTTAAGACTGTTAAAAACAGATAAAAAATCAATATTTTATACACCCAATTGTCGCTGTATCCAAGTATTATAAATTCCGTGATACAATCGCGAGAAAAGTAGCGATCTCTTTTATTATTTTTTAGTCTTTGTTTGTAATCTAGCCTTACGGATCGCGACGTACAAATAGCCTAAGCTATTCCGACGTTGGAACTAGGCCGTCAATAACGCAAAGTTCATCACTGGCTGAACGAAACGGCCGAGCCCCAAACCGGAACGCAACAGTTACGCTCCTCTCCGGCTAACGGTGTTGCCATTTGCAGTACTTTTTCTTTGTGCAAAGCGATGATGCGGCGTCACTATTGGTCGGAAAATATTACTTGATTGTCGCTTTTAGATTTGTATTTCTAAATATGAAATAGCGCTTGTTACAACTTGATTTTTTTTTTGTGACATGGGATGGCAAACGAGCAAAAGTCTCCTAATGGTAACTGAGCACCATCAACCATGGACACCCGCGACGTGAGAGGATTACAAATTTATGCGTTGCCAGCCTAAAAGGGTAAGATAAGACACGAGCCGATAAAGGTTCCATAATGGGTTGCATAATTTTTTGACGTGACAACGTCTAATAAATCGGTGAACGCCGGCTGCACGCACGAAAAAGGATGACTCAGTGTAACGTACATAACGCATTGTCCCGTAACGCGTCCCCTTACGCTCGAGCCGATGAACGATCGGAGCGAGAGCGCGGCACGAGCGAGCGAAAGGCACAATCGGCAAAAGTATGCAATCATTTCATCAATGTTTTGTTATGTTAAGTATGACGTTGTCACGTTAAACTATCGTCCGTAAACCGACTTTACAGACAACCGGTTTTTTCGCATAATTCATTATTTACCATAATACATCATGTAGCATAACTTTTTTCTTAGAAACCATTAATTATTCAGAATTGTTATAAAATAAACTTAACCTAACCTGTAGATTCCTACAGGATAACCATTTCAAAATTCCTGAATAATTAGTGGGTTCTGAGAAAAAAGAGTTATGCGAAATGATGAAATGTGTGTAAAATTTTTATGCCAACAGACTGGATCCCACTGATAAATTCACCGGCTGTCTCTCCACGGTGGGATACAGAAGTACAAGCGCTGCTGCTTGGCAACAAGATGACAGCCTAAGGATCCGGAAGGACCTTTCAGAATGCTCTACCACCCACAAATTGTCAGTCTTTTGATTTAACCTACTAATTTATTTTGTTGAGAATTATTCATATCTCAACAGTTGTTATGATTTGATTAATCGCGAAATGAGTTAGATAAGCAATGTGCTATATAAAAAACCAAATTGAAAATCTTGTGCGTTTTAATACAGATCAAAAGTTATTGCTTTTTCCTCATAGTCAGTTACAAAAAAATCAGTGCAACTTTTTGTTTCATTTATTATTACGAATGTAAGCCTTTTACGAGGTCTCGTACACTATCGAGATGTTCAACGCCATTAAGTGAGTATCAAGTGAGTTCTTTTTTCAATAGTAACGCAGCTGAGCTTTGAGTGCATTTTTATTTACAGAGTTCAGTTATTGCTGTTAAGACAATTGGAAATTGATTTTGTCATTTCCATGATATAACAAGTTATGTGGTATTTAGCTTGTTAGCTCCAGACAGTTAGTTAGTGTGACATATTTATTTAATGTCATAAATTTTGAGTGTGATTCGTTGTTTTTTTTTGTAACTGTGTAATATTTAGTTAACGTCGTGGGAGTCTAGTGGTTTGACTTGCGCCTTCTCAAGTAGAGGGTGGTGGGTTCAAGCATGTTCAAGCTCGGGCTCGTACCAATGAGATTTTCGAAATTTAAGTGCGAATTTACATTTGAAATTTGACGGTTAAGGAAAACATTGTGAAGAAACTTGCGCGCACGCTAAGAAATTCGGTGGTGTGTGAAGTTCTTAATCCGCACTGGGCTCACAAGGGCACTACGGTCCAAACCCCCTCATTCTAATATTATAATCACCTCGACGTTTCGACCACACCACATTGCCGTGGCTTAGTCGTAACCGCGGCCGCTGCAATGTGGTCAAAGCATAAAGTTTGTGTGTTTGTTTGTATGTAGGAAGCAGTCTTTGGAACCACAAACCGCATTTCAAAATCATTTTATTGCTGGTTCTGTTGGCAGAAGGAAAGAACTACATTTATTCGTTACTTTCTAAGATTTAAAAGACAACAGCGGAATAAGAGACAAATTGTCTCGAAGCAATCCTAACTTAGCATGATGTCGACCTTTTAGCCGACGCGACAGAAAAGAAGGCTTATTTCCAGTTCAACATTATAATACTTTTTCAACCGACGAAAAAATGGAGGAGGTTCTCATATCCCGGTGCAAAACACTCGCGACACTCGTATAATCTTTTAGCAACACTCCATTGCTCGTTCCAAGTAATGTCATGCTAGCCATATTTATCGGTGTCACTTAGCAGCAGTTGCCACACTGATCTCCATAATCTTCGCGATCGGTTACTCATTAACATATTCTTGTTCCAACGTGTAATTAAGCCATTAGGCTGCTGGTGCAAATTACGTTTCGATATACACGCCTTGTAACTGGATGTGTTGCTATTATAATTAGTACCTGGGCAACCGAGCTCCGCTCGGGCTGAAACTCGGTACTATGCGTTTTCCCAGAGATAAGACCAAGCTAGATCAATTTTTCATCCCCGAAAACCCTCACATACCAATCATCGAAATCGTTGGAGCCGTTTCCGAGATTTTGATTATATTATAAGTACAATTGCTCGTTTAAAGGTATTAGATATATTTCTTTATCATTACAAGTTTAAGTAGTCTAAAATTAACCTAAGGGTTGTAAATAAAATTTTACAAAATTATATTATATAAATTACTTAGTCTGATAAAATTCAGAATATTCATACTTTGTTAAAATGAAATCACAAACTCAATGTATGGACACCTCAAATTAAATAACAACAACTAATCAATAGACCAACCTATTAAATTGTCCAGCATTAACTGACAATGAGTTATAGTTAGTATAAATCTTCCCAGGTGAAGTTTTCGCTTCGAGCCGTTACATTAAATTTGAACTTTAATACTATGACGATACCGTTTGTTTTGAAAGATAAGGGCTCGAAGCGAAAAATTCACCTGGGAAGATTTATACTATAGAAACACTTATTTGTATTTCCTTTAAAACTACACCTTGAATATCCTTCGGGTAGGTACTAATAATCCTGCCAATTATAGAATTAAGCCTGCATAAGTAGTAACGCAGAAGGACGGAGAAGCGCTGTACCAGAACATGTTCGTGAACCGATTCAGGAAAGCGAAGCTGCGGGTGACGCGTAGTCGATGAAAATTAAGATTTATTTTCCTATCAACTACTTAAGAGGGTACCTGCTGAGCTGGCAACGTTGCATTTTTGTTAGTTATTCTCGATTATTCCATAAAAATTGAATGAAAAATAAAAATGTTCTGTATACAAATTGTTCTAATAATATTAAAACAATAATATTAATAATATTAGAACAATTTGTATACAGAACATTTTTAATTTTCATTCAATTTTTATGGAATAATCGAAAAAAAACTAACAAAAATGCAACGTTGCCAGCTCAGCAGGTATAAACCCTCATGATATATCCCTGACATATTCTAGGAATGCAAATTGCTAACATTCAAGTAAAAAAATTGTAATAAAATAAAATTTAATTACTTAAAAGAGTGGTTACATTTCAGATGTTTAGCTGTGTCTTGTATCCAGTTGTAGTAGTAGCTAGCGTTAGTGTAGACGACTAGGCTGCGGGACAAGTCCGTGACTTTGTACGAGACGATCCCAACCTGGATGGAGTTTTGTACGACTAGCGCACTGCCGGAATCCCCACTGAAATATACATAGTCTTTCGAGAAGTTACCATCATGCGATATTGAGTAATGCCATCTGTTATCGAGTAGCTATTAGGTACTAACATAGATCAATTACCCGGCTAAAGATGGTGCTACAAGTTAAAGAAGAAGTCAAGTATACAAATATGGATACATACAACTTGCTAGCTTTTATGTCGTTGAATTAAGGTGTTGTTTGTTATGAGATAATAAAATTGATACGTATTTTTGCACTTGATTCTACATTGTAATCAAAGTAAGTGAAACGTGGCCCGCTGCAGAGGTTTTTAAAGAAAATATCGTAATGATATCTCGTTGTCTGATAAGACAACTATTATGATACTTACAGTAAAAAAGTAATTGCGTAAAGACGAAACATAATTCTTAAAAACGAAAACTTCTAATAGTATTAAACATCTAAAACTGTTAAATAAAGAAGGTCTCAATTCATAGAAATTTGGCAAAGAGTCGAAGGCGCGGGCGCTAAACAAACCAGGCATTTCCTTTGTTATCAACCTTTTAATGTTTACAGAAAATGAAGACTCTTTATGTGAATGTAAGTGACATAGTCCGAACAATTGCCAAACTCAAGTAGAACTGATGCCCGTTGGGCCATATGTTTTAAATGGCGGCCACGTACCAAAAGACGCAGCGTGGGTATACGCTCCATAGGATGAATGATGACCTGACGAAGGTTGCAGGGTACCGATGGGTCCAGGCGGCGTAGGACTGGTCATTGCAGGGGAGACCGAGGACAGTTGTGACAGAGGAGAGTAGTGGCAACGTCGATTTTTTAGAACTTATTAACCGCTAGTGAGCTCGCAATAGCGCGCGTTTTTAAGTTCAAGTCTCGAGCTATCAAACACGCACTGTTGCGAGCTTGCTAGCAGTAAATAAGTTCCCAAAAATCGACGATGTCACAACTCTCCTCGATCTCCCCTAGTTATTTAGAAGAGACCTATGTCCTGCAGTGAACGTCTTTTAGTTCACGACGATAACCATCGATAGTTTTAGATAGTTCATCGTCAGCTGGTTACAGCTCTATTACCCTACGCTCCGCCTGTCTGCAAAAAGATCTCAACTGGACAACTAATAAACTTACAAGGAAGCATAGCTCTTTGCTTTTATCTCTCCAGCGCAGAAGGCTCCTTCGGGAATGTTAATCATCAACTCCAGACATTCAGAACGACTCCAAAGCCGCTGTTTCGTGTACTTCAAGAGGTTCTCTTTTTTTTTCTTTATCTCCTTAAAAAGAATAGTGTTTGTGAGTAAGTAACATATTTATTTACTAAAACTTGAAAGCGTATCGCTAACCATTATTTATGGAATATCCGTGTCACGTTGAGCTGTCTTGAATCCTACTAATATAATTACTATAATAATATTTTAAATGTTAAAATTTGAACGAGTGTATTTATTATTTTTTTATGCTGCAAAGGCTAGACGTACTTGGATGAAATTCGCCGTATACGAATCTGAATCTCTGGAATAACGCATGGCCTACTTTTTATTCCCATGTTCCCATGAGATCAGGATTTAAAATCTTGAAATCTTAACTGCTTAGTGTAAACACCTAAAGTTTGGTACGGATATTCTTCATGCAACTTAGGTGAGGTTTTTAAGTGATTGGTCACCATGAAATTTTCCTGAAG
Organism: Archips xylosteana; assembly: GCA_947563465.1. Classification (NCBI taxonomy): domain Eukaryota; kingdom Metazoa; phylum Arthropoda; class Insecta; order Lepidoptera; family Tortricidae; genus Archips; species Archips xylosteana. The sequence continues at coordinate 20,142,007 of OX387345.1, read as the reverse complement.
CCGTGATGGCCTAGTGCTTTGACTTATTGCCTCTCTAGCAGAGGGTTGTGGGTTCGACTCCCGGCTCACACCTCTGAGTTTTTCGGAATTTATATGCGAAATTACAATTACATCTGAAATTTACGAAAAAAAATCGTGAGGAAACCTGCAAACACCTGCGAAGAAATTCGGTGGTGTGTATCCCAATCAGCATTGGGCCTGCGTGGGAACTACGGCCCAACCCCTCTCAGTCTAAGAGGAGGCCTGTGCCCTGCAGTGGGACGTATACATATATAGTCTGAGATGATAATGATGATGAAATTTTCGGGAGTTTCCATGGGAATTCAGCACAACTGCCTGATCATTCGGTTTATGTAAGCGAAGCCACAAGTGAAGGTAAATAAACTAAATCAGAAACTGCGTTACGTTACCTAACCTACCATCTCCGCGTACTGTAACAGGCTTGTCCAGAGTTAAATAAAAAAAAAAATAGACTAGGAGTCCCATATACAATGCGCGTGTTAAAGCAAAACTCACGCACGTAAAAACAACAGCGATAGCCCTCGCTTTGTTCTACTCGTGTCGGTCATTGAAAGGTGCAATACGGTGAAAACATTCAAAAAATGGACATGCTTTTTTGAATTGGGTATGTATCAACTGATGGACTAATTGAGAAAACACGACAAGTATTATTTTCTTTGAGAGTACTAATATTGACTTCGTTAAACGCCAACGACACATATAGGTGTCACAAAGTACAATGTCAAAGAACAGAAAGGCTTTCGTAGACATAAGACTATTAATATGACTCTTTTTGACCTTATAAATCCCGTAATTGATAATATGGATAAGCGCAATGATATTTGTGCTATTTTTATGGACTTGACTAAGGCGTTCGATTATGTGGATCATTCAATACTTATCAATAAACTTAGTAACTATGGAATTCGTGGCAATATCTTAGATTTATTAAAATCGTATCTTAATGGACGATATCAATGTACTGAACTCTCTCAGATATGCATGCATACGAAGCAATTAAAATCATACCGATCCATAAAACGAGAAATCACGTGTGGCGTGCCGCAGGGTAGCGTGCTTGGTCCCTTGCTCTTTATTCTTTATATTAACGATCTCCCTCGGCACGTCAAACACCCTATGGTTTTGTTTGCTGATGATTGCACAGTAGTAATTGAACGAAAGGATAGTGTAAATTATGAAAAAGATATTAATGATACTTTTAGAGATGTAATGACATGGTTAAACAGCAATAAATTATTGGTAAACCTTGATAAAACAAAAATCATGCATTTTTATCAAAGAAAAATGCCTTGGCCAATTGTATGTGGTTATAACGGAAAAAGTATAGAATCTGTCACAAATACAAAATTTTTAGGTGTACACATTGATTTTCATTTAACATGGAACACTCATACAGAAGAAATATGCAAAAAACTTAATAGTTATTCCTTTGCTTTGTATAAACTTGCCAAACAAGCAAGTCCTGATGCTGTGTTAGCTGCGTATCACGGATTTGTGGCTTCTACTCTGCGGTATGGTATTATTTTTTGGGGCAACTCGTCAAACAGAGAGATAGTCTTCCGAGCCCAAAAAAGATGTATAAGAGCTATGTGTGGGCTACAGCAAACAGACAGCTGCGCAATACATTTTAAAAAAATGAATATTTTAACAGTGCCTTCTATGTACATTTTTGAAGCAGTAATGTTTATAAAAAATAACCCAACTTCGTTCAGAAAACCTATTGTTACTAAGAAGAGTTTGAGACAAAGGAGTAATCGAGATATTTATGTACCATCAACAAATACGGCACTGATGCGAAAAAGTGTTTATTATCTAGGGTGCAAGATATATAACATGCTTCCATTTGACATAAAACAGTTACCTATGCCGCGTTTTAAACGGGAACTGCTGACATTACTTATTAATAAATGCTACTATTCCATTTCCGATTATTTAAATGACAATTTTGAGTAGAAAATTTTAAACCATGTATTAATTTGATTTATTTATTTTAATGTACCTAATTTTGTTTGATTTCATTTGTTTTTATTTAGTTTAATTTAAATTGTTTTTAATATTATTTGATTTGATTTAATTTTTTTAATTTGTTGTAATTTTATTTTATTTATTTTAATGTATTTTGACTTAACTTGATTTGCGTAGTCTGATTTAATTTTGATGTTGCATGTTCTTTTTTTTTTTTATTTTTAAGTTTATATTAATATATTTGTACGCCTCACGGCAAAATATAGCGATCTAAAAGAAATGTAACACCTTTATACCTATATTTTACAAATGAATAAATGATGATGATGAAAGTGATCTTGACACAATGACATAAGATTCAAAGCAGGTTTACATTTTGTCGAGGCGTGGCGTTGAAAAGGTTAACAGGTGCGTTCACGGTTTTTAGTTTATTCTAAAGTGAGCTGAATACTCACATTAGTTAACCCCCACCCAGAGACCACTGCAACCTTTTCATGCGGCGGATTTCTCATCAACACAATTCTATAAATATTACTTCCAAAGTTCAAAGTACCATCCAATTTGATCAACGCTATGTCATTTGCGATTTCAGGAAAGTTGTATTGTTTGTGAGTAACAAAATATGAAGATGAAATCTTGACTCCTTCGCGTCTGTTAGCGCTTCCTACCCTCACGCTTATAAAGGAAGACTTTCTGCATTTGGCGAGGCAGTGCGCAGCAGTTAGTAAAAGAAAATGATTTAGTATAGACGCGCCACACATAAATCCTTCTGTAATGTTCTTTTTCTTCAAGTCACAGTGAATCCCAAGATATGCTGCGTAACCAAAATCTTTTATGTCAGCACCAATGCCTTCAACGATTCGACTTTCCATGCTCTGATTATATTTTCCTATAGTGTTGCTGACGTTTACAATTACCAACACTAATACCGCCTTCGCCATAATTGCCTGATGCTTATTTTACGAGTGTACACGCTTCACAAAAACTGCTGAAGTCGTTAAAATATTGCGTATTTCATTATAAGGTACTTAATTACTAGTTTTATCGTTGAATCCACAAATTAAGATTTTATGACAAGGAAATTGAAGTTCACCCACATATGATTACCAGGCACTAGATGTATAGTTTCACTTATAACCCGGGTGATTGTAGATGTTATTTCGTTTTAGTCGTGTTTAGTTAGTATTTATTTGCTAAATTAATAAGTAATTGTAATTATTTCAGAATCTGTAGGCTTGTTTTCTAATGCGCGCATGGTCATATGGTCACGAGTTTTAAGTCAACTTTGCATCCATTTGCATTTCTGCCTTGATATGCAGGTGAACTTTATTCTACTTCTCATAAAATCTTAATTTGTGGATTTAACGGTAAAACGAGCAAAAACCTTATAATGAAATGAAATACGCAATATTTTAACGACTTCAACAATTTTTGTGACGCATATCACGCAATTTAAACGATATACCTAAATTTTACTATAGCGAATTGTAATATAAGATTTTTCTTCGCTGACAGTCACACGTCAATTGTTCAATTGACTTAATTTATGACAAAGTGAATATCTGATTACTATGTAATGAAATGATATAGGTACGCAATATTTTGAAGACTTCAGCAGTTTTTGTGACGCATTAACCCTCGTAAATAAGCATCAAGCAATTATGGCGAAGGCAGTATTAGCGTTGGTGATTATCTTCGTCAGCTACACTCTAGGAAAAGCTAACAACATAGAAAGTCTCGTCGTTAAAGGCGCTTATGCTAGCATAAAAGAATTTGGTTACATGGCGTATCTCGGTATTGAATGCGAATCGAGAGAAGAAATAACAAATGCTTATTCGTGTGGCTCATCTATACTGAATCAGAATTTTTTACTAAGCGCTGCGCACTGCCTCGCCGAATGCAAAAAGTCATCCTTCATTTACGCCAACGTCGGAAGTGCCAACAAACGTAAAGGAATTCAGAAACCGTCTTCATCTTTTGTGACCCATAAAAAATATACATTTCCTGAAATGGCATGTGACATAGCTTTGATTAAATTGAAAGGATCTTTAAAGTTTGGAAGTCGTGTTTACAGAGTTGTGTTGATGAGAAACCCGCCGAATGAAAAGGTAGCCGTAGTCTCAGGGTGGGGGTTAACTAACGTGAGTATATGTATATAGATAAAGACCAAAAAGTTGAACCACGTTAACTAATAGATAGACATACAAAACGATTGACGGGAAAAAGTTCCGTTGTGACACTTTCGTGCCCCCTTTTGTTACTCTTAAAATTATTATGATAAATTTTCGTTACTTTGTTTTTGAAGGGTGCACTTTTCCCATAAGGATTAAATCGGTCCATGCCATATTGTCGAACGCTTGGCGCGTTCTGTGTTCGTAGGCAGTTTTCACTACAAAGCGGAAAATGTTACTTGTTACGAGCATAGCGCGGAGCAATGCGTGGCAACCAATGTGCGTTTTTCCCATTGATCCTGGGGGGCGACTACGAAATTAGAAGTTCGTGCCGTGCTATCCCTTTTACTTTTTTGTTTAATACTATTAGCGTGAACAGAACGGCACGATTCGAAGTTCAAAAATCAAATATCGTAGTACAAGCAGTGGCGTAGCTACCGTATGGCATGCCGGTGCAATGCACCGGGGCCCCCAAGCTCAGGGGGCCCCTCGGACTCTGACTTACAAACTATAAACGCGGACCTATGAGAAACGCGGCGCTCTTCAACAGCGTGACTACATATAAAACGCTATTAGTGAATTTACAATCGCGCGAGTCTAGTGAATTTAATGTACATTCACGGTTTCGTGTCCGACAAAGTGTGAACAGCTTCATATAAAATGTTCTGCCACTGGAACGCCCGATTAAAAAACGTAACGACACACGACATAGTGGGAACGAGCTCTTACTTGTCTTATCATGTAAACAAACACGGGTTGTGGCCCTAGTTTATTTTTTGCCCCAGGGCCTTTGGTTACCTAGCTACGCCACTGAGTACAAGGCCAATTCAATGCGACGGGAACGTTCCAAATATAACGGTAAACGATTTGCTTTGTGTGTCATTTTATAAAACTGAGCATGTAATGTATCTGTCTAAATAAGATGGTGACATACTAGTTTTTTTAAGGAGATCAAGTTTAAACAACCGAGGTTTCTGAAGTACACAGAGCAGCGACTATGGAGTCGTTCTGACTGTCAGGAGTTGATTGAGGGATTGCCCAAGGGTACCATTTGTGCTGGAGAGGAGAAAGCCAAGAACTACGCTTCCTTGTAAGTATACGTGAGTCTGTATTAACCGTGCAAAAGTTGAGCAGATATCCAAAAGGCGGACGAGTGCGCTGATTATCATTGTGGAGTTGTTACTGCCTTCAAAACAGGTAGAGAAGAGATTTAACATGTTTCTTTTATTTTTAAATTGGACTAAAGGCCCGCGATGATCTGACCTTTGTTATTTTATAAAATTTATGTAAAATTGATTTCTTTTATTAAACAAATTTATTATTATTATGTTGGTACGGATTTCCGATCACGGGCCCATGGGGACCCGGTCATTTGAAAGGCATTCATGGGGCCGAAGCCAACATGAAGAGGCCTTTGGTACCATATAATATAAATGAGATGGGCGCAACTATGGAGGTCTATCCCCTAATACACCATGAGGATGTGCTAGCGGACAGTCCTCCACAGTTGCCAATCTATTGCCAGGTAGGAAGCGACATGGAATTGGCTATGGGGTTGGGATGTTGTGGACAGGATTACCGGGCTATGGAGTGAGATAACGGACACCTACCATTTCAATATCTCATAAACTGAACTTTTGGTAGGCGGTGACTCGCCATTCACTAAATGGGCCCCTCAAACTATTGCCCGCTCGGGGCAACAAGGCGGCAACATTGGTGGGAACGGCTAAGGATGGAGAGGTGTCCCTGGACTTTAAACTTCAAAATGCCAACTCGCCACTTACGGCCAAACACATCCATCCTTCGAGCATTTAGCTCTTGCGCTCCACTCTAGGCGGCCAACAAAGGCAAACTAGAGGCGGGGTGGGTGTGTAACTGTGTGTGAGTGTGTGTATAAGCGCATGTGTGTATGTGTACCCCTGGAGGTCTTATTATTATTATTATAATAAAACCTGAGAGTTTCTCTGTGTATGTCCCTAACATAGGTTTAAACGATCCCTGAATGTGAAGTTTAGATCTTGGTGGCTTTGACAAATAACAGGTACCAAAGGTACCAAAAATTGCACCTAACTTTCGTTAAAGTATAAAGGTCAGTTTTTACATAATATTTTGTTTGGAATAATATTGAAAACTACGTCGTCCACTGCCTGATACTTTGGTCATTTGCAATGCCCTGTCAGACGCACTTAAAATCCTATAAATTACTAGCGGACGCGACAGACGTTATCCTGCCCACAGCAACGCCACCTACCGGATCCAATTGTGCTTTCAAACCATCCAGAAACGTATTGAAATATACACATAAAATTTTATTCGAATCACTCCAATCATTTAGGAGGATTTTGGTGACAAACACACGTACAGAAGAATTATATACATTAAGATAACTATATACTTACGTCGTAGTATAAAAGCTGAATTTAACGAGCAATTCTTATATATGTATAATCAGAATCTCAGAAACGGCTCCAACGATTTCAATGAAATTTAGTTTGTGGGGGTTTTCGGGGATGAAAAATTGATCTAGCTTGGTCTTATCTCTGGGAAAACGCTTGATACCGAGTTTCAGCCCGAGCGGAGCTCGGTCGCCCAGGTACCGTCGAGTTGCGTATCTTCGCCTGGATTTTGATACCTTTAACAAAAAATCTTCCAAATTTGAAATCATTTTAGTCTGTTGTGGCAAAAAAACGTTTTTAAGTACTCCTGGCTATCAGTACAGACCATTAAAGCTTTGAATTACATTGGTTAACTTAGTAATAAATGGCCCCAAAGGCAATAGGCGAAGTATGGGTATTTTCCCCTATCTTCGCCTATGGCAAGCTATGCCGCCAATATCAAACTTTCTGTGACTTACAAATGTTAAGTCTATTTAAAAGCGAAAAGGTTTTTCGGGTGCGCCGGTGGGATTCGAACCCACGTCTCCTGGGTATGCGCCCCAACGGGTGTTCTACCAATTGAACCACGTCGCATCCAACCGACTCCCCCGAAATTCTTAATCGCTTACATACGCCAACAGTGGCGTGTGGTAACATCCATCGCAACTATTAGAAGCTACGACTCCTACGTTCCAAATTACATTGGTAATGCGTAAGAAATGATGTACCACATCTATTTATTCAAATATTATTTATTTTATTTATTTAAAATAAATAAATAAATAAATTTATTGAAACAGTAAAAATACATGAGTTCCGTACTAGGTACAAATGATTAAGTTTGCACTCACAATTACACTGTACATGATTACATGCAACTTAAAATTATCCGAATCACCTACACTAGGCATAAGCCTGTCCCGTAGAATGACACCTTAATTTGTTTGCCTAATAAAATGTTTGAGCGTTAAGAAAGAATCTACTTATAGCTAATTACAAATTTGAATTGAAATAAATATAAATACTGAAATAGAGATGGAAAGAGAGTAGGAATGGGTGCAAGCGTGTTAATGAGTGTATTTGTATGTGTGTTAATGTGTTAAGAATAAATTCTCTGTTTCTGTGTAGTTTAACGTGCTCAGCCATCTTTGAGTTTTTATTTTAACCTCATTTAGGGAACATGATTGCAGGTTACAAATCTTATTTATCCTACCATATAACAAGAGACGTATATAAGGCCCTCGTCTTTTTGCAAATTTTGTCTTAACCTTTGGCAAGGGAACCCTAAACGTACGTTTTTTAAGCAGATCCTGGTATTCCGGTAATAATTTTACAATCCTGTGGGCGATGACGACACAACGGAATACAAACAACTGTCGAACACTGAGGACCTCACAGTCCTTATATAGTGCGACAGTCGGGAATCTACGAGGCTTGGATATCATAACTTTTAGTAGCGAGCGCTGAGCTCTCTCCAGGAGTATAAGATGTGAGCTAGCAGCCCCATCCCAAACCGAGATGCAATAGGTAACGATAGATTGTGCGAGGGCAATATATATAGTCTTAAGAAGATGTTTATCCATCACATTGCGCAGATTTTTGAATACATAAATTAGCTTCCTAACACGATTGGCCGTCTGTGCAATGTGATCGACAAACGTGAGCCTCTCATCCAAAACGACTCCCAGGTACCTGACAGCCGAAGCTCTTTTATTTGTTTTATTAGCAGTACGGCTGCTCACCTAATCTAAGATTATTTAAAAGCGAAAAAGTTTTTCGGGTGCGCCGGTGGGATTCGAACCCACGTCTCCTGGGTATGCGCCCCAACGGGTGTTCTACCAATTGAACCACGTCGCATCCAACCGACTCCCCCGAAATTCTTAATCGCTTACTTACGCCAACATTGGCGTGTGGCAACATCCATCGCAACTATTAGAAGCTACGACTCCTACGTTCCAAATTACATTGGAAATGCGTAAGAAATGATGTACCACATCTATTTATTCAAATATTATTTATTTTATTAGCAGTACGGCTGCTCACCGAATCTAAGATTATTTAATTTGGTTCAATTGGTAGAACACCCGTTGGGGCGCATACCCAAGAGACGTGGGTTCGAATCCCACCGGCGCACCCGAAAAACTTTTTCGCTTTTAAATAATCTTAGATTCGGTGAGCAGCCGTACTGCTAATAAAATATTTTGTTCAATCCCGCCTGGGCCACAATCCAACCAGCCTGATTCGGGCCGCTGGGCCCTATGAGTAACCCGGAGAGCCTGGCTGTTCCCAGGGGATTGAATGGGCAAACGGCAGTCCGCCGCAGCCCTCAAAACAACTACAAATAGCGGCAGCACGATTAAGGGGTTGTTCAGGACAATTTCAATTATACTACAGACTATCGCTTACCCAGGTGCCTGCGTCAAGGCCTGGCGTACCCGACGGCGGCGAACGACAATGTGGTGTGTATTTTGTGTTTGTGTACCGTGTATGTCTGATTGTCGTCCGTGCAGCAATCGCCGGCCGGGTGCTTCGAGGTTATTCCACACTGACAAGACGAATCCCCAAAATATGCCCGTAGACATATGATTCGTGTGCCGATCGATCACAAGAAACGTACTTTTCACAAGGATCACAAGTGGTTTTACATTTAATCACAGATTTCAAGGCAACATATGCAAATTCGGTACCAACAAATCAACCAGTAATAATGGCGGCAACCGAACTCCACGCACACTCAAGCCAAACCGTCAAGTGTCATCATGTCGCTAACTGACAGGTGACAGTTGATGGTGCGTTCAAGTTGCAAAAACAAACGCTCCGAATTCAATTCGGAACAATCCCCCGCTCCAGTCAGATCTTTTCTGACTGCTAATAAATAGGCAGGCGAGCTAAGCTCGACACGGCTCTTTTCAAAACCGAATCTCCAACCATAACTTCAGCAACTCTGGGAATCCCGTCAGACCCATAGAACAGTTCAACAATGCGTCCACGACGCCAATACAAAGGTAGCAAGTTAGATTCCTTAACAAGAACAAGGTCTCCGACCTTGGGAGGATCAGTCTTGTCGGTCCACTTAACGCGCTGCTGCAAGATGTGCAAATATTCCAGAGACCAGCGATGCCAAAAGCTCTGGGTCATCTGTTGGAGCAACTCATAGCGACTCAATCGTGATGAAGTCACTTCCCGGAAGGGGTACTCAGGCAGGGCGTTGAGGGGCCGACCAATCAAGAAATGACCAGGCGTCAGGGCTTCCAGGTCATTTGGGTCTGAGGAGATTGGGCAGAGTGGTCGCGAGTTGAGGACGGCTTCAATTTTACAAAATACCGTTGCAAGTTCCTCGAACGTTAGTATCGTATCACCAATAACTCGGCGGAGATGCGTTTTTGAAATCTTCACCACTGATTCAAAAATTCCACCCCAATATGGGCATGCTGGGGGATCAAATTGCCACCTAATGCCCATTCGGGACATTGCAAAACTTAAATTATCCTTATCATTATTCAAATAGGTACAAACTTCGCTTAAGTATCGGTCAGTGCCCTTATAGTTTGTGCCGTTATCAGATCGGATCAGAGATGGCAGTCCTCGACGGGAAACAAATCTACCTAACGTTGCCAGGAAGGCTTCCGTGCTGAGGGCACTTACTAGTTCCAAGTGAACTGCTTTGGATGCCAAACAAACAAACACACACAAATATGCCTTGACAGACCGAGCGTGACGAAGCTGAGAGGTCTTCACAAAGAAGGGCCCGGCAAAATCAGTGCCCACGCAGGCAAATGGCCGACTCTCATTGACTCGGTCGGATGGCAGATCACCCATCATAGGCTGCGTGGGTGTTGCCTTTAAGCGATAGCACTGCATGCATTTAAAAATGATGCTGCGAATAGTGCGTCTGGCAGATAATATCCAAAAATCACGTTGTAAAATCCCTAACAGGGCATTGCAACCCGCATGGGCGTTGGTAATGTGTCGATCAGACACCAACAAATTCCCCAAAGTTTCTCCTTTTGGAAGCAGCAAAGGATGGCGAGCCCCATACGGTAAGCTCGAGTTTCGGAGGCGCCCACCAACTCTAAGCAGGCCCGAGTCGTCCAGGAATGGGTTCAGGCGAGTGATGGGACCTCTCACAGACGATCCTTTCTTAAGGGCTGCAATGATCGATTCAAAATGTTCTGCTTGAACTGCTCGAACCCAAAACATCAGGGCTTCGTGGCGTTCCGAGGGCGACAAAACCGATGTTTGGTCCTTATTAGTTGGGTTCCGTCCGTTGCGTATGAAACGCCGGATCCAAGCGGTAACCCCAATCAATTTCGACAAAGTACTGTATTTGTCCAAAAGAAAGTTCAAATTACACACAGGTTGCGTTTCCACAACGCCAACACGTAAACCTGGCAACGCCTCGGGAGAGGAGAACCGATTGCGGGGCCAGGACGCCTCAGGATGCGTCAACCAATCTGGTCCCCACCAAAGAGGATGATTCACAAGCGTAGGAGCCTCGCAGCCTCGCGATGCGCAGTCTGCGGGATTCATTTCTCCTGGTACATGTCTCCAGATCAGCTTGGTCTGAGAGCTGTGGATCTGTGAGACTCGATTCGCAACAAAAACCTCGAGGTTATGCAAGGAAGTGCGAAGCCAACAAAGAACAATCTCACTGTCAGTCCACGCAAAAACATCCGAGATCTCAACGGTACGACCCAATGTACCACAAACATGATGGAGGAGCCTAGTAAGAAGGGCTGCCCCTGACAATTCCAGTTTAGGAATGGTTAGCAGAGTCCTGATAGGGGCTACCTTACTCTTGGCCAATACAAGATGAACGCCTACAAGACCAGATGCACTGACAGTCCGCAAAAATACCACGGCCGCATACCCTCGTTCGGATGCGTCACAAAACCCGTGGAGGCTAACTCGACACTTGCCTGGCGGCAGGAAGAGCCTAGGCAAGAAAATCTTATTCACGTCCGGAAGTGCGGACACAATCGAACACCAATCCCTCAACAATTCTCCGTGGAGGGGTTCGTCCCAAGTAACTTCGGCGATCCAAAGCTTCTGCAGAAAACACTTAGCTAAAAAAATTATCGGTGTGATCCATCCATTAGGGTCAAAGGTCCTAGCAACAGTCGACAAGACCGAGCGCTTCGTCCAGGTCCTCGGGAAGTCCAACTTAACTCTATAAGTAAAGACGTCCTGGACCGGCTGGTACTGTATGCCTAGGACAGCAATCAAGTTAGGATTATCAACATCCTCAAACAGGAGAGGGTCCTGTTGATGTTCCACCGGAAGATCACTCAACAAGTCAGGGCAATTCGACATCCACTTGCGTAGTTCGTAGCCTCCTGACATCAGGATCGCAATCAATTCATCCCGTAGAAGCAACGCCTCCTGGATCGTAGGAGCGCCCGTGCAAATGTCATCGACGTATACGGAATCCTCCAAGATGGTCGCTGCACGGGGATAGTTCAACCGCTCACGATGGGCCAGCTCCAACAAAGTCCGGATTGCAATATACGGACTGGATTTAAGTCCATATGTGGTAGTGTTCAACTCATACACTCGCATCGGATCACAAGGTCGCTCACGCCACAAAATCAACTGGTACCGTCGGTCATCTTGGTGTACGACCGATTGCCTGAACATCATTCGGATGTCAGCCACGAAGACAATTTGATGACGGCGGAAATTGGTGAGGATATCCGAGATGTCCCGTTGCAACTTGGGGCCGGAGTGCAAACACTGGTTTAACGAAACTCCACTTGACGTAGGAGCCGAGCCATCAAAAACTACTCTGATCTTGCCACCCGGGGTCTTCAACACGGCGTGGTGGGGCAGGAAGTAGTGCTCGTGCGCGCGCCAATCAATGTCTGAGGGTGACATGTGTCCCAAACCCTCATACTCGCGCATGAATTCAATGTATTTCTTACGAAAATCCAAATCCCTTTTCATTCGACGTTCCATAGACAACAACCTTTTTTCTGCTAAGGCATGGGACTGACCGAGAGGGGGGCGTGCAGCCCGAAAAGGCAACCGAGTGACGAAGCGACCATCAGCGAGGCGACCAGTATTGTTCTGATAGGACAATTCGCACTCTTCCTCCGCTGGATCGACTCTGGGAGCCCTGGGGGGCTCCTCAACTTCCCAGAAGCGCTGAACAGCGTCAGAAAGCGAAAGCCCTACTGCAAAGCTTTGGTCTTCAACCCCGGGGGCCGTACCCCTCACAATGGGACCAAAGAAACTAAGTCCGAAGATGGTTTGTACAGCGGTTAAACCATACGGTTGCAACACCCGCTTCTCACCGGACAAAACCAACCCCAACAAGTCTGCTCCAAGTAGCAGATCCACGGGTCCCGGTACAAACCACTGAGGGTCGGCAGAAGTCAAATCCGACGTCAAATTCACCACAACAGGGGAGATAGCAACCTGTGGGTGCCTGCCCAAGATATCATCCAAAATAACAGCCTTGGCCACAACAGTCGGCCCACAATTGACAGGAGAAAAACAAACGTCACACTCTAGATTTTGATCCTTCAACTGAAGGCCACCTATGCCGAAAATGGCGGCAGGGTGAGGTCTACAAGGAAGGCTCAATCTCTCCACCAAATAAGAGGACGCCACCGAGCCCTGGGCCCCCGAATCCAACAGGGCACGAACAAAACAAGAATCACCCTTCGGGCCCCAGACCCTTACGCGGACAGTTGGCAGGAGGACTGTCTCAGGCGGGACGGCGGTGGTGGAAGAGAGTGAGGCAACTACCTATAGCTGGCAACCCTCATTGGGATTGGGGCAACCAGCATCATTTATCCGGTTCGAAGGACCATCCTCACGGTAGTAATCCTGAGGATTAGGCATCGCCCAATTTGAGCGGAGATATTGCTCCGGCGAGATACCAGGGCGTCTACCCGGACCTCCCCAGTCCGCTGCTGGGTAGCCGATGCTACGTCCACGTCCGAATGGAGGCGGGCGGCGTGTCAAACGCGGTCGTTCAGCCAATGGTGGCGAAAACCTACTAGGAGTGGTGCGACTCTGAATCACTGCAAAACCCTCCTGCTGACGAGGAGCAGGGGGAGGGGAACCCCCGCCCGTGAGCGGCGAGCCCCGTCGTGACTCCCTTTGGGGTTGGTGGGGATGCGAACCCCCGCCCGTGGGGGCGCGTCCAACATCATCCCCTCGACCGACTCCATTCTTATTGTGACACAACACCTGGTGGTGCTTCCCTTGGCAGTGCGGGCACGGCTCCTGTCGTGCACAATCCCGCTGCAAATGCTGCCCCAAATAAGAGTAGCACCACCGGCGGTCGTTCGCAATACCGCGTCGATCCTTAACTTTCCTGTTAAGGAATTGGGGACAAGCAGGAACGAGATGTCCATCGGTGTTGCAATAGACGCAGCGGTGACGAACTTCGGTCGTCGCGTATCTGACTGCTGGGCGACGCGACTCTACCGCCCTTGGCTTAGGGGGGCGAGCGACAGCACGTCGCTGATCCAGAGGGGGCCTCTCTGGGATCCGCGAGGGCCCCTCAACACCAGCATTGTCCAGCAGGCGGCATTCCTCGTCCAAAAATGTCAGTAGGTCAGCAAAGGGTGGCAGGTGGGTGGCACTGTCCCCACCGTGCTTTTGTTCAAACCGGACCTTCAAATCGGTTGGCAACCTCGACAACACAATGTGGAGTAGGATGAAGGACCATTCATCCACAGGTAGGCCAAGTCGACGCAGGGCATTCAAAGCTACCAACATTGGATTCACCAAATCCACCCGCAAGGTGGCAACCCTGTTGATGTGAGGCAATGCCAAAATCTGAGACACATGCGTGTCAGCCAAGCGCCTAATATTGGCATATCGTTTTGTCAAAAGGTCCTTCGCCGTGGGATAATTTTGGTCGGTGACCTCCAAGTGTGACACGAGTCCGAGGGCTTCTCCCTTCAAGGTGGAAAACAAATATGCCAACTTCTGACTCGGAGCCAAATCTGACCGAGCATCCACTAGGCTCGAGAACAAGTCATGGTAGGCGGTCCAACCCCGCATATCTCCATCAAACTGGGGTAAGTCGAGAGTGGGTAATCTACCTAAGAGAGCCAGGGGGGGGGGGAGGCCGTTTCTCCTCACCCAACTCAGCCCGCTCCAACTTGCTACTAGCCTCGACAAGATTGTCCGACAATTCATAAAATTGAGTGAGGTCAGCTTCCACCGAATCAATTAGCACAGTATCTGCTGAGGCCAAGATTGCCTCATAGCATCTTTGCACAGTCTTGCTCCGGTCTGGCAACTCAGCTGCTCGCCTGAGCAGCGCCTCGTTTCGGTCTGTTCGGTCAATCAATAAAACCGCGGAAGCAAGCCATCTCAATTCCGACCTAATTTTAGCAACAGCTTGAGTCCCCATGTTTACAAGCGCAAAATCAATGGGTTTGTAACAATACACACAATATAAATCAATCAATATGCAAATATACACACACAATATAAAACAAGGTCAAAACAAACAATGTGAAAGCTGTAAGTACCAAACTTGTTCCAATATTAACTTGTAATGTTATTGTTTACAATCATAACAATAAAATATTATTTTTATCAAACATACAAGTGAACAACCTTGTACCGATCAATTAAATAATGCAATATTTACTTTGTGTCACACAAGTTGTGTGATCCTCACACATAGGCAATTAAATAAATTCAATGCAACTACCACACTAAATTAATCACAATTATTGAATGTAATTTAACAAATAATGTCAACAAATAATGTTACCTCAATGCACAAGTGATCTTTGACCCCTATAGTTGATGGGTTGGATAACAAATTATTTAATTATTAGTATAATAACCCTGATTCAATCCGCTAAGTGGGTCATATCCCCAATGGCAAACAAAGCGGATTCAACCCATACAATGCTGAGTAAGGCCGCTGTCGTCAGACAGACTATTTTAAAATAATAACAAATTTCACCGCCTTGGTGAACCAAATCTCACAATTATACAAAATACAGCCTAATCTGTCTGACGGCCGCAAATATGACAAACGTCGCGGTCTACAACCGCGCTCTGCTACCAGAAAATGTGTTCAATCCCGCCTGGGCCACAATCCAACCAGCTTGATTCGGGCCGCTGGGCCCTATGAGTAACCCGGAGAGCCTGGCTGTTCCCAGGGGATTGAATGGGCAAACGGCAGTCCGCCGCAGCCCTCAAAACAACTACAAATAGCGGCAGCACGATTAAGGGGTTGTTCAGGACAATTTCAATTATACTACAGACTATCGCTTACCCAGGTGCCTGCGTCAAGGCCTGGCGTACCCGACGGCGGCGAACGACAATGTGGTGTGTATTTTGTGTTTGTGTACCGTGTATGTCTGATTGTCGTCCGTGCAGCAATCGCCGGCCGGGTGCTTCGAGGTTATTCCACACTGACAAGACGAATCCCCAAAATATGCCCGTAGACATATGATTCGTGTGCCGATCGATCACAAGAAACGTACTTTTCACAAGGATCACAAGTGGTTTTACATTTAATCACAGATTTCAAGGCAACATATGCAAATTCGGTACCAACAAATCAACCAGTAATAATGGCGGCAACCGAACTCCACGCACACTCAAGCCAAACCGTCAAGTGTCATCATGTCGCTAACTGACAGGTGACAGTTGATGGTGCGTTCAAGTTGCAAAAACAAACGCTCCGAATTCAATTCGGAACATATTTATTTATTTATTTGGCAACAAGGTGGACGCTAAATACCCTCACCAATGTTTTATCCAATTGTGACTTCTAAACGTAAGCTAGTCATTAAATAATAGTTCCATATGAAAAAGAAATAGTTATAGGGTATAATCATGTAAAAAGTTTAACATTACCTGGGTTGTATCACTGCTTAAAACTGAAGTTAAAATAATGGCTTAAAAAAACCTGTGTTCGGTGTCGCGAAAAAACCTCACTGAACGTCAACTGTGTTAAGTTAGCCGCAGATCGTACGAAGAATGTTGACAGCCGTAAAAAATACTTTGTATTTAGCAGTTTTATGTAAGGCAAGCACTAGAAACATTTCGTCAGTGTCAACTTATGTCAAACTAGGCGAACATAGGTAGCTCAGGCGAAGATACGCAACTCGACGGTACTATAGTTATGTTATGTAAGGATAGTTCCTCAAATATCTAAAGATTTTTTCTCAGTTATCAGACAGTTTCGATGGTTCTTATACCTTGTCAGATGCATTAAGTCAACCGAGGTCCGAGCGCAAACCGTGTATAATGCAAACCGGTGCATATAAATAGTTAGTGCATTCGGTCTATTGCAACCTTTTACTGCGCATAATCTGTCGTTTTGACGCGGAGACGTCACCCCCTCTAGTATTAAGAAATTAATAGTGCCACGTATTTCACAGTGGGGATTCCGGTGGTCCGCTAGTCGTGCGAAACTCCATCCAGGTTGGGATCGTCTCGTACAAAGTCACCGAGGTGTCCAGCAGCCTCGTCGTCTACACTGACGCTAGCTACTACTACGACTGGATACAAAACAAAGCTAAACGCCTAAATTGTTGAAAACAATTCTACCCACTTTGTTTTCTTTTAGATTTTAAAACACAAAATACTGGATGAGAGGCCAAGTTACAATAGTTCTGAAAAAAAATAAGAAAGAAAACCCATAAGAGTATACGATGCCTGAGAGACTTTTGAAAAATAGGTATTTTAATTAAGTATTGCTGTCTCGTTTCAACCTCTCCGTATCGATACAGCAAGAAAGGGACGACTGCAGCTCAGACCGTTAGTAGGTATACATAAAATTGATCAAAACAGCGTTTCGTAGTCCCCTGTCTTCTCTTCAAAAGCTTGAGCAATAATAAAAATTTTTTCAAAAATATTTAGAGAAAGGCTTTAGCTATGCCCCTATGTTTTCGTTTTATTGTTAATATGAGGAATTAGTTTTTGGCGAGTGTCCGAAAATGACATTAAGATTGGGCAATTTTCTTGGTTTTTGAAAGCTCCTACTTTTATTAATAAGTGGAATATTAAAAAAAAAAACATAGGGGCATAGCCGTGGTAGATATAAATTATACTGTAAAAAAATATTTGCACTAATGTCATTATCCAGGGAGGAAACAGGGGACTACGTTTGTATGGAGAAATGGGTCCCATCGTATCCTCTTAAGCGTTGATTTATCTTTTTCGAAAATACCTAATGCTCAAAGTGATATGTTATGTGACATGGATTTCTTTCTTATTTTTTTCAGAACTGGTATAACTCGACCTCTCGTCCGGTACCAGGTTATCATCGAGTTTTGTGACATTCAGTGTAATAATTAAATTTCATTTTGTTATGTCTAATTTAATTACCCGTTTTCTCACTCTGTTAAAGGGTTTACCCTTGAAATGTCGACATACTTTTAATCGAATATCAGTTAAAAGTCAACGTATTATATTTTTTCATTTTATCGAATATTCATTACCTGGAATGATTTGAATGAGTATTTTCAATTCATCGATTTTTAATTTCTGGAAATATTATTTAATAGATTGTTTATTTGACAGATATTCATTTCATATTTTATTACTTCATACTTTTTTGAATGTTGTCAATGTTATATCTTTTAATATTATTTTAATATTTATCATTTCACAACTTCAATAATATATGTGAGGAACGAAACGCAATATGCTCGCGGACGGATGTGGATAGATGTTAATTTGTTTAGTAATCAATGAAAGTAATAATTGCAGTTGCTTTTTATACAGCAAGACTTTCAGGGTGGTCATAAAAAAATACCTAACACCAAAGGCTAACGTGGGAGCTTCGCTACGCTACGCTCCCGCATTAGCCTTTGAACCTAACCTATCCGAGTCGCTTCCGCTCCGACCCGTCTTGCTCGCTCGCTTCGCTCGCTCGCTGTAATAAAACGAGATTTACTTATCTATGTTTTTTATTCTTTGTCTTAAGGGGGTACCGCGTTTTTCGCGCTAATCGATTTTGGGTGGGCGATTTTGGGCGTTTGGTCGCTTGGGGGAGGCATAATGGCTCAAGATAGGTTGGTTGGACTGCGCGTGTTTTTGGGTATTTTCATCATATTACTAAAACAAATACATATTTTAAAAAGCTAGCCAGACTACGCCCTAAAAAACATCTTGTTTTATTAACATTCAAAAAGGCATGACCTTCCGTGCTGTATTAGCGTCGTACTACGAGTTTAATTTATATTTTAGAGACGACTTTGGATTTTTTTTCTATCGAGCGAACTACAAGTAATCGTGTTTCGAAAAAGACTGGTCGCTAGAGTGAATCCTCAAATATCTTACATATGAATGTCAGGACTATAGCATTGCTAGTAATGATACAGCACGAGTTTAAATGAATGCAATAAATGCGCCAAAAACACGGTACCCCCTTAACGTACCTGCCATTTTATGGACAACAATAAATCAGTAAAACTAGTAGAATATATTGTTATAATATGTAATCGACTATGAAATAAAAGTGTTTTATAATAATACATCAATTAAATAAACAGCGATATTTAGTTGTTCTGTCTTATGAATAGTTGATGAAATGTATTTTTAAGCAAATAATAATCCTTGTACTGTTGTTCTTACAATTGTTTTAATATGTAATGACTAGTCGATGAAATGAATTTACTCTAAGAGAAAATATTTGTATTAAATATTCGATATATTGTTTTCGATTAAATGAAATTCGACAAATAGTTTGTCGAAATTTCAAGAGGCACCCCTATTATTGTATTTTCATAGAGAAAAGTAAACAACTAAGTAGTTTAGAAAATAAGAAATAGCACTTGCATTGAATGAAACTGTTTTATGGCCGGAGGCCGTATTGTCTTAGACGCGGGCGTTTGCTATCGCATTCACCATCTCTTTCTGCCATAGTCTTATCATCATCATCATCCCAGCCTATATACGTCCCACTGCAGGGCACAGGCCTCCTCTCAGAATGAGAGGGCTTGGGCCGTAGTTCCCACGCGGGCCAAGTGCGGATTGGGAACTTCACACACACCTTTGAATTTCTTCGCAGGAGTATGCAGGTTTCTTCACGATGTTTTCCTTCACCGTAAAGCTCATGGTAAATTACAAATGTAATTTCGCACATAAATTCCGAAAAACTCAGAGGTGCGAGCCGGGATTTGAACTCACGACCCTCTGCTTGAGAGGCCATAGGTCAAACCACTAGGCCATCACGGCTTCTATAGTCTTATACCATTTTACAGATATAAACAGTGAAAGCAATAGCAAGTGCCCGCACGTAAGACAATATAGCCTCTGGGGCTAGCCCGATTATAAAGAAACGGCTTGTTAGGGTTCCGTACCCAAAGGGAAAAACGGGACCCTATTTACTGAGACTCCGCTGTCTGTCCGTCTGTCTGTCCATCTATCACCAGGCTGTATCTCATGAAATAAATATTTAATGGGGCTTCCATACAACAAACGTAATTTTTTTGCCGTTTTTATAGATAATGGTACGGAACCCTTCGTGCGCGAGTCCGATTCGCACTTGGCCGGTTTTTTAATGTATCTGAAATTTCCCTGGTGACCCCGTGTCTGTGATGACTCTGTGTTCAGACACGGAGTCATCACATGCACACCTGCTCGATTTCTAGTATGAGATCACTCCCACGACATCCTGACATCCTTTGTGTAAGATCACCCCCAATGTCATAGATCGCTTCCGCAACACCGTGTCTGAGGTTGCCCCCCCGCCCCGCCCCCCTCTGAGATCATCCGCGCCACCCTTTGTGTCAGATCGCCCAGCGCCCCTGTCAGATAGCTCCCGCAACACCGTGCATGAGATCGCCTCCACACGGCCTGTATATCGAGATTTTCCGCGCCATGTTTTACTTGAGATCGCCCTGCGACCCTGTGAACCAACAACAATCTGTGCAACCTTGTGCCTGAGATGACCCCCACGGGAGTGTCTTTGACCGCCCTCGTAGCCCGTACCTGAGATTCCATATATTCCGACCGTCTGGACCTTTGGCTTTAGGAAAAGGTATTTAATCCCTTTCTATTTTCTACTGCATATATCATGACATTCATGACTAGTGCTCTCAGGAGTTATTCAATCTTATACCATCCGTTGAGTGAGTTCCGTCACCGCACGACTCACCGCAAGGAGGCTTTGCATCCACATCGTATGATCAGTTGGTTTTTAGGGTTCCGGAGCCAAAATGGCAAAAACGGAACTCTTATTAGTTCGGCATGTCTGTCTGTCCGTCCGTCTGTCTGTCCGTGGCTTGGCTTAGAGACTATTAGGGCTAGAAAGCTGTAATTTTGCATAGACATTTGCAGCAAATATCCGGACAAGGCGAAAAAATTAAATGTAGAAAAAAAATTATAGTGTACCTCCCATAGACGTAAAAATGGGGGTGATTTTTTTTCTCGTCTTACCTTATAGTGTGGGATATCGTTGGATCGTTGGTGGGAGGTCTTTTAACCTTTTCAACGCTCTGTCAAATACAACAGCTCTCACTCATACGCCATGTCAAACGCGAAGTTGAACCCTACAGAAATGTATGTAGGTAGATATCGTTGTGCACGCCATGACTGATATATAAGTAGTTGGTGTAGAACCTGCGGTGCGGTGTGTCGTTGGCGTCGAAAATGTTAAAATCATTCCAAAGTTGTGCTGGGGTAACCACAATACAAACCGTAGCATCATTTTAATTATAACAATACAACTTTTTTGCGGTTTTCTGTATCCAATCGTAGAAGTAAGCGACATCGGTGTACATGGCAAGGCGGGCGGACTTCGAGGGGACCTTGTAGGAGACGATCCCAATCTGGATGTATTTACGCACCATGAGAGCGCTGCCAGAGTCGCCTCTGTAAAACAATAATGATTAATCAACTAACTACTTCCTCCTTGCTCAAGCTTCTTAGTAAGGTTTTCTAACTACGTGGGGCATACTGAAAGTTTCTGGAACTGGCCACTTATAAAAAGAAAATTAAAAAAGCAATAATAGGATTTGAAATAATAACTCTCTGGCAGTATATTACTTTTTAATTTACGAGACTGTCATTTGTTTTTTCATCGTGGTGTTGGATTGAAATTTGTGTGTCGCTGTTGCAATGAATTTAAGTCGTGAAAATTTTCGATCCATGATTTTTTACGATTTCCGATGTGGATTAAGTCAACAAGAGAGGGCTTCATTTGGTGATGAAGCCCCATGTCGTAGCTCTGTCCATTCGTAGTTTAGTGAGTTTAGACGAGGACGTGACCATCTCCATGACGATGAACGTGAAGGCCGGCCAGCAACTGCGGTTACCGATATTAATATTAATACTGTACTACAACTAATTGAAACTGACATAAAAATTATATGTCAGCAAATTCGTACTACCTTAGGAATTGGAATGAGCCAGGTGCAAAAGATATTGCATTTGCATCTGAAGGTTCGGAAACTTTGCACCCGATGGATACCGCATGATTTATCGGAAGACCAGAAACGACTGCGTGTAGAGTGGTGCCGCAAAATGATAAAAAAATTTGACGGAGGACAATCAATGGCTGTATATAACATCGTGACAGGTGACGAAACCTGGGTATACTGCTTTGAACCGGAAAGAAAAAGTCAATCGGCTGAATGGGTCTTCCCTTTTGAAGACTTGCCGACGAAAGTAAAAAAGAGCCGAAGCACAAGTAAGAAAATGGTTGCTTCGTTTTTCGGCAAATCGGGACATTACACCACTGTGTCACTTGAAAACTCTATGCAAAATTTAAGCCTTCGCGGACCAAGGGTTTGGGCGTTGTTGACTCAGTCATTTAATGAGTCAATGAGTGAATTAGTCAAGACTTCTCTTTTTATTATATTAACTATGTATATGTAGGTTCTTTCTACGTACGGAGCGACGTAGCTCTCTGCATCCAGGGCACCCCCACAGATAGTTCCCTCGGGTATGTGGCCCATCGTCTTGATGCAGCTTTCCCGAAGCCACACCTTCTGGCTTGCTTGCATCAGGAAATGAGAATCCTTTCTAGGGTTTTCCTGATCGTAGTGATTAAAAATAAATAAATAAGTTGATTTTGTTTTTTATAATTATTCGGTATACAGCAAATGCGCCGACTCGTCCATACGTTCCTCAGAAGTAAAATAACGATTATAAAACTGTTGTCTAATCGGCAATATCCGCGTGGGAACTATGGCCCAAGCCCTCTCATTCTGAGAGGAGACCTGTGCTTTGCAGTGGGACGTATATAGGCTGGGATGATGATGATGTAAATTGTGAACAATTCATAATATTGCTATTCCACACTGATTAAAGTATAACTTGGCCCGTCTGCGACATCTATGTATTTCAATGTCAAATGAAGGTCATTGCTTATTTGATATGTAATAAACGCACTACATTATATTGAAATTATATAACTAAAAAAAACGGTTTAAAAACATTTATGTCAAAATGGTTTTCCATTTACTATACATTACAAAGAAATAGTCAATCCCAATTGTTATGACTATGACAGTATCTGTCATAAAATGACTTTTTATCGTGCCAAATCGACCAGAGGCCGTATTGTCGTCGCTTTCACCATCTCTGTCTGTCACCATCTCATAGCGTTTGACAAAAGAAATAGTAAAAGCGATAGAAATTGCTCTCGCGTTAGACAATAAGCGTACTGACTTTTTACTACATTCTTGGCTTGAAAAACCTGAGGATTCTATGTTTTAAATCGGTCGGGATACTCAATGGCCATAGCGTAAGTAATGATATTTTTACTTTTAAAGAATACACAATCTTATAATTACAGACATTCGTTTGGTTTTTTGTGACCGGTAAGTATTTTGGTGATATAACTAGTTTGGTGTTCGGAAATTTTCATTGGTGATCCTTTTATTCTTATCCTTTTATTTTGTCCGTCAATATGTTCACAGACCAATCCTACAGAACATAGGGGATTTGCTTCATCGCTCAAGTATTATGTCAAGGGATAAAACACACTTTTTGTCCTCTAAACACTTTTTATCGATTGAGATAGATTTAGATACCTACATGTAGGTAGAGACACATTTATGTATTGACTAGCTGATCCCGCAAACGTTGTTTTGCCATACACCACCTAGGGGTATAAAAAATAGCCTACGACCTATTCTCAGACCTACCAAATATGGAGAAAAAAAATCATAAAAATCGGTCAAGCCGTTTCGGAGGAGTTCGGTAACAAACACCGTGACACGAGATTTTTATATACTTACTAGCTTTTGCCCGCGACTTCGTCCGCGTAGAATTCCAATTTGTGGTAAAGCTTCTTCATCTCTTTCATTGTATAAAACAAAAATCCGGCAATCATTATTATCATTTCATCATCATCAGTATCAGTTAGTGAATATTATAAATCCCGTTTATTCTCTATCCCGTGGGAATTTCAACAAATTTGTCCTTATTCTATGCAAATTTTCGCTAATTTTTGTCCCGTGGGAATTTTGCATTTTCCCCGAGAAAAAGTAGCCTATGTCCTTAAAGGTGTAGCTTTGTACCGGTAAAAGAAGTTTTAAAATCAGCCCCGTAGTTGAATTCACTTATTTTTTTCCCGTGGGAATTTTGCTTTTTCACGGAGAAAAGTAGTCTATGTAAATAATGGTTGGTGTAGCTTCCTATTGGTGAAAGAAATTTTCAAATCAGCCCTCAAGTGATACTTATTGACTTCTTTCTATCCCACGGGAATTTCGCATTTTACCGAATAAATAGTACGTAGCCTAGCCTATACCAATGAAGGATAGTGTAGCTTTCTATTGGTAATTTTTTTTAAACTCAGCCCCGAAGTTAAATTTACTATTTTCTATACCGCGGGAGTTTGCATTTATCCGGAAAATAGCATCCTATGTTAATCAAGGACAGTGTATCTTTTCTATTGGTGAAAGACATTTTAAAATGAGCTCCGAAGTTGATTTTTTTTCTATCCCATGGGAATTTTGCATTTTTGAATTTTTGGACATAGGCCTCCCTCATTTACGCCCAATCATTACGGTTGGAAGCGACTTGCATCCACCCTGAACCTGCGGCCTTCACCAAAACGTCCGTCCATCTTGTTGGTGGACGTCCCACGCTGCGCTTGTAAAAGCAAAAGCTTGGTGAAATGCAAATACTTATATGTATATATAATTAGTTATTATCAGAGATCAGATCAGGAAGTGTTTGACAAACGTAGACAAAATGGTTTGCAAAATTTGAAGTTTCGTTTCGTTTACAATGTCGGTAATTCGTGTATATATTCGCAAATATTCGCTAAGTAGGTAATCTAAGAGATTTCCAAGGAATTTTCTAAAGAAAATCTAGGTATAAGGTAAGTTTTTCATTCAAATATCCAAGAACAAATAAAATTGAAATTTCGAATTCTAAACCGATTTAAATATTGTTTTTTTTGAATATGGAATGATTTGTATGTTTTATAAAGCTGCGTTTTCACTGAGGGCCGATTTTTCAATCAACGCATAAATGTCATCAACTGGTTAAATTATAGAATAAGTTGACTAAATAAGTTGACTGACAGCACTGCGTCAGTTGCACTGTATGCATGACGCTACAATTTAGCCGCTTTACACGTTATCCGTCAGATAATATTTATTCGATGATTGAAAAATCAGCCCAGTGTCCTGAACAGTTCTGAGCGAGCGAACGTGTTTATTCAGTGATAATCGGCTGGACGCGGGTCGCTCACTCATTCATCCAGTGAAAACGACGTCTGTGGCGAGCGAGCTGTTGCTCTGTGCATTCGCTCGACATTGTACGTGTTCGGTGGGTCTCCAATCTTTGTTTACGATTTTGTTATAAACAACTGTTCTCTTTCCTCGTTGAATGAAAACGGACATTTTCTATTCAAAGTCAAAGTCAAAATTTTTTATTCAATTTAGGCATCGATTGATGCTCCTATGAACGTCGAAGAATCTACCACCGGTTCGGAAAAAACCCTGTTGAGAAGAAACCGGCAAGAAACTCGACAAGGTATATTTTTTTTCAATCAGATCTACATTGTTATTAAATTACATACATCTTAAGTATTTAATAAAATTATTATTTTTTAACACAGTAGATACGCTACATTGATGCTATTTTGAGCGAACATCGGCAAAACCGCAATCATATTTGCTCTAAACAAATGTTTGTTCAGAACACTAAGTGAAAACGCGGCTTAACCAAGATGTCTAGTCCTTACCATTTCAAATTTCGAACTCTACGTTCCTATGAAGCCGTGTCTTCGGATCGAGTATTCAAACATGTGTCAAAATAAAATGTAATTTAAATCAAAAGCACTAAGGAGTATTGATATCAACTTCGAAGCAAATCACCCCCAAAATAACTTTCTACTCCTTTTTAACCCCGTCAAGTGATGAATTTCAATAAAATACGAAACACGTCTTCCATCAATTCTGTTAAAGAATGTTTATGCAAAATTTGAAGTAGATTGGACCAAGGAATCACGTTGTCCCATACAAACTTTGCCCCCCCTTTTTACCCCCTTCGGAGTAGAACTACGAAAAATCCTTTCTTATCGGATGCCTACGTCATACAAAGAACACACCCTCCAAGTTTCAGGTCTCTACGATCAGCGGTTTAGGCTGTGCGTTGATCCGTCAGTCAGGACAAAGGATTTTATATGTATAGATGTGCCCTAAGAGGAAGCGCTCTCAAACCATAAAGTCACCTATTGCTTACCATGTAAATTTACCCTATTCATTTTTTGCATTGTAAGTGACGTTTTTTATTATTAGAGGGAGGCAAACGAGCTGCGTGTCATCTGATGGGATATGATACCACCGCTCATAAATACTACCTAACTCAAAAAGAGTCACTGTAGAAGTATGTATTTATATAAATACACTTACATTAAGCCATCCCCAACCGGCAACTTCAGCTGTTTCGTCGTAAGGTGGATCTTTCATCAACGCCACTCTACCCACATTGTTTCCAAACTCGACACTTTTCTTCAACTTCACCAAACCTATATCGTTGCTTATTGTTTTAGCATCGTATTTTCCATGTAATTTGTATCCAGAAGCTTTAAAAGGCAAACCCTTCTTTTTTTCCGCGTCTCCAACATACACTGTGACAATGGTATACTCGGCAAGACAATTTTCTAGGCAGTGGGCGGCTGTTAGTACCATAGCTTGGTTGAGGATGGATGAGCCGCATGTGAAGTAACTGTTAGGTTTTTCTCTGGATACAGTACATTCAATATAAAGGAGTGCCGCATGAGGAAAATCCTTCATTTTCGCAAAATTTCCTCTCACTACGAAACCTTCCAAATTATGCGATGTAACAGAATTAAAAAAGGTTATAATTAAGCTAATACACAGTACAGTACTTTCTTCAGCCATTATCCATACACACTTATACCCAATTGCGTCGATGGATTAATTTTTAACATTCAATTATAGTTTTTATGATACTACTAAAGTCATTACAAGTTTAGATTGAGTCACTTAAAATCGAGTAGGTACCTAAATTACATGGTTTAGCATTCACGTGTCGTTATTGTTCATAAAACAGCGTCGGAACATTAAAAGTTTTTGTTTTAATTCTATTTTTAATACAAGCTATTTTGCTGACTGTACTTTTTGGCCTTGGTTACCAAAGTACCTACTCGAATCAAACGAGCCCAAGCTCACTGCAGTTCTGTCCTTTTATTACAGAGTTCCTATGGCCACCCTCCAGCTCCATCATCAGACCAGCTCCATGTCATAAATTGTCATCGAATTTATACTACATGCATGCAAAATTTCAGCTCAATCGGTTGAAGATATCTACTTCAAGAGTTGAAAGATTCCACCGAAACAAACATACATTGCAAGTTAGTAAAAAGCTTGTAAAAAATAAACCTATCTTTAAATATAAAATAAATAAATAAATATCACGGGACAATTCACACCAATTGACCTAGTCCCAAACTAAGCAAAGCTGGTACACGATGGGACTATGGGTACTAGACAACGGATAAACATACTTACATAGATAAATACAAACTTTAATAATCTATTATTTATTCGTATAAATTAATTAAAACAATTAAGAAAAAATAACAAAGAATAAAACTTAACTATAAACTAAATATTACAAACTAAATTAAAAACTAAACTAGATCTAAACAAAAAAACTTACTTAAATACATATTGAACATCCAAAACTCGAGCACAAACATTCGTATTTTTCACACAAATATCTGCCCCGACCGGAAATCGAACCCGGGACGTCAAGCTTCGTAGTCAAGTTCTCTAACAACTAGGCTATCCGGCCGTCATTCTTTATAAAGGTCTGTAGAGATTTGATTAGATTGACGTTATTTTATCTTTATTTATCATTTGAACATTTACATTTGTCAGTCACAAACAAACTATAAAAAATTAAAACACAAAATAAGAAATTTAGCTCTACAGAATCGCTTACTCGCGCAAATGCAAAATATGGCGATGCGCTCACAGAAGATCACACCAGGCCAGCGATGCCAGATCTACGGAAAAATCCGTAGATCTACGGATTTTAGGCCCTGTGCCCAGACCTACGGAAATGCTTGGCTAATCTACGGAATTTCAGACTAGCCTCATTTCTTAAAATTTAACTACTAGTTTCGCTGACAACTAGCAAAAATGAACAAAACGGAACGGAATGAACGGGAAACCGAAGCGTATGAATAGAAAATTTCGTCCTTGTCAGAATAGATTGCCAATTTTTTTTTAATTTTTGTCGATTTTCTATTGCCAATTTACTTTAGCCAGACTTTAATCTAATTTTGAATAGCATTTAAAGGTTCAGGTGCAGTCGAATATACCCAATTTAAAAAAAACCGTAGATCTACGGATTTTCTTCAGGTTATTTATGGAATTCTACGGATTTTTTCACCTGGACCTACGGATTTACATAAAATGGATATGGCAACACTGCACCAGGCTTTATTGATCAATGATGCCCTGGACAATTGTTGATATTTATTGGCCACTGGCTAATAACCCGACAGGGAAGAGGGGTGTATTAGAATTATTTTACCGAACAACTTCTGACATGTTTCAAAACTATCTCGATTAACTATCTTGTTGGCAACCAAATGCTCTAGTAGTTAGAGAGCCTGACTACAAAGTTTCAGGTCCCTGGTATGATTCCCGCGTCGAGGCAGATGTTTGTATGATATTTGTATGAAAAATACGAATGTTTGTACGTTTATTCGTTGTCTAATACCCATAACACAAGCTTTGCCTACTTTGGGACTAGGTCAGTTGGTGTGAATTTTCCCGTGATGTATATCTTATTCTTCTTTCTTCTAATATATAAAAATCTCGTGTCACGGTGTTTGTTATCGAACTCCTCCAAAACGGTTTGACCGATCTTTATGAAACTTTTTTCTCTACAATCGGTAGGTCGTAGGCTATTTTTTCTTTGCAGACGGAGTCGCGGGCAACAGCTAGTATTTTATATTTATCTTCTACTTGATACTGTTCTTCAACGGACAGGGCCATATTAAAATACAAAGTAATATAGGTACAGGGTTTGATACCTGCAAAGAGATCAAGCGATCGAGATTCTACTTAGTTGTTTATTAAAAACGCAATATTTCCTTTAAATGTTTTTATTTTAATATTAACTGCAAAACATACTTTTCGCGGTTCTTTTTACCCAGTCGTAGAAGTAACCGACGTCCGTGTAGACGGCGAGACTCCTGGATATGCTGGGGCTCTTGAAGGAGACCAACCCGATCTGGATGTAGTGACGCACTATGAGACCACTGCCGGAGTCGCCTCTGAAAAACAACAGAGTTTTATTAAATATTGTTAGCTCGCACCTATTCGGAACGCACTCCTTAATGACAACGGCTGTCAGATTCGACGGCAAAAGCTCGGGCTGTCACTTGACAACCCCCGTTTCGCGGCGTCAACGTTCCTTATCGAAAATTACACAAATATTAAATCTTTTCTAACAATATATTTGTATTTATTTATTGTATTATGGCCATTAGAGTTTTTAATAGGCTAAATGCGTGGCTATTACGCTGACCCTTCTATTACTCCATCAATGAGTTCTTTATTAATTAAGGTTTTTCTTCTATGTACTTAAGTGTTTTTACTAATGATTCACACATCAGGTATGGTGTAATATGCAGTTCTTATTTAAATTTTGGAATATCTTTTCTACCATATTACCTTAAATAAACTATTTTGATTTTTAGGGTTCCGTAGTCAACTAGGAACCCTATAGTTTCGCCATGTCTGTCCGTCTGTCTGTCTGTCCGCGGCTTAGCTCAGAGACTGTTAGTACTAGAAAGCTGTAATTTGGCATGAATATATATATTAGTCACGCCGACAAAGTGGTTAAATAAAAAAAGCTAAAAAAATTTTTTTTCTTCCCATAGACTTAAAGTGGGGGTGATTTTTTTTTCTCGACTAACCCTATAGTGTGGGATATCATTGGATAGGTATTTGAAAATAAATAGGGGTTTGCTGAAATCATTTTTTGATAAAGTGAATATTTTCGGAGATATTCACTCCGAAAGTTCAAAATAATGTGTCCCCCCCTCTAAATTTTGAACAGCAAGTCTAAAAGATATGAAAAAATCACGTAAGTTATACTTAATAAAAACTTTCTAGGAAAATTATTTTCAACTTAATCAGTTGAGCAGTTTTTAAGTTTTTGTAAAAAAAATATTTCTAAACTAAGATTGTAATTTAACCGCCATTGCAAGCATTTTTTTCTTTAAGTACCTATAAGATCACGCTAACAGTATCTTCTTTCAAATAAAAAAATAAAATTGAAATCGGTTAAGAATTACATCTGAAAAACCATCAACATACATACTAGTTCTAGTAGAGTGCAATTAATTAGTTACCCAATTCGCCGATAGATGGCGCTGTACCGCCGACGTTGGTATTCTGAGCGCGGTGCAAAGAGTATTGTAATATTATATGAACAAGAGTGGCAACTCTATGGTCAAATATGCATGTATGGAAGGTGCTGCCGCCCTACGGCTGGCTACTCAAGAACTAATGTGACGTATCTAATAGATGTATACCTATCTATATGTATACGTTGGTAGTGATGTACAGCTATAGATACGCGTAATTTTAATTGATAGGCTAATTGCCACTATTAGTATTTTAGCCGTCTAATTCAAATCAGCATATACGAAGTATAAGCGGCTAAACCCGATTTGCATTATACGGCTAAAATACGAACATTGGCAAGTGGCCTATCAATTAAAGTCCTTGACCGTACAATTTGGTACGCCATGGCCATGGCCGATGAATGACAACTGACAAGTTTGACAAGTCAACCAAGATGGCCGCTAATTTAGTTCTTCGTCAAACACCTAACACCAAAGGTCGCTGCAGTCGCATGAAAACTGTGATATATGTAAGTGTGCCCCCCCTGGCGCGGTGAGAGTTGGGACCAAAATAACCACATTAATATAATAAAGTATGCAAAGATTTTTTTGTACCTGCTACGGAACCCTATCTTGGGCGTGTCCGACACGCTCTTGGCCGGTTTTTTGACTTGATTTGAACATGAACCATGTCGCAACACGAATTGTGTGTAGCAAAACAATTTTTTAGATGTGTAAAAACGACGAGGATGTTTGATTATACAGAACAGAGACTATTCACATTACAAAATTTTCAGAAATTACTGTAATGTTATTTCTTTAGCAAATTGAGATAAATCATTTTATTCAATGGTTATGGTGAATACCTAATTTTTTTGAATGCAATGTTTCTTCTGGCTTTGCAAGCTAAAACGGCAGCTAGATATTGGATGACAGTACTATATTTTGATGCTATGGCTGATTGACGATGGATGAGTCGCATGTAAAGTGTATCTGATTTTTAAACAGCCACTGAAGATGTGAAAATTAAATTAAAAAAGGTAAACGTCCCTGTGCTCGACACTGACCCGATACATAGCACCTTCAATCTTTTGTCATAGCAAGAGAGGTGACAGATGGGTGTCATCTATTGGGCGTTGAGGTGTCGAGCATTGGTACGTTTACCGTACCATTATCTCAGACTCTCCACATGATTCTATATAAAATGTAATTCTTAATACGAACGGAGCAACGTAGCTCAGTGAATCCCTTGCGCCTCCGCAGAACGTGCCCACGGGTATGCGCTTGCCCATTGTTCGTATGCAGCTCGACCGACTCCAGACCTTCTGACTGAGTTGCATCAGATGCTTCGCCATGACGTGGTTTTTTTCCTAGTTGTAGTAAATGCAAAAGAACCTGATTAAATTTACACAAAAATTAAGCATCTTCTGTGAATCAACTATTTAAAACCATATCGCAATACATACCACCTCAAGATCAATATATATGCACGATGTTATAGAAGTGCATTTTATGCAGTAACAGTTTATACAAAATAATAGCTACACCTCAAAATTTGTACCTATTGCTGCCAGTAACAAGCTACACAGTTTGTTTGTATCACATTCGAACAAAATTGTGGTGGAAAAAGCTCTCCTTTTTGATGAAGGTTGTTCGCAGTTTCAGATTCCACGTCCACAACGTCAGAAACGATAAGAACTTGTACCTAACTGAAACCTACAGTTGTATGAACAATAAATTTTAAGACGCAGTGATAAGGTCAATATTGAAGCGATAAAAACAATCTCTTTTGCTCGAGCATTTGCATTCAGAAAGTATCATGGAAACCTGTAATAAAATGACAAAACCCCGTCGAGCATTAAAAATAGAATTTTCAACAAACTTATTTCGAAGTCAAACTGATGATTTTATCCTACGCATCTATTTTATACAGACAGAACTAAAAAGCAAAAAATAAAAATTTTTAAATAAAAATTTTAAATAAAAAATAAAACCTCCTTCAAAAAAACATCCAAAAAACTATGAAATAATAATTGAACCGAACCGACCACAATAAGCATGAAAATATCTTTCTTCTAATCTGTTTGAAGTCGGTGCCTCAGCTCGAGTCAGCAGGAGTGGACCTAGTAATCTAACTTACCTACATACCTACTATCTATAGGGCTTCTACACTCCTGCTGGCTCGTGCTGAGGCACCGACTTAAAACAGATTAGAAGAAAGATATTTTCATGCTTATTGTGGTCGGTTCGGTTCAATTATTATTTCATAGTTTTTTGGATGTTTTTTGAAGGAGGTTTTATTTTTTATTTAAAATTTTTTATTTTTTGTTTTTTAGTTGTTTCTGTATAAAATAGATGCGTAGGTAGGATAAAATCATCAGTTTGACTTCGAAATAAGTTTATGTTGAAAATTCTATTTTTAAAACTCGACAGGGTTATGTCGTTTTATTACAGAGTTTCATGATACTTTCTGAATGCAAATGCTCGACTTGTCACCGAAAATACTAAAATCGCTATACGTTTCTCTTGAATTTTTGAGGAGTTTCTTCAATTCCTCATGGATCCCATCATCAGAACTGGATTTTGGTAACAACGGGACCAACCTTGAAGCATGTGCTTTCAAACAACGAAAAAATTTTCCAAATCGGTTCATAAATGACGAAGTTCTGAGGTAACACACGTTAAAAAAAAAAAAAAAAAAAAAGAAAAAAAAGAACATACAACCGAATTGAGAACCTCCTCCTTTTTTTGAAGTCGGTTAAAATAAAACCTCCTTCAAAAAACATCTAAAAAACTATGAAATAATAATTGAACCATCCACAATAAGCATGAAAATATCTTTCTACTAATCTGTTTGAAGCCGCACCGGCGGTGTTTTTGTAGGAGGTTTTTTTTTATATGATAGTAAATTTCAACAGATATTCTACCTGCTTAGTGTGTGTCGTTAAACATTATCCCTGTACCGTTGCCATTACTTACGTCTGTAAAACCCCATCCGGTTACTTTAGCAGGTTCGTGGTACGGCGGATTTCTCATCAACGACACTCTTCGCACATATTTCGAAAACTTCAGATGTTTTTTCAATTTAATCAAAGCTATATCATTGCGAATTCTTTTACTGTCGTATTCTTCATGTATTCTAAAACTGGAAGCCCGAAAGGGCAATTCCTGGTTTCCGACATGCACTGTAATGGTACACTTAACAAAGCAGTTTTCTAAGCAATGAGCGGCTGTTATTACCATGACTTGGTTGAGGATGGAAGATCCACATGTAAAAACTTCTTCTGCGTTTTCTGTATTTAAACGTTCTATATAAAGGAGTGCCGCATGAGGGAATTCTTTTGTATCTGCGATATCGCCCTCAACTATGTAACCTTCTATATGTTGCGATGAAACAGAATTTACTATGCTTATGATTAAACTATTTGCTATTGCTACAATATATTCTACAGCCATTATGCCTAAGCTCTGGAGTGTACTCATTAAATCGAAGGGTGATGCCAATTAATTACAGTTTTATGTTATCCAAGTAATTACGTTTTGATTGAATTACTTAGGATTACTTTGATGTTGTGTACTACACAATGTGTCCACGTCGTCAATGAATATTAAACAGAGTCGAATAGGTGTGAGATTCATACAAGATGTTTCTCATCTAGAGCACCCGACAGTTTACTGAGCGCTACACACTACAAGGAGAAAAAGGCATTTCACGTCGGAAAAACACCAAGACGATGAATAAAATAATTATGCAAATAATATCATGCTTGTCTAAATGGGACCTACACGATATTATGTAGGTACTTTTTGTCTTTTCGCAACCAAAATATATCAGATCTTGTTTCAAATGTGGGCATTGTGTTTTACTGTCCTTAAGATCTATGACATGTACCCATTCTGATTATGAAAATATTAAGAATCTTACTAATAATAATATGAGAAAGTTTGTTTGTTGTTTGTTTGGAATTTGTATATTTGTTTTCCAACCTTTAAGCGTGCTACTCTACTACGCTATATTTACCGGAGTAGCAAAGTAAGAGTTATCAGTTATTTGATATGGGCCTTCGCAGAATAATGACTAAATTAGTCAACCCTTAGTTAAAGTAATAGTTATTAAATTATCATCATTTTTTCATGTTTTTTATGATGTAGTAATAGCTAATCCTAACTTATCCTATCCTAAATCTAATAAGTATATAAAAATATCGTGTCACGGTGTTTGTTATCGAACTCCTCCGAAACGGCTTGACCGATTCTTATGAAACTTTTTTCTCCACATTCGGTAGATCTGAGAATAGGTCGTAGGCTATTTTTTATTATTCGCAGACGGAGTCGCGGGCAACAGCTAGTAATATTATAAATACGAACGCGAGTTCGTTTATTTGTTTGTTACGCTTTCACACTTAATTTTCTGAACTGATTAGGGTTCATTCCCGGGAATTCTCGAGCCGAGAATTCCCGGGAAATCGTTGGGCTTTGTTCCCGGGAAATCAAGCTCGAGAAAACTCGAGAACTCGAGAAATCATATCACTGCATAGTATAAAACAAAGTCGCTTCCCGCTGTCTGTCTGTCTGTCCCTATGTATGCTCAGATCTTTAAAACTACGCAACAGATTTTGATGCGGTTTTTTTAATAGATAGAGTGATTCAAGAAGATGGTTTATATGTATAATACATGCATAATTGCACCCGTGCGAAGCCGGGGCGGGTCGGTAGTTTGAATCTATTATAATGCTGTACTTGTACTTGTATTGTTAGATTGTTACGTACCTGTAATGTTTCTTTTATCTTGCAAAAATTTAATTTGATTTTTTTTTTCTAATTATCATGCCAAAAATGGTGCTGTGATTGTAATTTAATTATAAGTTGGGATAAAGTTAACGTTTTCATGTGGAAATTTTTGTTTATTTTTTGTTTTGTTAAAAAGAAAGAAGCTAGAAGTTTTATGTTGATTTTTTTTTCTTTTTAATGCTGTGCTTGTGCTGTGATTGTATTATATAAGTCACAAATGTCAGAATAGCTTATTTTTTTAGTTTTCTTTAAGAAAAAGATGCTAATTATGTTAAAGACTGTCAATAAAAGTCTTATAATTATTTTGATACTTTTATTTGAGAGGAAACCACTGAATTTGTTGATTAATCACATTATTGGAACCGAAGAATATGCAAATCCGTACGTAAATGTAAATTTCTCGACAACCCGAGAAGACTCGAGAAATCAGCCTCGAGAATTCTCGAGACCCGAGAAATTGATAAGCTCGAGAAATCATGAACCCTAGAACTGACCCTAATGAAATTTGATATGGAGATAGTTTAACACCCTGAAAACGATGTAGGTTATTTTTTATCATGAAAAATTGCATAGTTCCCGCGGGATAGCTAAACTATAAATAAACGAATTATTCTAACATTGAAATAAAATGGTCAAAACTATTTTACAAAAAATATATTTTTAATGAAATTAAATGAAGATGTAGTTGTTTCACTTCCTCTGTAGGTCTCACTCACTATTCGTTGTATTCATAATTATAACAGATAATATTTGCAAAGAGCTCAAATCATCAAAAATTTAAAAATTAATTAATTTAAATTAAAAATTTTTTTTTTTTACTTTGACCTGTTATTCGCCACAGTACAATCTTTTCGCGTTTTTCGTTACCCATTTGTAGAAATAAGCGACGTCAGTGTAGATGGCAAGACTATTCGACACTGCCGGATCTTTGTAGGACACCAAACCGATCTGAATATACTTGCGCACTATGAGGCCGCTACCGGAGTCACCTCTGTAGAAAACAATAAACATGAATTTTAAAATACTTGCTTTTCCACGCTTCTACACTTGCATGAACAATTAGGTCTGCGATTGGCTTTGTTTCAAAAAATACCAATGACTAATTTTTTTTTACAGTAAAGTCAATTAAGGTAAACGTCCCTACGCTCGACACTGACCCAACACATGGCAACTTCAAACTTATGTCATAGTAAGAGAGATGACAGATGGGTGTCATCTACTGGGCATTGGTATCGAGCATTGGTACGTTTACCTTATATTTAAGAAAGTAATTTCAATATTTTTTTTCATTTAGTTGACTACTATTTTGGTTGACGACGTCAGAGGTTAATAAAGAGCTCCTACACAGCAACACAGTTCATACATTTGTCTAAATGCGTATGATAAGCGCACCTCCTTTTATTATTTTTTATCTGTAAACTGTCACTAGTTTCAAAGTGCTAGATGTCAGACTGCGGGTCCAAATCAAAATCCGTTGTATTCATGTCTAAACTGTGAAGAATTCTAAACACTTAATGCTCACATAACGACATAGGTGTAGTTCAATGTCAAATGAAGGTCATTGCTTATTTGATATGTAATGCATTACATTATATTAAAATTCAATAACTACAAAAAACAATTTAAAAAGCATTTAGCTCGAAATAGTTTTCGTTTTATTATATACATTGCAAAGAAATAGAGAACCCCAATTGAATTGAAATTATGAGATTTTATCAAATCCCATGGCAATTTTCAAAATTACATCGCAGCCTTTGTTTACTATGGAGAACATCTGAGCGCACACGCACACAATCATCCACGCACGCACCCGCACACACTCGCAAACTTTCTGACTTATAATTATTAGCAGAATTCCTTCTACGTACGGAGCGACGTAGCTCGGTGCATAATATTCTCCCCCGCAGATAGTGCCCTTTGGCATACTCTCTCCCAGTTCTTCTATGCAATCCGCCCGGCTCCAGACCTTCTGCCTGATTGTCATCAAATACTGCGCGCCAAAGCTGTCATCCTCCTTGTCATGGCGATAGCAAAGGAGCTTGAGTCAGCATAAAACTAATGGACCTCTTACAACTAAACCTATCCTCATCCCGAGTCAAAGAACACAGCCTCCTTGAATAAGAATGGGACTACTTTAACCGTTCTTTGGTCTTCGTAGCTGCTGGCCTTCCGGTCGGTCATTTGTTTAGTTTACAAACACGACCACATTGATCAACATGTTTTAAAAATTGTTTATTTTTAAGTAACGTAATTTTTCTGTTAACGAATATCTATGTTTATGTAATGCACAGTCTACTATTGTCCACTTGCAGATGCTGCCTGCTATTTTGCAGGAACATAGCACTGTTTCAAGGTAAAAAGAATAGCTTATACTAATCTAGAATAGTGTAGCTTTAAGGAATTACTTGTTAAAATCAGTTAGAGTTTACTCCATAATACAAACAAACACACCAAGTTCTTGTTATAAATTAACTTCTTGGGTCTACTAATGTTTCGCAAATTACGTTTCCCAAACTGATTCATTTGGCAAATGTTTCATTTCCCAAATGTTTTTTTTTTCTGAAACTGTAAACTTTTCAGGATTGTTATAAAACAAACCTAATCTAACCTAACCTAACCTAACCTACAGAATAGTCCTGAAATATATCCTGAATAGTTTACAGTTTCAGAAAAATATATATAGGAACATAGCACTGTTTCAAGGTAAAAAAAATAGCTTATACTAATCTAGAATAGTGTAGCTTTAAGGAATTACTTGTTAAAATCAGTTAGAGTTTACTCCTAATACAAACAAACACACTAAGTTCTTGTTATAAATTAACTTCTTGGGTCTACTAATGTTTCGCAAATTACGTTTCCCAAACTGATTCATTTGGCAAATGTTTCATTTCCCAAATGTTTATTTTTTCTGAAACTGTAAACTTTTCAGGATTGTTATAAAACAAACCTAATCTAACCTAACCTAACCTAACCTACAGAATAGTCCTGAAATATATCCTGAATAGTTTACAGTTTCAGAAAAAATAAACATTGGGGAAATTAAACATTTGCCAAATGAATCAATTTGGGAAACGTAATTTGCCAAACGAAAGTACACCGTTGTGAATAGTTTCATAGTTTCGCAGAGACTACAAGAGTAGGTCGTGAAATATATTCCTGTATCGTGGTCATTATTGTCCTTACTTACATTTACATAACCCCATCCGGCAACTTCAGCGGTTTCATCGTACGGAGGGTCTTTCAGCAACGACACTCTTCGCACAGCTTTTCCTAACATCAAAGGTTTTTTCAGCCTCACCAAACCTATATCATTGCACATTTCTTCTCTATCATAATTCTCGTGTATTTTAAAACCCGCACTTAGATAAGGCGATCCCTGCATTTTTTTCTCGTTTCCCACAAACGCTGTTATGGAGGAGTACTCCCCGAGACAATTTTCTAAACAATGGGCGGCAGTTATCAATATGGCTTGATTGAGAATAGATGATCCACATGAATAGAACATTTTTTGGTACTGATCACTTCCAGATTCTATGTAAAGAAATGCCGAATGAGGGAACTCCCTTATACCTGCGAAATCACCCTTAACAATGTAACCCTCGAAATTTTGCGATAAAATAGTATTTAATTCGCTTATAACGAGACTAATTATTATTAATATATTATTTTCTACAACCATTGTATTTTAGATCTTATCCTCAATAGAGTTGTTAGGTAATGTTTAACAATCAATTATAGTTTAACGATTATTAAGTCATTAAGTTGAAATTGAGTCTCATAAAATCAACTAAATGTCTTGTACGTGTCGTCAATAAATATAAAACTGTGCCTCGTGCAAAAAACTAAGGTGAACGTCCCTGTGCTTCGACACTGACCCAATACATGGCACCTTCAATCTTATGTCATAAGTAAGAGAGGTGACAGATGGGTGTAATCTACTGGGCGTTAAGGTGTCGAGCACTGGTACGTTTACTTTACCTCTAGTACAATAACTAGTTGGGTGGAGATACGGAATTTATTTTGTTTATTTGCCAGGCGATTAACTTGACAAGTAAAATAAATTAGGCTCTGAATCAATGTTATAATTTTTCTCTTTTCCGAACAAAGGTGAAAAGAGGTCGCGTTTTAAAAACGGCTTAATTCGCGTCAGAAAACTCATGACGAAGGGTTGTGTAGTAACGACGAAGTCAATATCGTTACAAGAATAGTGCATTGTGTATTCTTAAGGGCCGTAAGTAGGGGATTACTAACGAGAGTCTATTGGAAGCCCGACGCTGAAAGCAGAGGGCTTTTAATGACTCGAGTTTGTAATCCCCGTACTCCCCGTGGTACATACAATGATTTTTATCACAATGCGTGGAAAAAAAAAATGATTTTGTCTCTTTACATTTAAGGTGGAAGCGCACGCTCTAGGCGCGAAATTCAAACTTTTTACTGTTTTTAATTTATTGTGGGTAAACGGTGTAACTGTTTAACTTCATATAGTATTAGTAGTATTCTTTATATTATTGTGTAAAGTTTTTTAAGAATAAAACTATTAGCTTGAAATAAAAGTTGTCAAATCGTTGAAAGTCCGAATTTCTATGTTTGACAACTTTTATATCAAGCTAACAGTTTTATTCTTAAAAAGCTTTACACAATAATATAAAGAACACTGTTTTACAACCGCAAGTACCATAAATGAAGTTAAACAGTTACACCGTTTGCCCACAATAAATTAAAAACTGTAAAAAGTTTGAATTTCGCGCCTAGAGCGTCCGTTTCACCTTAAATTGAATAAATAATGGCTACCCGCCAATATAGGTTGTCAATTTTTTCAAGTCATCTACCGTAGATAATGTAAAATGTGTTTAGATTTCGAATGGCCATACGGCCAGATTCTGCCAACATGTTAAAAAAATACTTACTCAAATTATTGCAAAACTAAGTATTTGATATAAATTTAAAATATAAAAATAACGAAGTTTCATGAAGCGTAGATAAGTTTTGTGTAGTAAAATTGGGTTATAGCTAAGTTTTAAACATATAAATAAAACGTTGGCTGACTTGAAACCTCCTTAGTCTGAAATTACATACCAACTAACTTGTTTGCGAACTTTAAAACTAAAGTTAGAACTCCCTTGGGAGGAAAAACTGTACGTAAATCCATAACTCCCTTAAGAACAATTTAGCCCATAGTCATTTAGTATACAGGCATAGAATAAAACCATTGACAAGAAAGTGTGATGAAAAAAAAATAGCTTTGTAACTACTTATCACTACTTAACCATAGTCTAAGATTTTTTATTTCTAACAAAATGTGTACCTATAACGTTCGAAATAAAATTCTTTTAAACATTCATTCGATCATTCATCCAATTCATTCATTCATTCAACATAAAATAGGTTATCCTCTAAGGAACGGTGGTGACGTCTTTTACGTAACAGAGGCAAATTTTCGGTGATATCTCAGACTCTTTTAGACTAGGTACCAATCATTTTCCATTGAAACTCCGTATTTAGTACATCGCATCCCATCCCATCTCTTTCTGAGCATCTTATACCGTATGACAGAAAACAACACCCAACAACACTAACGAACAACACCCCCCAACAACACTAACAAACAACTTACTTATTGTTGCTAAATGCCTTAATTGGTTCACCTTTGTACATATATCTCAACGGTTATTAAAAGTGTTTTTTTTCTTTTTTTTTGTACAATATAGAGTTTACATAAAAAATAAATAAAAATAAATAAATAAATAAATATCACGGGACAATTCACACCAATTGACCTAGTCCCAAAGTAAGCTTAGCAAAGCTTGTGTTATGGGTACTAGGGAACGGATAAACATACTTATATAGATAGATACATACTTAAATACATATTGAACACCCAAGACCCGAGAACAAACATTCGTATTTTTATACAAATATCTGCCCCGACACGGGAATCGAACCCGGGACCTCAAGCTTCATAGTCAGGGTCTCTAACCACTAGGCCATCTGGTCGTCTAAACACATACATATACATACCTACAACAGTGAATACGACAGCGCAGCAAGCTTTAGACAATAAGCATACAGACACTTTCTCAAGCGACTGGCCAGATGTAAAGCATATTGAATGAGTTGAAAGTAAAAATAAAACGGATTTAGGTATAAGCTAATTGGTGAATAAATTTATTTCCAATAAAATGACCGAAATCGTTCCTAATTAATAGCGTATATTGTTAATTGCCTAGTCTAAATTCGAAACGCTTACAATTTAAAATGTGACTGTGACTACAAAAAATACACAACACAAGCAATGTTTCGTTACAAAGTTTTAAGTTTTTCTATTTATAATCCACAATTCATGGTTTTCGCGGTTTTATTCACCCAGTCGTAGAAATACGCGACGTCGGTATAGACGACAACACTTTCGGACAGAGTAGGCTGTTTGTAGGAGACCAGTCCAATCAAGATGTATTTGTCCACGACGAGACCGCTGCCGGAGTCGCCTCTATGGAAAAAAAACAATATTTATTTATTTATTAATTGCATCCACCATAGTAACACTTTAAACAAAAATAAAATACACACACACATCAGAAAACATCGTGAGGAAACCTGCACACACCTGCGAAGAAATTCAATGGTGCATGTGAAGTTCCCAATCCACGCTGAGAGGTTTGTGCCCGGCTGGGATGATGATGATGATGAATCTAATCTAATCTAATCATTCGTTTTTAGGGTTCCGTACTCAACTAGGAACCCTTATAGTTTCGCCATGTCTGTCTGTCTGTCTGTCTGTCTGTCCGTCCGCGGCTAAGCTCAGAGACTGTTAGTACTAGAAAACTGTAATTTGGCATGAAAATATATATTAGTCACGCCGTGGTTAAATAAAAAAAACTAAAAAAATATTTTTTAGGGTACCTCCCATAGACGTAAAGTGGGGGTGATTTTTTTTCTCGACTAACCCTATAGTGTGGGATATCGTTCGATAGGTCTTTTAAAATCATTGGGGGGTTGCTAACATGATTTTTGTATTTAGTGATCTGTTTGCGAAATATTCAACTTTAAAGTGAAAATTTTCATTAATATCAACCGTCCCCCCCCCCCCTCTAAAATCTAAACTGTTGGGAGGAAAAATTTGAAAAAAATCAAAATGGTAGTAAATATATTAAATTTACAAGGAAAATTATAGCGGCTAAGATTGCTTGGGAATTATTTGTAGTTTAAGAGTAAATAGTAGCCTAAGGTATAACCCAGTGACGGTATGGGTCTATAATGACTCCCATAATTTTACAAGTCATAATGTATAATTCTTCATAATCAACGTTAGTCATAAAGTGATTTATTTCTGAACCATTTTTTTTTTCGGAATTGTTATAAAACAAACCTAACCTAACCTACTGCGTTCTATGAGATGGCATTTAAAAAAGTCCTGAAAAAAAATACCGTTTCAGAAATAAATCTTTGTATGACTAACGTTGATTATGACGAATGATGCATTATGACTTGCCAAACTGTTACGTTTGAGCGCGTCTCGCCCTCAAACGTAACAGTTTGGCGAGAATATATATGTAATGCTACTTAAGTTGTAATTAAATTTATAAATAAATTAAAAAAAAAAAAAATTAAAAAAAAAAAAATAAAAAAAAAAAATTATACGAAACAAAGGGCACCGATTACCAAGCCATACAGTTTAATAATGGCAACTAGAGACAGCGGTCCGAGAGATAACATACAAACTAAAGAAACTAGAGAATTGTGTACCACTCGCACCAGTACTTGATCACCCTCATTAGAACGAGATGCAACTCTCTGGTTTGTTTTTTTTTTCGGCCTCACTTTTTTGTCACAGTACTCAGTCCTGGTTAGGTATTAAGTCCATGGATCAACACCACTGGAGACCAAAAGGCTGGCAGCTGTCTCTCTCAACGAATCGCCATCGCCATTCAACGAGGGAATGCTGGCAGCCTTTTGAGTACGTAGACACGTAGAGTACGTACAATGCCACGGGGGCCTTTTTTAGACTTACCCCCTGTTTCACCATCCATTGATCAAATTTATTTGACGGATAAATGTGATCTGTCTCTGTTTGTTTTGTTCGAATAGAGGAGACGGCATCACATTTATCCGTCAGTTAAAATTAATCAATAGGTGGTGAGAAGACGGCCCCTTAGTCTAGTACTTTTTAAGTTAGATATTTAGTTTATAGTTAAGTTTTATTCATTGTTATTGTTGCTTAATATTTGTATTCTATGAATAAATGTATATATCACATTAAAAAAATATTTAATGTATATTATCATAATCATAATTCATAATATTAACACGTCAAGTCTGTGACGCGTGTCGCACTCTCGCCACGGCCGAGCGGTGTCAGAGGCTCTACCATGAGTTACACTAGTTTGCAGTGACCGTACTCGCTAGCGACGGCGTAAATGATTTGTATGGAGAATTGTACTTCCGTAAGTGACCGCTAGAGGCGCTGTACACAATTCTCTATACAAATCATTTACGCCGTCGCTAGCGAGTACGGTCACTGTAAACTAGTGTAACTCATGGTAGAGGTACTGATAGGTCCCCACGAAACCGCCGCGAAAGAAAACCCTCCAAGAAGAACTCCAAAAGGTTATCCTACGAAGATACAGATTTTATTTTACTATTTTTAAATGAACATTTTTTGCAAAGGACAAAGGACGTGTAATATTATTTATATATTTTTTTTATGAACTAGATAAATCCCCTGCTATGAAAATGTCTGTATTGGATTTAAATGGCAAACAAATTTTTG
Organism: Archips xylosteana; assembly: GCA_947563465.1. Lineage (NCBI taxonomy): Eukaryota > Metazoa > Arthropoda > Insecta > Lepidoptera > Tortricidae > Archips > Archips xylosteana. Next base: position 20,098,126 of record OX387345.1, on the reverse strand, counting down.
CGAATAATTTTGGAATTCATCGTCTCGGCCTACTCCAGAAACCCTCAGAATCCCTCAGAATGAGAGGGCTTGGGCTGTAGTTCCCACGCGGGGCCAACACGGTTTGGGAACTTGATACACACCATTGAGTTTCTTTGCAGGCGCACGCAGATTTCCTCACGGTGTTACCTTCACCATAAAGCTCATGGTAAATTTGAAATGTGATTTCGCAATTTATGAATTATGAAACAATCAAAATATGAAATCCCATGATATGAAATCATTAAGATTTTTACACAGTTAAGGTAAGATTAGGTAGTTAAGGTATGTAGGTTAAAGTAGGTTGGTAGGGTCGCGGGTGAACAAAGTAATTATTTCAGTTCGCAAAGTAAATATTTACAACTTTATATAAAGTTTGGAAGAGAAGGTATTCCATAATGCTAAAGGCAATCTTCCCTATCTTCTCATTTTGAGAGGAGGCCTGTGATGATGATGATGATGATAATGATGAAAGACAATGTTACGTACCTAGCAACGTAGCTCGATCCATCCACGTCGCCCCCGCATATGGTGCCTTTGGGCATTGCTAAGGCGAAGCCTACCTCCTTCATGCAATCCGTCCAACTCCAAACTTTCTGACTGATTTGCATCAGGTACTTCGTCTTGATTCTTTTCTGGTCCTGATCGTAAATCAATTTGAGTCAATTTATCAGTAATCAGTAATCACCGCTACTTTTAACTCATGGCGAATTTTCCCAATGTGATCTTGAGACAGTTAATATTTTTTAGTTTGCGAATCTCTTGTCGCCAAGCACCATCAAAATTAAATAATTCCTTAAACATAAATACAAAAAAAGCAAAATTTCTGAATTTAGATAATATTTGAGACAACATAAAAACGGGACAACTTCTTCCATAAAGTAGCTTTACAACCGTTCCCAAATCCTATCGATCCCAAAACGCTGCATATAATTTTTGCCTAAGGCAGCGCTACCATATTCCATAGCAAAGTAACTGCTTCTTTAATTTAAGGGCATGTATTACAATACCGAAGTACGAATGATCGAATGTATTAAAACATCGAATGAGTCAAAAGACCGACACGATTTTTTTCTGAAACCGTTAACTTCTCAGAATTTATTAAAACGGCAACATACAGAACCCATTAGGTTAGGTTAGGTATGTTTTATAACAATCTTAAAAAGTTAACGGTTTCCGAAAAAAATCGTGTCGGTCTTTTGACCCATTCGATGTTTTAATACATTCGGTCTTTCGTACTTCGGTATTGTAATACATACCCTTAATTCAAATATACTGACGAGCAAAAACAGCGGGTCAGTTTTTTCATCGAACTTTCCATTAAACGTGAGTGTGCGTACAAAACTGTTATTTAGAAATATCAGCTTAGGTCATTCTTTCGTCCACCATTCATCTTCATCATATATTTAAGAGCTAGGCTCTTGTCGGTGGAGTATCCACCATTACCTCTCATATTTCGTTTTCTATATTTTTCTTACCGAAAAACAACTACAAAACATACAAAACACTGGCAAAATTGTCTCATTGATGGCCAGGGCAATATTTTTTCAAAACCAACTACTTACATAAAAGCTGATTTATCATTTTTTGCTTGTCAATATACTCAGGTACCGAATTTTGACCCGATTCTAGTCGAATTGACTTGCAATTTGGCAGGTACTTGAGAAAACCTCCGATAATTCCTACTGACGCGTGGAACTAATAAGTTTATTTCAATTTTTTTTCAGCAAAATATTCATTCAGGTAAGAAAAAACAAAAGTAAACAGAGGCAGCAATTGAAGCTAGTTATGCAAATTTCCCCTATATCTCTATTCTCTATATTGATATTATTAGGTACAGTTACCGTTGCCATGACATTACTCACATCTATATAACCCCATCCAGCAACTCTTCCGCAGCAGTACTTCGGCGGCTTCTTCATCAACGCTACTCTTCTCACATTTTCTCCAAATTCCAATTTTTTCTTCAACTTCACCAAACCTATATCGTTTAATATTTTTCCGATTTCGTATTTCTCATGCATTTTAAAACTAGAAGCTAAATAAGGCACTCCCTTCATTTTCTTCCTGTGCCCTACAAATACTGTGACGAAGGTATACTTAGGTAGACAATTCTTTAAGCAGTGGGCGACAGTTATTACTACAGCTTGATTGAGGATTGATGATCCACATGTATAATATTCTCTTTCGGTTTCGCTTTTTCTACATTCTATAGTAAGAAGTGCCGCATGAGGAAAATCCTTCATTCTTGCATAAGCACCACCCACTACGAAGCCTTCAAAATTTTGGGATGCTACTGAATTTACTATGCTTACGATTAAGCTTATTCTTAATACAATACATCCTACAACCATTGTACGTTAGCTCTTGCACTTAACTGAATCAACTGGTCATATTTTTACGATCAATTACAATTTTACGATACAAGTCATTAAGTTTACTTAGATTGAGTCGTTTTAAGTCAAATAAATGAATTGAATTACCATAGAACTGTTTATTTAGATATAGTGTGCGTTACACTTTGCGTTCAGAAGTCGTCAATTCGTATCAAAATGTACGATTACGATTTTTTTTTAGCCTATAGAGATCTCTTAGGAGGCCGTACACGGGATTGGGGATGTCTAAAAAAAATACCCTTGATTTTTTTTTTGTATAGTAAAATCAATCGTAAGGCACTAATTTCAATATTTTTTCATTTAGATCACGTCAAAATCAAATTAAATTGACCATCATCATCATCTTTCCAGCCGTAGGACGTGCACTGCTGGATGTAGGCCTCCCTCATTTATACCCAATCATTATAACGGTTGGAAGCGGCTTACATCCGAACTAATATTATAAATGCGAAAATAACTGTCTGTATGTCTCGCTTTCACGCTAAACCTACTGGACCGATTTAAATGAAATTTGGTACACAGATAGTCTAGAGCCTGAGAAAGGACATAGGCTATATATTATCATGCTAACACCAATAGGAGCGGAGCGGAGCGGAAGAATGTTTCAAAATCGGGGGTTTTTGACAATGATCTTATATGTTACTATTTTTTGAAGTAAAACTTACGCTGCACGCTTTTTGCTGGCACGCTTGACTTGGGAGAACGGTGGTGAATGTGAACGCGGGTGTATCCTGTAGGGGGGTGCGTGGGGGGGGGGGGGGTGCGGGGGGGGGGTTAATTTTTTTATATCGAGGAACTAAGGAGAGCCATAATTCATGAAAAAGCAAATTGGATAAAAAAATAAGCTGCCCAAATTACTTCCTGGACGAGCCGATTCGTTCGTGATGCAGCGGCTAACTACAACATGGCTCTACCACTACTAAATCGGGAAATCCCACGGGTTGAAGAAAAAACGGGATTTATATATTACGAGTAACTAACTGATATCGATGATGAGGATTTTCGCTTTATTCAATGAGATACTTTAGATGAAGAAGCTTTACCACATATTTTAATTCTGGGCGAACGAAGTCGCGAGCAAAAGCTAGTTCATTAATATGACTATTTTTTTATTATTAGCGTAGTGATCGGGTATCAATGAGGGACGCCTATGTTCAGCAGTAGACGTCCTACGACTGAAATGATGATGATAATATGAACCTCCGCAAAGTAACGCCTGAATCGATCAATTATTTAAAAGCAAGTACCTAATACGAAACATTTAGGTACTATAACTTATCATACTCAATTTAAACATAATGACTTTGATAACGTAAAACTGTAATTGATTGCAAAAATTAACCCAACGATTCTATTGAGTGTAAGAGTTTAGACGTAATGGCTGTAGAAAATATTGTACTAATAGCGATAAGCATAATTACAATCATAGTAAATTCAGTTGCATCGCATAATTTCGAAGGCTACGTAGTGGGGGGCGAAAGGGCAAAAATAAAAGATTTTCCGCATTCAGTATACCTTTATATAGAGTGTTTCATAGGATATAATACAGAATACGCTTGTGGCGCATCCATCCTCAACCAAGCCATAGTACTAACAGCCGCCCACTGTTTAAGAGAATGCCAAGTGGATTCTACTTACCTTACAGCTTTTGTAGGAGATTCTATGGCAGGGGGAGGGTCGGCTTATTTATCTTCTAGTTATAAACTACATGAAGAATTTGATGAAACAGAAATAATCAACGATATAGCGTTAGTGAAGTTGAAAAAGAATATGAAGTTTGGAAAAAATGTGCGTAGAGTGTCGTTGACGAGAAATCCGTCGTACAAGAAACGCGCAAAAGTGGCCGGATGGGGATATACGGACGTAAGTATTCAAAACAATACAGAAATTACTTTCATAACCTAAATATACCAGAAGGTACTCATTTAAATTTGTCTATGTAAAACTTCTATAGACACGCTTGACTTGGGACGAACGCGGGTGTGCGGGGGGTGCTGTGTGGGGGGGCGTGCGGGGGGGTTCGGGGGTGCGGAATTGCTGTGCGGGGGGGAGGGAGCGGGTTGGAGGGTGGGGGGGGTGGTTAATTTTTTTTATATGGAGGAACTAAGGAGAGTCATAATTGATGAAAAAGCAAATTGGATAAAAAAATAACCTGCCCAAATTACTAATTCCACGCGGACGGAGTCGCGGGCAAAAGCTAGTAACAAAATATTCTGTGATTATTTCAAGTGTCTACCTGTTGCCGTTATCAATATCGAGCAAAAACAAGCAAAAAAATCACGTTTGTTGTATGGGGCCCCTAAATATTTATTTATTCTGTTTTTTAATACATCATCTGTAAAAATTATTTCAACTGTCTAGCTATCATGGTTCATGAGATACATACTGCCTGGTGGCAGACGGACGGACAGACGGACGTACAGCGAAGTCTCAGTAATAGGGTCCCGTTTTTACCCTTTGGATACGGAACCCTAAGAACATAAAATACAAAATTAAACCGACTCCAAAAAAAACCATGAAAATAACTTTGTATTGACAAGAGTTTGTGCCTAAAGCACGAGAGCCAGTAGAAGTGGACCTAGTCATCTATCTTATCTATATAGTAGTAGTTGCAGCATACCAGCGAGTGCTTTAGACCTTTAGTCCATAGGCGGCGATGATACTGCCCATCATGAGAAGAAGATTCTTTTATACACTCAGAAAAGAGACAACTGAATCAACTAAGTACTTACTTGAAATTATCATAGATAGTTATGCAGATTATTGACGTGACAACATCTAATAAATCGATGAACGCCGGGTGCAAACATAAAATGGATGACGCAGTGTAACGTACATGTACTTACATGTAACGTTGAATGTACGTTACACATAACCTTACAAGAGAGAACAACCTTACAACAGGTACTCTAGCGCTCGGTTATTTAGCGGGGTGCAGGGAGAGGGGTGGTGGTGGGAGGGGCGGGGGTGAGGGTGCGGGGAGGGGGTGCTGGGGTGAGGGGGGGGGTGAGGGTGCGAGGGTTTCAAAGGGGGATAAAAATTTCATTGATTTTGCCGTAGGATGCACCGTTTTCAAGATATTTGGCAAAAACACCGGGGGGTGGGGGGTGCGGAGGGGGTTTCAGAAGGGGATGAAAATTTCAAAGATTTTGCCGTATGATGCACCGTTTTCAAGATATTTGACAAAACACCGGTTCTCGTGCGATCACCGAGGTTAAGCAACGTCGGGCCCGGTCAGTACTTGGATGGGTGACCGCCTGGTTTCATTTTTGTTTTTTGAATGTTTTGTTATGACGTTGTCACGTTAAACTATCGTCCGTAAACCGACTTTACAGACAACCGATTTTTAGTAGATTTTATGCAAGAATACCCAAATCAACAGGCGGGTCAACTCATGGAAGTAGCCGCAAATGCTCATAGATATTGTAAAAATCCGGCCCTTTGAAAAAGAACAAAAGAATATTGATACTTTGATAAATAAATACCCAGCCAGCAACCAGAATCCAGTCGGACATTATGATGCAAACCAGCCAGGAGGTCCGAAACCGGCCCAAATGCATAGCCATGTTGAATAGAAATACACCTGAAGGGACCATCTGCGGGGGCTCAAAGAATGCGAAGAGTTACGTTACTCAGTAAGTATTCATCATCATCATCATCAGCCTATGTTCGTCCACTGCTGGACATAGGCCTCTCCCATGGCACGCCACTGAGCACGATCCTCGGCCACTCTCATCCAGCTCTTGCCAGCCGCCTTGCAAAGATCATTGCTCCACCGAGTCTGAGGACGTCCCACGCTACGTTTGCCGATCCGTGGTCTCCACTCAAGAACTCGTCTACCCCAACGCTTATCGATTCTTCGGGCTATATGGCCGGCCCATTGCCACTTCAGCGTGCTAATGCGGTGGGCTATGTTTTTAACTTTGGTTCTCTGTCGGATCACCTCGTTACGAATTCGATCTTTTATAGAAACCCCGAGCATAGCCCTCTCCATAGCACGTTGAGCAACTTTAAATTTGTGGACCAGCCCTACAGTGAGTGTCCACGTTTAGGCACCGTATGTCATGACGAGTAGGACGCACTGATTGAAGACTTTCGTCTTTAGACTCTGTGGAATTGGCGATGTGAAGACTTGACGCAGTTTCCCATATGCTGCCCATCCCAGCTGTATTCTTCTGTTGGCCTCTTCAGTTGGTTTCTTTTTCAGTAAGTATTACTTGCCTTTTTTTATACAATATAGGCTTGCATTTGACCACAATCACGCCTGATGGAAAGCGAAGATGAGGCCTACGATGGAGCACGCTTGCCTGGTAAATGCTCATTAACCCTAGACTTGAAAGCAGCCAGATTCTAGTGTTCAGAGAACACAGTCGCAGGTAGGGAATTCCACTTCTTAGCTGTACGGTTGATGGAGAAAGAGTGAAAACGCTTTGTGCGGATTTTGGGAATACTGCTAACGTAAGGGTGGAGACTCCGCCGCCAATGCCGCCGCCGCTAATGTAGTAAGGAAGTGTCATAGTTTTAACAAATATATCGATCGATGTACAAGAAGCATGCCTCGAAAGATCACTGATTCTGAAGCAGATTCAGGGATGCCAGCGCTGTACAATAATAATGTCATAGTTAATCGTTTGCCAAGGCTTTGCCAGTCAGTAGGTATACTTTTTAACTTTATGAAGAGGGTCATAGAATCTACATAGTTCTTAAATTGTTAAGGCTATTGCTATATTAGACGATCGAACGGCACATTGTAGGCACTGGTCACCGAGACCGTGTTGCTGTTTCAAATATTTAAATGTTACGGATTCTGGAATTCGAATCCCGAAACAAACAGTGGACGCTCTTGGGAGCCATTCTTGATTAGGCCGTGCCTCGGGATTGTTTAAAATAATATTATAATGTATGATTAATAAACAGTGTTACAGTTGGAAATCCAAGTTTTCTTTCTTTTAAGTAGGTACGGGAATCTTCTTACATTTGCCTTTTCGCTACGGTACACTTCACACGTCCACCAATATGTGGTGGGGGTATGTATTACAATACCGGAGTACGAAAGACCGAATTTATTAAGCATCGAATGGGTCAAAAGACCGACACGTTTTTTTTCTGAAACCGTTAACTTTTTAAGATTGTTATAAAACTAACATAACCTAACCTAATGGATTCTGTATGATGCCGTTTTAATAAATTCTGAGAAGCTTACGGTTTCCGAAAAAAATCGTGTCGGTCTTTTGACCCATTCGATGTTTTAATACATTCGGTCTTTCGTACTTCGGTATTGTAATACATACCCGTGGTGGGGGACCCTATGCTCTGAAAGAGAAAATACTGCCCACGCTAAGAGCCTAACTTGAACTTGTCTTATGAAAGAAAACTTGGATTTCCGACTGTAACACTGTTTATTAATCATACATTATAATATTATTTTAAACACTCCCGAGGCATGGCCTAATCAAGAATGGCTCCCAAGACCGCCCGCTGTTCGCTGTTTGTTTCGGGATTCGAATTCCAGAATCCATAAGATTTAAATATTTGAAACAGCAACACGGTCTCGGTGGCCAGTGCCTACAGTACCGACAAGGACATAGCTCTCTATTGAATAAGATAGTAATATATATCACCAATACCAACCGTCGTCGTGTACAAAATCGTCGTGTTAAAGATGTAATTTTTTTATCATGATCAAAATGTCAAATTTCAAGTCAATCCTACCCATGGAAGTGAATTACATTTGACTTCCAAGATTTGACCCATACTAACGGGGAAAGTTAAATGAAAGCTTGTAATACCATAAGTGGGCCCATTTTTATTTTGTTGTATAAGTATTTTGAATATTTTTTAATTTGGAAAATTGTATGTGATTTCGTCGCAGAATCACGAGCTTTTTCGATCTTACTAGGAGAAAAAAGTGTCTCAAAGTTTCCATATAATTTTCCATTCTTTCATTTAGTTACGATCATATAAAGTCTATGAAATATGGTAATTCAATGGAAAAAATAGTTGAGAAACTTTTGTTCTCCTAGTTGGATCGAAAAATCAGATATTATCACTTAAAATTACCACATTAAAAAAAAGTCAAAACATACAACAAAATAAAATTGGTCCATGTTCGAAAACAGTGCTTTACACGACTATATATGTGCAAGAGGATAGGTAAGGTCACGTGCAAAAATATATATAAGTTAACAAGGTGTCAAAAATATCTATACAACTCTATGTCATTAACCATAAGGTTGAAGTTTACATATTTTGACGCGATGATTGTATACCAAGGATGATATAGACTGGATTGGCAGTCGCCATAGTACGGATCGGCTGCGGTTTTTGTAGTTCGATTATTAAATCTAGATGGCGCTGAAATATAGCCAGAGGCTTTGAAGGCAAAACAATAAGACTACAGATGTTTCATATTACCACAAATGTATTATTTTTCAAAAATATTGCATAATAATACATTTGCAGTGATGTGAAATATCTGTAGTCTTATTGTTTTGCCTTCAAAGCCTCTGGCTTTATTTCAGCGCTATCTAGATTTAATAATCGAACTAAATAAACCGCGGCCGATCCGTACTACGGCGACTGCCAATCCAGTCTACATCATCCTTGCTGTACACATATTTATGCTTTAAATTGTACTTACTTGATTTTTTACCTATAAAACATATTTGAAATAATATTGTCCACAGAGGCGACTCGGGCAGTGCTCTCGTGGTGTCCAAATACATTCAGATCGGGATAGTCTCCTACAAAGATTTGTCCAGATCCAAAAGCGTTTGTATTTACACCAACGTCGCTTACTTCTACGACTGGATAGAAACAAATTCGGGATATATGTATCGTGAACATTGCCGAAAATATAGCTAGGCCGTTTAAATGAGTCCTCGCCTGCGGGGTACAGGGGTATGACGACAAAGGGGGCCGGGAGAGGTGCGGGCGGCCAGCGCGCCTCATGTGCCTGCCGCCCGCACCTCTCTCGTTCCCCATTGTCGTCTATCCCCGCGCTTCTGTACACCGCGGGCGAAGACTCATTTAAACGGTTTTGCTATAATAAAAAACACGGTCTATTGTTCAGAATTACAAAAAAATGTGACTTTATATCGGGTGGATGACGACGGGGGACCTTCCCGAAAACAAGTGATAGTGTTGCTTAAACTGAACAACATTCTCAAAGGAACATAAGTCGGAAAACGAAAAAAAATTTAGACTCCCATACAAAATGTATTGGTTAGCTGACCGACTTACTATGGAAAACCGAAAAAAAAATTACCTATGTTCCTTGGAGAAAGTTGTTCAGTTTAAGCATCACCTGTTTTCGGGAAGGTCCCCCGTCGTCATCCATCCGATATACATATAAACATATCAACGAGCTGGTTTGAATTTTTTTATTTTTATTTTAATTGCTAATTAAGATTTAAAATTAAAGCGAATACTACTGCAAGCAAAACCGGAACACACCCATCGTCGCGGTCGTAAATAAATGTTGGCGTCGGTTTTAATCTCATGATGGATTTAATATGCCTGTACTCCCTTACACAAACATCAAATACACTTTTACGATAATAATTAAACCACAACTTAACCAATCAGCCACAAATCATTACTGATAACACGGATAATTGGCAGTAATATCCCTTGGATCATTGAAGAGAAAAATGTGGCCTAAATTTATAAAAGTAACTGCTTCTACGACAATGTAGTTTAGGTAGTAGGTACCTACCCTTTCAGACCAAATAAAGAGTTCATTTAAATTGAAGATTACCTAAAACCTTATTAATAAAATAAGTTTTTTTGAGTATATTTATTTTTATTGCATCCTTTTGTTGATGGTACTTGGTTATTGTAACTTTCATTTTAATAATAATAATAATTCATTTATTGCCACAACCAAACAAAAAAGAAATACAAAATGGACATAAGAAAGAAACATACAAAAACATTTCGTAATAAATAATAATAATAATAAATATCACGGGGCAAATCACACCAATTGACCTAGTCCCAAAGTAAGCTAAGCAAAGCTTGTGTTATGGGTACTAAGCAACGGATAAACATACTTATATAGATAGATACATTCTTAAATACAAACACCCACGACCCGAGAACAAACATTCGTATTTTCATACAAATAATTATCTGTCCCGACACGGGAATCGAACCCGGGACCTCAAGCTTCGTAGTCAGGTTCTCTAACCACTAGGCCATCTGGTCGTGTGTGTGTCTGGTGGTGTGTGGTCTTCGTGGCAATAGGCTCTCTTTTATGCCGGACCGGACCATAGCAAATGAGTTTGAATTCCAAGAGTTGGTTACATTATTTGTTAGTTACAATTGAAGCTAATTTAAGAGTTTTTTTTTAAGTGAAAATGATCAAAAATATACGCTCCAACCCCACATACAAGGTGTCACAAGACCCAACTGATCAAGATGTTGCCATGCATGCTTCCGGTTTGTATTTGGGTTTTGTAGCGAACTGTACTTTCTGTGGGGGTTCGTGTCATCGTTGTCACAGTGTGTATGTTTTTATGTATTCGTTTTTAACACAAAAAAACATACACCCACTGAAAAACAGCGTTGCGGCTTGCCGCATCATTATGTTAGGTGAGGCCTTTGATCAATTATAACTGAAGATACACATTGCCGAACAAAATCCCCTTCAAAAAATGTCCGAACTTTTTTATTTGTTTGCATAACAATTAAAATCATCACCTACACAGAAATTTGAACCTAGTCTTTACTTCATTACAGTCGAATTTCGGTTGACACTTGACAGCTAAACTTGACAATTTCACGCAACGTACTGAGAAAAAGAAGGCCACTTTTATCAAAGTGGCGCTCATTTGGCTCGGACATTTTCGGACGCGCGACTGTGGATCTACAGTTATAATTGATCAAAAGGTGAGGCCCAATTTTATTATACCATTCGATGTTTTTTATTTGTGTCTTTTCCTGCCAAGTGTAGTTTTTTCCAGTGTATCAAATATGTGTAAATAATAATCTATTACGTGTATCGCTCATCTATATACTTTTGCTTTATTTTAGGTAGTAACGAGGCACTGTAACCTTCGGTTGTAATAAATTAAGTCAGAGACACTCCGTCTGGAAAGAATTCATTTATTGCTGTTCCGCTAGGACTATGCAATTTTACGGGATGAAAAGTACCCACCCTATATGATTATCAGGTTATTCAAATACAAATTCAAATAATTTATTTTCAAGTAACAAAACTCATTGTATTAGTGGACAGACTTATTTCTAGAGTTAGTAAAATAATAAAAAATAAAAATAATAATAACTATACTACTAAGAAGTGTGGAGTTTCATCCACTTCTTCAAAAGCGGAGAATCCCACCGGTCAGTCAATGCGCTTAGGATTCTGTTAGGGCTGACGCGGTTACGGGCATGGAGCGAAGCGCACCTCTTAAGCCTGTCACACACAGCGCAGATGCGGTAAGATTTTATCTGCGTATAAAAACTTATCCGTCTGCAGGTATCACACACAGCGCAGATACGAGGTTTTACATTCACTCTAAAATTTCGGAGCTGAGTAGACGTGTTTTGTGGTGCGGATGTCTTATACAGGGTGTTTTTTTTATATAAAAGGGGGTAAACGAGCATGCGGGTCACCTGATGGGGAGCAATCACCGCCGCCCATGGACACCCGCAACATTAAGGGTGTCAAAGGTGCGTTGCCGGCCCTTTGAGAGATAGATAGGCTACAATGAATTTTCAATGGATCTATTAGAAAGAAGCACTAGTAGAAAGAAGTTTCAATATTTCGAAAGATCTTCTTCAGAGGTATGTTTTCAAGACGGAGGTGCACCTCACACTACGGCCTGAGGCTCGGCGCCGCCATCGCCCTAAAAAAACTACTGAAAAAATCGTAATTACTCATAAGTCGGATTATCTCCCGATGGTCAATTTAAATATTAGTATTTTAATATACTTAAAACAGTTTATTAACAAAATGCAAACCTATTGAAGCAAGTAGGTATTTGTTTCTGGTTAAGGTTGCGGGATCGCGTTGGATGCGGATGGGACCGATCTGTTTGGCGAGCCTTAGGGGCGGCCTATGTTCAGCAGTGGACGTCTTTCGGCTGAAATGATGGTGATGATGAGGTATTTGTTTTGTATGTGTTCGGCAAAGACAAATGTAATGCCTACTTTAAACCAGCAAGAAAAATCTTGCAAGTTGCACTACATTGCGCCACTCGACTGATCACTTCAAACTCGTTCGCTTTACGGCCGAGCAATGTAATAAAACTTGCACGATTTCACGTTAAACTATCGTCCGTAAACCGACTTTACAGACAACCGGCTTTTCCTGTTCTGTGCTCCCAATAGGGAACGTGCACAATTGCACATAGACGGTGCTGCCAACTGGTGCCATAAGGGTGCCATCAATTTGAATGTTTTACCTTAATAAGTTTGTTTTACTGTCCGCATAGTGTCTCTTCTGTCGCATTAGTGCTGCCGCCTATAGTTACTGCACGTTCCCTATAATACTTTTTCTAACAAAAAAGTAACTTTTTCTCACAAAACAAGAAACTTGACGTTTTCTCATGAAAAATAAACTTAAAAAAAAAACTAAAAATCTTGAAAAAAAACGTGGAATCGAACCGAGGTCGGCTGGATCCGCGACCACCCGATATCTAATGTGCCATTATGATCTGCTCGAAGTCGGCGAAATTTAGCTTTATATTCTAATGCAAACAAAAATAGCCGGAAAACACGAGTAAAAGCGATTTTCTGAAAATGAAACATAGCTAGATCAGTTTTTCATCCCCGAAAATCCCCACATACCAAATTTCATCGAAATCGTTGGAGCCGTTTCCGAGATCCTGATTATATATATATATATATACATATATACAAGAATTGCTCGTTTAAAGGTATTAGATTTTACTAATTTTAGTATGGTGGACGCGTTACGGGTTAGTAACCGATATGACTAAGGGAGTTAGCTTTACTTTAACGAAATAGAGCACTTCGTAAATCATTTCTTGGTACTTTTTTTGCCTCGCCCGCAGCGCTAAATGCCAGTGACAACTTTTTACCCTGTAAATCGATTTTAAAAAGTACAAGGTTGAATGGAGAAGTTTTCCAGGAATTCCATTTGAATTTCGTCATGACCTGATTGTGACATTCGTAAAATGTATGAAGAAGGAAGCCGTTTTTACCGGCATGAAATTTAATTTAATTAAATTACATATTACCTACTGCAGTGGGACTTATATAGGCTGGGATGATGATGATGACATAGTACAGTCGACGTCATAAATTAGTGATCACTTTTGTACCTTGTCGCTTTCAGTCGTTACATAATTTCGCATGGCTTTTCAAACATGCGACTTTAAAGTGAGAAGGTACAAAAGTGATCACTTATTTATGACGTTGACCCTACTACAATTTCAAAACATTTCATCTAGACATGCGGCAGCGTGTTAAGCCAAGTTTATTCCTAACACATGAAGACTATGATTACTTTTCAACAAAGATCATAATGTTTTGTGAAGGTGTCAAAATACATGTTATTTCTCTACGCCTCAAAGAAAGAAGCAGTCTTCAAGCTCATGAGGAAAATATAGGTATAGGAAAGGTAGATATAGGTTAGTTTAGTAGCGAAGCAATTTCAGTGACTCTCTAGCATCGTGGTTTTCGATAGCAAACGGCGTCGTGGAGTGGCTCTGACCTCCGCGCATTTTCTGATTTGCGTCGCTGCGCGGATCTACCTGGCTTTTGGGCTTCAGCCCCGGCCCCTTGGATTCAAGGGGCCCCAGCCCCCAGCTAAGTCAACTCAAAGTCAAAAATAGACGATAATGCGAAAAAATCCATAATTTTATTAAATTATACAGATCGTAAGGTTTGTAGCCCTGCTAATCCTGCGATTAATCAAAGCTAGAATGTGAGGAGCAAATTAAAGAATTTGCTAAAGCAAAAGTGCAGAAAGGTTGCTTTATAATTTGTCAACTTATTTACGGTTGTATTTAACAAACACTAAGGCATAATATATTATAAAATAAATCAAATATTTTATAGTTGTCGGCGCAAATCATAAAAAGGGGTTGATTTGACGTCAAAGAGGCTCAGCGCGTGTTTGGCGCATTCCGGTGGCGCTGCTGTCGCGATCACGTGCTGACGAAACGTCGAGAACCGGCGCGCGGCCGGCCGGCATTCTCATACAGACCGGCAACCGGAGCGTGCGTGTTATCCCGTCGGATCGTCTGCCTCTTTGCCGTTACAGTTTGAATTTGAAAGTTAACGTTTTATTTGATTTGTTACTGTTCATTATAAAGTTACCGTTATTATTTGAATTGTGTTCCAATTAAATAATGTGTGATTGACTTTCTGGGTTTCATTCCGACATCAGGTGTGGGGTAGGGAACCGCGAGTGTTTGAGGGTTTACGTAGTGCGTGAAGAAACGACAAAAACATGGACGAAGCCAACACAACTGATCGTGATCGCGAGGCTGATGCGAATATGCCTCATACCGAACGCGTAGGCGCTGGTGCTGACCAGACCACCGCGTTGCTGCAGCTGCTGCGCGGGCTCGCTGGCGGGTTGCAGCCGCCCCCGCCGGTGGCACTCATAAAGTTTGACCCAGACGACGCGGACGCGGACATCGAGGCCTGGTGTAAGATCAATGATGTTATAGTCCAAGCAAAGGATCTCAAAGGTACCGAATTATTATTACCACTAATGCAGGCTTTGCGTGGCCGAGCTGCTACCTGTTTAACGAAGATTAAACCTGATTGCATAACGTGGGATAATGTAAAAAACACCCTGATTGCAAGGTTTGCAAAGCCTATGCTTATGCAAGACTATTTTGACCGGGTTGTAAAATTTAAATTATTGGACAAAGAGACTGCCGCAGATGCAGGTTTGCGCCTCTGGCATATGATTGAGTCAATACCTAAAATTGAATTTAACGACGAGGCTATAACCGGTTTTGCTGTGTCGATTTTGTCGAACTGTGATAATAATTTGAGACGTGAATTAAATTCTCATACCATAACCTCAAAAACTCAGTTATGCCGTATATTACGCGGGGTATCGATGAAGCGATTTAATGAGGATACAACCATTCACACTGAAAATAAACGTCCACGATTTACACCACCTTTCAAGGGTAATTGCCATCGTTGTGGTGACGTTGGTCACAAAGTCTTCAATTGCCCTCTAAGCCGTTATGAAAGTCCCCAGGTGGCTAGACCAGTCGCGTCGAGGCTCCCTTCTACTTCAACTACGACTGAGGCGCCATCGCGCCACGAGGAGAAGCGCCCCGTGACGTGCTACGCGTGCGGGAAACCGGGACACGTCGCCAGCGCGTGCGCGGCAGCCGCTGCGCTCCGCGAGGCCAACCAAGCCTCCAGAAAAGAAGTCAAGCTGTGTGGCAAGCGGGCTGTTACTGGTGAGCTATATGCCGCAGGTATGAAGTTACAATTTCTCTTTGACTCCGGTTCAGAATGTTCTTTAATGAAGCAAAGTATTGCAGAAAAATTAAAGGGAACGTTACTTTATGACACTGTCGTATTGGTGGGTATAGGTAATTCAGATGTAAAATGCACTAGACAGTTGAGATATCCAATTAACGTTCAAGGTTTAACATTGAAAGTTCTTTTTCATATTGTTGACGATCTCAATTTGAATGAACCTATTCTTCTCGGGCGTGACATAATTGATATGGGGGTACATGTGGAATTGGATAGTAAGGGTATACACTTGTTCAAATCGAAGTTTTCGCAATTCATATCAGCTAAATCGACCCAGCTAGAGTCGCAAGTCGATACTGACTTAGAAGGTGACTCTAAAGGATTTTTGCTTAAATTACTTGACTCCTATTCGGAACATTTTGTAGAGGGCACACCAACCAAGCGTGTTACCACAGGAGAAATAAAAATAGAGCTCATTGACCCTAACAAATTGGTACAAAGGCGTCCCTATAGATTATCGGCTAGTGAACAACAAATAGTGAAAGACAAAGTATCTGAATTACTAAATGCAGGTGTTATTCGTGAGAGTAGCTCTCCTTTTGCGAGTCCGATCTTGTTAGTCAAGAAGAAAGATGGCAGTGATCGTATGGTTGTAGATTACAGGGAGCTTAACTCAAATACTCGTAGCGATAACTACCCTTTGCCGCGAATTAGTGACCAGATCGATAGATTGCACGGTGCTAATTACTTTAGTTCTTTAGATATGGCGTCAGGCTTTCATTGTATTCGCGTAGAGTCAGCTTCCGTTGAGCGTACCGCATTTGTTACCCCCAACGGCCAATACGAGTACGTTGCCATGCCGTTCGGTCTCAAAAATGCACCATCTGTTTTCCAACGGTGCATTCAGAATGCATTGAAAGATTGTGAATTTGCTCTAACTTACATTGATGATATTTGCATCCCTTCTGTCACAGTAGAGCAAGGATTAGAACGCCTAGAGTCCGTTCTTGCCGCTCTTGCCAGTGCTGGCTTTTCTCTTAATATGAGAAAGTGCAAATTCTTAAAGCGTGAGATTTCTTACTTGGGGTATAATATTAAATCGGGAGAGATCAGGCCAAACCCTAATAAAGTGCAAGCCCTTGTAGAGATCCCACCTCCGCGTACGGCGACACAAGTTCGTCAGTTTATAGGGCTCGCTTCGTATTTTAGGCAGTTCATTCCTAACTTCTCGTTGTTAATGGCCCCCCTGTACCCACTTACTCAACACAGTGGAAATATCAATTGGACTGAAAAACATAGTGAAGTGCATAGGCGTGTAGTAGATATTTTAACGTCTCAGCCGGTATTAGCAATTTACGATCCAGATAGAGATGTAGAGTTACATACGGACGCAAGTGCACAGGGTTACGGCGCGATCCTGATCCAATGGCATGAGGGCGTGCAGCACGTGGTAGAGTACTACAGCCGGCGCGCCTCCGCCGCCGAGTCACGATACCATTCGTACGAACTCGAGACTCTGGCGGTGGTGCGAGCGGTAGAGCACTTCAGACACTACCTGTATGGCCGTCACTTTTTAGTACGTACCGACTGCAATGCACTTAAGTCATCTAGCACAAAAAAAGATCTCACGCCTCGTGTACATAGGTGGTGGGCAATACTGCAATGTTATGATTTTGATATAGAGTATAGAGAGGGACGTCATATGTCACATGTAGATTTCCTATCCAGAAACCCATTGCCCCACTTAGCTTCCGATGATGAGGATAGCGATGTAGTTTATAAAAAAGAGGTTCAAGTCTTAGATTTGCAACAGGAATGGTTGATGGTAGAACAACAACGAGATAGGGAGATAGCTGATATCACGAGTAAATGGAGAGTTGGTGATTTGCCGAGAGAGGAGGCCCAATCGTATGATATTAGGAAAGGCGTTCTGTACCGAAAAGTACAGAGAAATAAGCGCACGGCATGGCTACCAATTGTTCCGCGATCATTAGTGTGGTCTCTTATAAGCCACGTACATGCAGAAGTAAAACATCTCGGTTATGATAAGACTCTCGATAAATTATTTGAACTATACTGGTTCCCGGGTATGGCAAAGGCTGTAAAGAAATTTGTAGACGCGTGTTTAGTGTGTAAAGCATGTAAAGGGACTTCGGGAGCTCAACCTATTCAATTGCACTCTATACCAAAGGTTGCCGTGCCGTGGCATACGATCCACATAGATTTAAGCGGGAAACTAAGCGGTAAAAGTTCTAAAAAGGAGTACGTTAGTGTTATTATCGATGCATTTACGAAATACGTTCTGTTACGATTGACTCCGAGCTTAGACGCTAGCAGCGCTATAAAATCGATAAAAGAGGCCATACATTTATTTGGTACACCTAAACGTGTCATAGCTGATCAGGGTCGTTGCTACACCAGTAATAGTTTTCAAAAATTCCTATCAGAAAATAACATAGAGCTTCATCTTATTGCGACGGGGGCTAGTAGAGCCAACGGGCAAGTCGAGAGAGTTATGCAAACTCTCAAAAACTTACTCACTATCACAGAAAATAGTTCAGAAACCGTATGGAGAGACGAGCTTGGAGCCATTCAATTAGCACTAAATAGTACAAAATGTAGAGTCACCGGTTACTCCGCAACTGAGCTTATGTTTGGTATCAAATCACAGCCTTTAGGAATCTCTAGGGTAGCTTACATTGATGAGACTTCTGAATGTAGGTCTGACCTAAATCAGATCCGTGAAAATGCTTCCAGTAACATAGAACAAGTAGCAAAATTGGACACTACGCGTTTTAATAGAGGTAAAGCACTAGTAAAGCCATTTAAGGAGGGTGATTTTGTGTTTCTTAAATGCTGTGAGCGTAACCAGACAAAGTTAGATAGGAAGTTTAGGGGACCTTTTAAAATAATCGGAGTCTTAGAGAACGACCGTTACGAACTGCAGCATATGGACGGCACTAATAGAAAATACAAGTATCCCCACGAAAGCTTGCGTAAAGTTCCGGAAGGGTGCGAAGGGCTAACTGAAATGGCGGAAGCTTTATGCGACCAAGCGTTAGAGCAGGATGACCTTGTGTCGGCGGATGATGATGACAGTAGCAGTATGGAAGTTGATGGTAGAGTCACGGGCAGCTTGGCTGAGCGAGAGCACCGTGAGGTAGAGAGTGGCGAGGCGGTGACAGAACCGGCTGGTGCGAGGAGTGATGATGAAGGTACGTGAGGTAGTATCCCGCTACTGGCCGCAAGGCACTGGCCTGCCTCGTGCTATATGTGCGATGGTCCCCAGTGGCTGGCGCGGAGCTGTAGTGAGTACTATAAACGACACTTTCTGCTTGGTTTCTTGTAAGTACCGTTAGGTAGCATCTCGCTGCTAGCTGCAAGCCACTGGCCTGCCGCGCGCTACATGCGTGTCGGTCCCCAGTGCGTGGCGCGGAACAGTAGTGAGTGCTATACGCGATACTTGCTATTGTGGTTGATTACTGTTGCGATTTGGGATGATACGAATATTGTGAGCTGTAGAGTACTAAGAGTTTCTGACTATACTAGTTTACTTTCCTATGTTGAATCTTAGAGATTTCCTACTCTTTCGTAGTACACTTCGGGGCCTTTGGTAATGCTGGTTTGTTTTCAGATAATTAACGCCCGAGGACGTGCGTACGTCAGGAAGGCCGTGTCGGCGCAAATCATAAAAAGGGGTTGATTTGACGTCAAAGAGGCTCAGCGCGTGTTTGGCGCATTCCGGTGGCGCTGCTGTCGCGATCACGTGCTGACGAAACGTCGAGAACCGGCGCGCGGCCGGCCGGCATTCTCATACAGACCGGCAACCGGAGCGTGCGTGTTATCCCGTCGGATCGTCTGCCTCTTTGCCGTTACAGTTTGAATTTGAAAGTTAACGTTTTATTTGATTTGTTACTGTTCATTATAAAGTTACCGTTATTATTTGAATTG
Source organism: Archips xylosteana (assembly GCA_947563465.1). Taxonomy (NCBI): domain Eukaryota; kingdom Metazoa; phylum Arthropoda; class Insecta; order Lepidoptera; family Tortricidae; genus Archips; species Archips xylosteana. Next base: position 20,078,333 of record OX387345.1, on the reverse strand, counting down.
TGTTCCAATTAAATAATGTGTGATTGACTTTCTGGGTTTCATTCCGACATAGTCATATTTTTTTTCAAAAATAAATTTTGTATAATAAAATTAGGTTTAGTTTTGAAATGAGAATATTTCGGATTGAGTCAGTTTCATTTTAAGCGTGCGAAATATAAAGTTCTCAGCTGCGATACTAACATTGCTCACTGTACTTCGCCTCGCGATATGCTAATGTGTAGATAAGCCCCTTACGGAGCATCCGGAGCCATGTACCGGTATACATTGTAATGCGTAATGTACATCTAGTGTTATATTTGAGCGTACCATACATACAGGGTGATATGTGTATTAGTATTCTCGTTATGAGCCAGTGGCAGATGCATGGTTTTAACAGCCACTGCCACTGACCCGTACGAAGTGAAATAACATGGATACTCATACGAGTATACGTAGGTACACGCAGAGACCTAAAGATTATGAAAATCTACCCGACGACATCGGAGACTTAATCAAAAACCACTTTTGCAGATTTTGTAATTTGATGGCCATTAACAATCAGTTTTTTTTTTGATAATTTTCCCCTTAATTCTTCACAAACTTTCTCATTTAAAATATTAGTAGGACGTATGTTACAACGACAAATTATGCACCGTGCACTAATGACTAGATAGTAATGCTTGCTTTTTCTAGGTCAAACCGTTTCCTTTCAAAAGAAAATATTGGTATTATTAAGTCCATATTAAGTATGCGTATTTTTCCTTCCGAACGTGGTAAGTAGTTCAAAGCTTACTTACCTATTACCAAGATCATTATCACGCTCGGAAATTTGTACTTCCCCATTCTTGCACTTATGTACGGTTTCCCATTAGGAATTATTTTCATTTTAATTATACATACTATAGCTAAAATACATCGAAAAAAAAAACAGAAAAGATAAGCTAAAGCCGGGGATCGAACCCGAAGTCTCATCATTTCGATACGTACTTGCCCATATACCATGTTAGTTGGGCGGGTACATTATAATTCAAAAGAAAAGATTGTCTAGAAACTGAAAAACGCCCGTTGTGATGCAAAATTACGACAATTTTTGGATCCTTTATGAGTCTAAAAAGTTCATTCACAGCCTATTAGGCATTGATTATGTTTCTAAACTTAGCGGTTAAGATTTAGGGATTTTGCGTAAATCCCGTGGGAAAATCGAGACAGAAAGTGGCCTGTGTCACACGGCGGACACGACGCACAAAACACGCGTTCCTGAATCCACACAAGCACGACGACGTCTGTACACGCGTCAATGTGTGCGTAAGATGCACAGGGCTGACTATCGCAAAAAGAGATAGAAAGAGATAGCTGCGGAAAGTGAATGCCGCGCCGTTCGTTGAGCGCGAGCAACATTGTAATGTAAAATAAAATGAGTAGGTAATCTAATTATCGTAGTACTTATAATTAAACTTATCGTTTGTCTAAATTAAGTGTTTAAAAATAAGTGAATGAGTGTATACCTAATTCATTTTGTAAAGACAATTAGAGAATGTAATTGTAGATATTGATAGGAAATAATTAACAAATTAATTTTACTAATACCTACCTACTAATATAAGTCTATTTATAAATTATAGGTAACAAACTTTTAAACCTACTTTCCCTAGTTACTAATGTTACATGTTGCTAATTGAAGTTGGTTATCTACCTTCTTTCGTCCTTCGGAAATCGAAAAAAACTCCTTTCCTTGTCTTTGGTTGATGCCAAACACCCATACAATGCACAATATATTCCCATTTCGCAAAAGTTTAGTGCCGTGCGGCCACGGACCAGTTGGTCCGTGCGTGCGGCCGACATGCATCGCGTCGCGCACCCGACTGGTTTCTGGCGGTTTCCGGCTATCTGCGCCTTGAGGGGTGGGGTAATTCGAATCAGTGCGGGGCGGACCGTTTCCATTCTGTACGTCAGTACTATTATATATTCTGTGCCTGTGTGCTATTCCTGACGTCCAATATAATATCTTTGGGGTATATCATTAAAATCAAAGTGACATCTTTAGTACACAGGTGCTGAACTTTTTTCTTTTTTATTTTTGCTAAATTAATATGGATTGAGTTTCAGTAATTAGCTTAAATTTTTAAGCTAAAACGAGCCTACCAATTCCTAAAAGGGTCGGCAACGCACCTGTGATTCCCCCCGTGTTGCGGGTGTCCATGGGCGACGGTGATCGCTCTCCATCAGGTGACCCGTCTGCTCGTTTGCCCCCTCTTAAATGAAAAAAAATCGAAAAAGTGTATAAATTAAATAGAAAGAACTGAAGATAAATCATAATTATTTGCGTTTGTTACCAAATATTTAAGTAGATACTTTGTTTGAGGGTGAATTTATCGTTAAGAAGCGTTAATGTACATGTATCATATAACATGCCTATTGATGGAAGTACATGAGTAGCTGTCAATTTGTCATTTAGCAAGGTTGAGTCCCGCATGGTTTGATACGTTTCATGGCCGTCTGCGAACCTTGCCGGCCTGTATACATAGCGATAAGTATAGTTTAAAAATTGTACTCAATTGTTTCTTTCTTACTTACTAATACTTATGGAAAAAAACCAGAGACTTCTGGGATTTTTCCTTTAGAATAAGTATTCTTTCACGTCTTTTTATGGTTCCGTACCCAAACTATAAAAACGGCACCCTATTACTGAGACTCCGCTGTCCGTTCGTCTGTCTTACTGTCCGTCTGTCACCAGGCTGTATCTGATGATCCGTGATAGATAGACAGTTGAAATTTCGGTTGCCGCATAACAACAAATACTAAAAAACAAAATAAAATAAATTTTAATATCTAAGGAGGCTCCCATACAACAAACGTGATTTTTTTGCTCGTTTTTGCTCGATATTGATAACAGCAACAGGTAGACGCTTGAAATATTCACAGAATAATTATTTATATATTCACTTTAAAAATAAATAATTAAATTAAAACAAAACAAATATTTAAGGGGGCTTCCATACAGCAAACGTGATTTTTTGCCGCTTTTATAGATAATGGTACGGAACCCTTCGTGCACGTGTCCGACTAGCACATACACACACAGCCGGTTTTTTTACTACTAATTAAATAAATAATAAATAAATAAATATCACGGGACAATTCACACCTAGTCCCAAAGTAAGCTAAGCAAAGCTTGTGTTATGGGTACTAGGCAACGGATAAACATAATTATATAGATAGATACATACTTAAATACATATTAAACACCCAAGACCCGAGAACAAACATTCGTATTTGTCATACAAGTTTCATCCCTCGCCCACGGCGACTTTTTGTAGCGATGCAGTAGCGATGCTGTCGCGCGTTCGCATCGATACAGTCGCGATGCGGTCGCTAGCTGTGTACCCTCGCCCACATAACACGATTCAGTCGCGATGCAAACGCGATACCGTCGCGCTTCTGACGCGATGCAAACGCGATACCGTCGCGCTTCTGTCGCGATGCAAACGCGCGGTTCTCTACTAACGCGCCACCCTCCCTCCGTTCCCTCCCCGATGTCGTCCGACACGGTCGCGCGTTTGCATCGATACAGTCGCGATGCTGTAGCGCGTTAGTAGCGCGTTGGCATCGCTTCTATAGCGCGTTACAAATGCTACTAACGCGCGTTAGTAGCGATGCTGACAGCATCGCTACAAAAAGTCGCCGTGGGCGAGGGCCCTGTTTACTTTAGTATAAGTAGGTATAAATAATAGTGTATTATTTCGTTACTTTTCTCGTATTTAGAAGCCACTACAGAAGTCCTAGGCATATAAAGCGCTCAGACACAAACATAGTTTTACAAACAAAAGAAACCCGTAATTCATGAATGAGCTAGAGTAACTTGTGCAGTCGCCTCATACATGGCGCAGAGACAGTCTCATTGTATTCCGTATCAGAACCCCTCCCGGGAGAACGCAATGAATGGCTTCACGCATTAGGGAAGGAAGTAACACTTTCCATTCTGGTACGGAATCTACATACCTGGTAGTGGAGAACAGTGCTAAATTTTAAGTGACCATTGCCAATTTTGGTTCTCGAGTCGCTTTGTCCTCGGGCACAGTATTTAGCTCGATTTAAATTGGTTGTTTTGTTTCAGCTACTTCCACAAAAGACAAAGTGTATAAAAATATTGCGTAGTTCCTTGAATCGAATAATGCAACTTGGTTTGGTCTTGTACTGTGTGTTCATTCAATGAAATTATTCACTAAGTACATAAGTTACTTCAGCGTATGAGCTCCAAAGTAGCCGAGGTTAGTGGTCGGCTCGCAGCACTGAGTTTTTCGGAACTTATGTGCGACATTACATTTGTAATTTACCATGAGCTTTACGGTGAAGGCAAACTTCATTAGGAAACCTGGAGACACTTGCGACGAAATTCAATAGTATGTATGTATGTAAACTCTTTATTGTACAAAAATAAGGAAAAAAGAAATACATTTTTGACAACCGTTGAAATGCATGTACAAAGGCGAACTTATCCCTTTAAGGGATCTCTACCAGTCAACCTTTGAGTGGATGAAAGGAGCATTTAGTAAGGGACCGACAAAGAGTAAGTAAAAATAAGACAGTCGGACAAAGCAAAGGCTACAATACAACTTTTAGTAAATACAATACATAAACTCATAATAAAAAGAAACCTAATAAAAATATACTACCATATACAACATATATATATGCAAAATACATACAATAAATAAGCAGTGTTCTCAATATATTAAAGAGATGGTGTGAGCCACATCTTCTTCAAAGCTTCCCTGAACGACACCACGGAGGGAGATTGCCTAATGGAGGTGGGTAATCGATTCCACAGTCTAGCAGATTGCACAGTAAAAGATTTTGAGTAAATTCAATAGTGTGTATAAAGTTCTCAATCCGCACTGGCTTGCGTTGGAACTACGGCGCAAGCCTTCTCATTCTGAGAGGTATGCCCTACAGTTATGTCTATGGGTCCTCCAATCTCCTGATGATGAACTCCAAATTATTCGTAAAACTCTTGCGGGCATTTCCATTTTTCCTTGTAACCAATTAAGAAATTGTTAATACGTATAGGGAGTTAAAATTAGTCCGTTTAGTAACGCAATTTTTCAAGCCTTTACTATAAAAAAAAAGTAATAAAACGGACAATTCTTCACTTCTCGTTAAACTTGTATAATTTGTTACTTTTTTTTATGTAACAATTTTTTAATTGGTTACAAGGAAAAATAAAAATGCCCTTGCACCAACTCCAATGCTTTGTTTGCAAATTTATAGTAGTAATTTTAATGTGCTAGGCACCTAGTTTTTTACACAGTAGATTCAAGATCAGGCCTAACAAAACAAGTTCACTACTCCAATAGCTTATCACTCCTCCTTGGAAAGACCTTTCTCTCTTTTGTTTTATACTATTGGAGTGAATATAATGGCACGATACGAAGTTTGAAAATAGAATACACGATAAGAATTTAAAAAAAAAAACAAAAAGCGACTAATAAAAGTGTTTATCTGGAGCATTGCGTTATGCGTATGTAAATGCGTGAGACGTAGACACTAAGACAAAAAGATAGAGAAAGGTTAGAAGCTTTCGAAATGTGGTGTTGGCGGAGGATGGAAAGGATAGGAAGAGGTTTTGCGTATGATTGGAGAGAAGCATTGTCAACTAAACATCATAAGGAATAGGAGGCAAGATGGAAGGCAGGATTGAGAAAACGAGAGATAGCGCGAAGCCTAGAAAAACATTTTTAAGCCAAATAAAGGAAACCGTCTCGTATGAGGAATTTCGTAGTATAAGGCTAGAAATATTTGCGCGGGTGGATTAACCATTAGGCAGAGTAAGCAGCTGCGTAGGGGCCCCGCAACACCAAAGAGCGCGCACGAGAAAGAAGTTGAAAATGTTTGAGAGTGAAAATTGAATTGTATAATTTTGTTTCCTTGGTGACAATAATTATAGGTACTAAAAATGTTTAGGTACTTAACTAAATACAAAACATGAACAACCAACAGTTATGGCGTCGCGCGTCGGGTTAACCAGCCAAATGCAATATTTGTAATTGACTTTCACGCGTCACATTATCGACGTACTCTTTAGTTTAATCGCATAATAATTTATCATGTGGAAGAGAGAAGAGTATGTCGATAATGCGTTGCTCATGTGTGTTTACATTTAGTTAAGTACTTACCAAACATTTCTAGTATAATATTAATGGTATTTTTCAACGCATGTCAGTTGATTTGATTCAATTTGAACCTGAAAGTGCGGTTGATGTTTGAGTGAAAGGGGGGCCGATTGCGTTGCCCAGGAGCCCTGACATTCTTAATCCGGCTCTGGGCACGCTGCATCTCCTAACACACTTCTTGTCTTTACCAGAGGCGACCCTAACAAATAACGAATTAATCTTTGACTCCGCGGCCCCCGCGAGGAATTGGTAGCTATCGGTATAATAAATAGCCACGTCAATGCTTTAGAGGCAGTCGACGATAAATAACGTCTTATCGAGTCGAAGTGCAGACCGACTTGTTAACACGTGTCGATAAACACTGATCGATAGGGGCGAAAACGGCGCGAAAGTCGAAAGGTGCCCGTCGGGCGTAACGAACGCTTTCTAGGTTTTCGATACGCCTGTCGATTGTCCTGGTGTCGTGATAATAGGCTTACAAATAGCTTTTCTATCGCTTATCGCGTAGCGACCTTTATGTAGGTTCCTTGATTTGTAATTAGCAACGACGTCGAGCTTAGGGTCTACTTACGCCATCAAGACTGAGTAGCGACATATAATCAGCAAACGTCAACTTGTTTTATTGGTTTTGCCGCGTAGCTTGGTCTGCACTTTGTCAGAATACAGAAGTTATATCGGTGCTTTCCACTAAGACTGATATTGCGGTTTAGATAACGATTTGATGGAGACTCGATCAATATAGTATACTAGCTTTTGCCCACGACTTCGCCCGCGAAGAGATGAAATTGGTCATTAACTCCCATTCTCTATCCCGCATGAAATTCCCAAAATCTTGAAATTTCTTTTTTACTGTTATAATCACCTACTTGTTTGTAAAATTTAAAAAATTTAGTAGTTATGGTTACGGAGATAAGGTCACTCTGAATAAGATATAAGTTTAAACTGCATTTATTCCCTATTCCGTGAAAATTTTAACAAACCCGTCCTTAGTCCTTATCTAAATTATGAAGGTTACCTCTATGCAGAATTTCAGCCTTCGAGGGCTAAAGTTTTGGGTTGGACGCTGTCATCAGACACACTCACTCATGTCAGTCAGCAAGTCAGTTAATGAGCGAGGACTTTTCCTTTTATAGGTAGAGATTAAATTAAAGATCTGACATCACTCCTCTCTGAGTTAATTTCAATCCAAATGAATCAATCTGAATCTACTTATTTACTTACAAGAAATATCAGTTTTTTGTAGCAAACCGGCTATAATGCTATTGCGGTTACCCAGTGAAGGTAAAAAGATGATCGGAAACGTTTTATAACGGTCCCAGTTGGGGTTACTAGTTTCGAAAAACTGACCGATTTCACTCGCGCGCAAAAACTAATCGATTATCGAAATGGTTGAAAGTCTTGACTCCCGTTAAACTTTTTACGCTTTTATTGTGCAAGTTGCAAGTTTAGTTTGTATTTTAGGTCATGTGCCACTTCATGATTCGTTTTACTTCCACAAAACAGCACGTCAGCAACGATTGTACCACCTGTTTTTACTTTGTATAAATAAGCATGCAACGTAGCCTTACCACCTGCTTGCACTGGTATCAACAAAAAATACCTCTGTTCTTTTCTATACCTATAAAATAATAAATTGATTGCCTACTTAGGGATCATTTTGAAGTTCCACCGAGATAGGACTTAAGATTGGTTTTATGCTAACCGACTCTTATAGACTATCTTGATATTTGTTTAGCACATACAGGGTGTCCTGAAAGTCAACGATAATTTGGTGCAGGACGAAAGGTCAAATTAGCCAGTTCTAGAAAAAAAAATTCTTGTAACTTTTAAGCGATAATAGAGTACTAGTGATACTTTTAATATTAGATATTTTTGAAACATGGTCTGTTATCGCTTGACTACGTGTCATGGATTTTTAATATTTAATTTTTAAGTTTTGATTGAGTAATCACTACATAGTATAAAACAAAGTCGCTTCCCGCTGTCTGTCTGTCCCTATGTATGCTTAGATCTTTAAAACTACGCAACAGATTTTGATGCGTTTTTTTTTTACTAGATAGAGTGATTCAAGAGCAAGGTTTATATGTATTAATTGCACACGTGCGAAGCCGGGGTGGGTCGCTAGTTTTAAATGTTTTGGAGAATTTTATTTTTAAATAAAATAATATTTATTAAAAAAAAATCACTCCTCTATACGTGTAGCGGAGGTAAAGTTTTTTTTTCATGGTTGAATAACAGCTATAGATAGATTCTATAGATTTCAATTACTAAGAATCACTGAGCTAAGCCGCGAACAAACGGACGGACGGACACAGTGAAACTATAAGGCTTTTTTTTGGCATTGTGACTACGGAACCGTAGATCGGAAACAACATTATATTAGTTATAAACAGTTATAAACAACTAACACACAAGACATAGATTGATCTCGATCCGGACATAATGTACGGCATCAACAACTGCATTCCATCTGCGACTGTCGCACTCAATCATGTAGCCACTATTGACGCGATACATCGTTAAAGCGACATAATACGAAGATACTTTTTTATAAGGCTACAAACTCAATAATAGCCCCTCCACACTCGCGCGCGACTCATGGAGTGAAATCACGATGCGAATAACGGCAAAACGGTGTGGTAGGTTTACAAACTTTGAAGTAAAAAAGAGATAAATAGGTAATACGTTGAGACTAGCTATATGAATCGAAAGTTTTGTGTTACATCTTCTTATCTATCTTCTTTCTTCTAATATATAAAAATCTCGTGTCACGGTATTTGTTATCGAACTCCTCCAAAATGACTTGACCGATTTTTATGAAATTTTTTCTCTATATTCGGTAGGTCTGAGAATAGGTCGTAGGCTACTATTCTTCGCGGATGGAGTCGCCGGCAATAGCTAGTCTAATATATAAAAATCTCGTGCCACGGTGTTTGTTATCAAACTCCTCCGTAACGGCTTGACCGATTTTTGTTTTTTTTTTACTATATTTGGTAGGTCTAAGTTTTTTTTATAGCCCTAATCTACGCAGACGGAGTCGCAGGCAACAGTTAGTTATTAAATGCTATTTAAAAATGTACAAGCTGTTGTAAATTGATTCGTAATATTTCAGCAGGTGGTTAGATTAGTTTGACATTTGCATGATGTTTTAGTTTATGTTCAAAGTGTACCGAGGCGTGACTATATTTTGAATCAAATATTCTCATGAAAAAACATTTCGAAGGGTGTTAAGTCAAAACTAACTAATTCCAGAATCATTTTAAAATGCCTTGCATTTGTAAGTACCTAATTAAAAAGTTTTTATAATTTACCTCAGCGTCTTTAATACGTTTATGATTAAACAAAGAATTAGTTTACCTATTCAAAGAGGGTTCAGTATCTTCGGAAACTTCGAAAACTCCTACTCATTTTACATTTTTCAACCCAGTCTATATAGTATAAGCAGGGCACAGGCCTCCTCTCAGAACGAGAGGGCTATTATATGATTTAGTTATTTTTGTTCAGTTTCTTAACGTACCCACTTTTAGTCCAGGATAGATGTACATAATAATTAATGTATTTTAATTAATGTTTTATCATTAACCCCGTAAATTAGCACTTTATTAACTGTTGTCCGTATTTTCTGTTCAATTTAAATAAAAAGGATCATTATTTATCTCCCTTCGCAAACGACTTAATATTAATTGGTTGCCTGCTGCCATTCCTATTCTCTATAAAAGGCCAATAAACTACAGACGAATTGAGCAACGTTTTCATTCATTCAGACAGTCATAAGTACCATGGAGGTCATTCATAGATTGATCCATCATCAGTCATCGGTCATGTACCTTTTGTATACATTATTTTATATGTACCTATTGCTAATAGTGTCTATCAAAGGTGTTATACAGAATTTTATATCACTTATTCACCCTGTGTCCTGACTGTTTTGAAGATGTACCTGCTTAAGAGCTAAACGAGAAATACCTGTTTTGTTATTATTTTAGAAATTATTACAACATAGGTATTGAATGTTCTTTATTCGTTGAACCTTTAAATAGCTGAGTTAATTCTTTGTCCGAGGTAATTGCCAGCTTTTTGGTCTCCTGTGACGTCGACTAACCTCTTTGCTATTTCCTTGTATTGCCTCATATCGCTAGGACTCCACGTACCAAAGGTCTCGGCACCAATTTTTACACCAGTAATTCGTACTTCATATACTGTAGTGCATGTCATTCTTACTAAATATTACTTGCTAGGATAGCTATCATTTTATCGAAAAACGTTTCACAGCTGATTCGTTTCGCAAAAATATCGTTTCAACGAATGCATTTTTTTCTGAAAATGTATATATTTCAGGATTTTTATAAAACAAACCTAACCTAACCTATAGGGTTCTACACGATGGTCTTGAAATAAATCCTGAAATATTTACAGTTTCAGAAAAAAATGCATTCGTTGAAACGATAATTTTGCGAAACGAATCAGTTGTGAAACGTTTTTCGATAAAATTATGAGTTACCTACTTTCTAGACTAATAAAGAAGGAATGATGAAAAAAAGAACTAAACTATTTAATTGCACTTTTTTTCTCTCGAATCGTTAAACTTCTTTGCCCAGTTCTCGTGGACCCTAGAAACTAACAGCGTGAAAACGAGGTTAGTTTTATTTTGTAAAAAATATGTTTTTCTGATAATAGAACCGACGGCACCGTCCCGGTAAAAACCCGGCACGCTCCGCAGCTTTCTAGCGAGTAATAAGTGGCGCACTGTGGGCATATTATTGAAGAAATCTCTCGACGCGATTATTGGATGCGGTACAAAGTACACGCTGCAGCATTATATTAATATCGCGCACCTATACTTTGTTTTTTTAGCCTTAGAAAGAAGGTAAGCAATCTTGAGGTGTCTTTTTATTGAAAAACACTTTTGAAAAATAAATTACAGCAAATATGTAACAATTAGCAAGGACATATGGTCATTTATATTCTTTTGGTTTCACAAGTAATAGATACCTAATATTTTTAAAAAGCGTTTTTCAATTAAAAGAGACATCTAGATTGTTTACCCTATTTCTAATGTTAAAAAAAAACGAAGTATGGGTTAGGTCAGGATTTGTTCGATTTTGACGGCACTGCGATACCTAGGTGCAATGCTCATTTAAAAAATAATAAGTAAAATAAAAATATTTAAAATTATTAGTAAAACCAATTACTATTAGCAAAAGGTATGGGACCATCGTGTACAGTGACTTTGTCTTTGAGAATGAATTCGTATAGTTTTGAATGGGATTGTGTCTTTTACGATGTTTGGTCTTCGTTTCTGTGAAGGCGGTAGGCGGGTAGGTTAATATGTAAGTATACATATTATGCGTCATTCAAACGTCACTGTTAATTCACGTGTAATCACGGAATAACAATTGGTTTTCAGTTTTGCTTAAACGGTTGTTAATTACGATTGCGACAATGTTTCAGGACTTTATAATGGGCACGATTTTAATTTTTCATCTCGTGCGTATACACACTATACATAATTATACGGTCAGCTATAAAAATTGATGAACAGTTGAAGAGCTCAAAATATATACACTATACACTATATTATTACCTTGGCAGTAGAAGTTGGTGGTGTGGGGTAGAAGTTGGTTGGTTGGTTTGGTTTGTGAAGTGTATGAAGATAATTTTGAAGTCTGTACAGTCATCGTCATAAATAAGTGATCACTTTTGTACCTTGTCGATTTCAGTCGTTACATAATTTCGTATGGCTTTTCAAACATGATTTTAAATTGACAAGGTACAAAAGTGATCACTTATTAATGACGCTGACCCTACTAGAGCAGATATATTTCTGATGCTAACACACACTTGTATCTTCACGGCGTGTCAAATCCTTGAAATATCATCATTGCAGCTGTATGATGAAAAATAACACATAACAAATTTGCATACTTTACCTATCTTGCCTACAATATCGAAAGGAGAATTTACAAGAACTTGAACTCCTCGTCTAAAATATATTATAAATATAACTAAGAGACCCAATTAGTGTGAGAAAATTCCAGAGTATAATTTGTATTTTACGCTGCTCGCTACTGGCATGCGCCGACGCATCTCGCTGAACACGCCGCAACAGTACTTTCACGAAAATAAAAAATAAACATGATGTACGAGTATATAAAAGTCTATGCAGCGAGCAAAATACAAATCGCATTGTACATATAAAACTAGATTTTTCCCGCGGTGTCACTGCCGTGAAGAATAATAAATTTGTTAGCTCTTTATCCCGTGAGAATTTCGAAAAATGCCTTTATCAGGCTGTCGTGTTTAAAGTCTTTTATAGGTATCATCATCATCATCATCATTTCAGCCGAAATACATCCACTGTTGAACGTAGGCCTCCCCCAAGGTTCGTTAATACCAGCCCTGCTGAGCACACACATGACACATGCTGAGCTGCTGAGACATGCTGAGCCGGGACCCTTTTTGTAGCAGCACTAATATGTATATCCCTGTGTCTATGTCTATGTTTGTACTCTTATTTTTGCCTGTGTACGTGTTATTGTTGTTATAAATAAATGTTTTTCTTTCTTTCTTTCCTGCGCCATCCGCATCCAAAGCGTTCCTACCTTAACCAGGTCGTCGCTCCATCTTGTTGGAAGCCTACACTGCGTCTTCCGGTCCGTTAAGAACCTTTGGTCCCACCGGCCATCACTTTTACTATTATAGGCAGGTACTTATGTACCTATGTAAGTATTTTTTCTTCTTTATTTTTCAATAATTGATTGTGATAAAAGTTAGAGCTGTTTAGATAGAAAAACGGCCAAATGCGAGTCGGACTCGCGCACGAAGGGTTCCGTACCATTATCTATAAAACGGCAAATAAAACAGGTTTTTGTATGGGAGCCCTCCTTAAATATTTGTTTTATTTTTTTATTAAATTATTTATTTTTAAAGTGAATAGGTATATAACTAAATATTCTGTGAATATTTCAAGCGTCTACCTGTTGGCGTTATCAATACCGAGCAAAAAGGAGCAAAGAAATCACATTTGTTGTATGGGAGCCCCTTTAAAAATTTATTTTATTCTATTTTTTAGTATTTGTTGTTATTAGACCCCGTTATCTAATGCTCAGTTTGGGGGCAAGTGATGGGGCTGTTTCGATAATCTGAATCGAAAAAAATTATGTTTATTTACTCACTCACTAACATAATTATCAAAAAGATCCATACTTACCAGAGCTCTTCTATAGTGATATTTTAAATTATTATGAAAAGAAAGAAAAAAAAAATTTTATTTTTGTAAGTATGTTTCATAATAAATTAACAATATTTTTTCCAAATTATATGAAGTCAAACTTCGTCGTCTGCTTGTAAAAATCCATTTTAAAAATGAAAATGGTTTTTCGACCTCTACAGATGTACTTAACTGGAAAAAACTGTAGTTTTTTGTAATACTCTATGCAGCTTTTGTTTACTATACTTTATCAATTTGAACTTCCTTATTTTCTAACAACTGATTAATATTTTTTTACAGATGTAATGCCTGGATTTTTATTGAATACGTTTGTTAATTCAATAATTGTCGCCCTCCTATCCGATCAAATAGATGCAATGAATGAGTTATCTCAAAAACATTCACAAAAGAATAATTTCATTTTGACAAATAACTATTTATAAGTAAAAGTGAATCAAATAATTATGTGAAGCTACATCACTATTTTAGCTTGCCCCAAACTGAGCGTTAGATAACGGGGTATAGTTGTTATAGCGGCAACCGAAATACATCATCAGTGAAAATTTTAACTGGCTAGCTATCACGGTTCATGAGAGTTTCAGTAATAGGGTCCCGTTTTTACCCTTTGGGTACGGAACCCTAAAAACTAACAAAATTCAAGGTTATATAAATACGGAAGCAAAATAATTATACCATTGAATATGTATGTACTTTCATAGTACTTTAACGACCGCTTTAGCCTAGTTGGTAGTGACCCTGCCTACGAAGCAAGAGGTCCTGGGTTCAAATCCCGGTAAGGGCATTTATTTGTGTGATGAGCACGAATATTTGTTCCTGAGTTATGGATGTTTTCTATGTATTTAAGTATGTATTTATCTATATAAGTATGTTTATCGTCGTCTAGTACCCATAGTACAAGCTTTGCTTAGTTTGGGACTAGGTCGATTTGTGTAAGAATGTCCCCTAATATTTTTTTTTTTTTTTTATAGTACATGTCAGTTCACTTACATAAACATAATATTTTAACTGCTAAATAATTTATTGTTTAACACTTCGTAGCTGTCTATTTGTCCAATAATTAATAGTGTTCTGTTTAGTGTTGTGAAGTAATATTGTATTTTATGTACGGTCACGCGGCGGACACGACGTACAAATACGCGTTCTTGAATCTACATAAGCACGACGACGTCTGTACACGCGTACGCCTACATACATCGCGCGCGCACTCTTCTGGATTCGGGCGGTTTCCGGCTATCTGCGCCTTGAGGGGTGGGGTAATTCGAATCGGTGCGGGGCGGACCGTTTCCATTCTGTACGTCAGTACTATTATATATTCTGTGGTACGGTCAAGTGCAAAAATAGGTATCGATTTAATTCTCCCATCGTTATATACCTATACCTTAATTCGAGGACATAAGAGCTGTGGGACATATTTATGAGCAAGTTGTGTGCACCAATATTTTTACACTTGACTGTACCTAGCTAATTTTTAGCGCAACTGTTTTTTTGCTGCATTGAATCTAGACACGCTGCAGTATGTCCAGCCAAGTTCAAAGAAAAAAGAACTACCTACACGAACCATTTGGAATAACTTTGACCTTTTAAGTACTCAAAATCAGTTTGACGTAAGCACATCAAATTTGATGTATTTAAGTACCTATATAAATGCAAATAACAATGGTATAACTGATAACATTTACTGCAAGAAAAACCAAAATTTTACGAAAAAAAAGATATGCGTTAACCTTGCAATTCAAAACAATAACTCGCCGTCATGTATAACATAAAGGAAATACGTTGATTAACCAAATATAAGATAAATCATATATGAAAATTAGCCAAGTCAAATATCTATCTTTTCAATTTATCTTACTTATTTGCATTGCCTTTTCAAGATTATAAACAGAAATTGGCACGCGTCTAGATCTCATTTATTTTGTAGGTGAGGTTGACAACCACGCATATTCTTAATATTGAACTTGGCTCCCATTCCACATTTATGTTTTTAATGGGTTCAGAGTTACATACACAGACCAGACTCACCACTGGTGCATGTGGTGTAATAAAAAAAAACTAAAAAAAATGGATATTCAATTGCATAAAACATACTGGCCAAGTGGGATCCGTGCCACCGTTTAATGAAATTAATAATAGGCTAGACGACTAAAAAAAACTGTTTAGTCCGTCAGTTAGATTATTAAAAAATATTGTACACGTATTTTTTCCTTTGTTTGACAAACAAAAAATGAGGAGGATACAGTGCTTAGAAGTTTCGAGTGACGTCACTATATGGTACAATTTTTACCTAAGGGTGACGTCACAAGCCCCCACTCCGGAAGTTTGATGATCTATATCTTTGTCGTTTTTTAATAATTTGATAAACCAAAAAATACGTGTCCCATATTTTCCCATAATCTAAATGACGGACTAATTAGAATGACCAATTTTTAACCCAGTCGTCATCCCTATTATGTATACACTCTTGAAAATTTCAAGTGACTATTCATTTAAACTTTAACCTTCTGAACGCCACACATCGTTTTTGTTACGAACAAAATTGATTCTTATGCAGACGCGGGTAGGTTAATTTTTGTATTACTTTATTGTCGTCTATAGCCGACACTTGCGTTGAATGAAAAGGTAGATATAGCCCTGCAGGCTTATTGTCTAACGCTTCTGACGCTTGCATTCGCAATCACTATTTCTTTCTGTCAAACGGTATAAGATGGTGACAGAAAGAGATGGTGAAAGCGAAGGCAAGCGTCAGAAGCGTTAGACAATACGGCCTCTGGTTGCGCATCGGGTAACCTCCTCTTCCAAGGGCTGCAGTTATCTTCCGGATCCGTCTGAAAATAGTAGTGCTCTCCAGGCCAGTGCACCCTGGACATCGACAATGATTTCCTGGCCAATTATGAATATTAGCGATGGGCATTGAATGAACGAACTAGTTGATTGAACGGTCCATGTAGAATCAACGTTTGGACGGTCCATCAACCGGCGTCGACTACTCGAATTCTTAGACGGCTAAACTAAGAGGTTCACAATCGTTCACATCTACTACGAACGCGTCGCCGACACAAAATCATAGTCGGTTAATACAGTTCATTCATACAACCAAACATATTTTAATTATGTTTCATATGCCATAGAGTTCATATTTGAATAAGAGTTGTATTATAAACGTAGACTACTACAACCACAGACTAGTGATTCGTAGACATCGACGTGCCGTTAAGATTGAACATCTACATATAAAGCAGACATCACGTCGACTAGTCGACAAATTCAACTAGTCTATGGACTAGTCGATGGACTTAAATGAACGGTGTAAATTTAATTTTCACTGACCGATGTCTTAAACTTAAACTCAAAGCCAATAAATACACATGCAAAGTAACGTACGTCGGTGGATCTCTACCTACTTACGCAACTAAGAGGTGTCATTCATTAGTTGTTGTCTAATTTAAAATGACGCGCCCCACCACCGCATTTACGCACAGGATTTGAAACTCAATTTAAGTTACAATAGAGAAATATTTCTCTTGGCAGATGTGCGTGAATGCGGTGGTTGGGCGCGCGTCATTTTAAATTAGACAACCTCTATTTGAACATAATTAAAATTGATAAATTATCATATTAATTTGATCCGCATTTATTACTAGAGTAATTCCATTTACTCTATAAAAAGTCGCGTGAGAACTACAACCTCAGCCAATTCTGAGAGAAGGCCTGTGCCCGGTACAGAGACGTACACTGAAACAGAATCGCGTACCATGATGGAACCTTTTTGTTGCAAATGTCATGTTGACGTTCCCTACACCTGCCAAAGAAATCATCGGGAAATTGACTGTGAAGAGGTTCCACCCTGGTTCGCGATTCAGTTTACTCGACTGTATATAAGCCGGAAATGAGACGATTCCTCAAGCTCTAATAATAACAATAATTCATTTATTTCCATAACAACTGGTCCAAATGAAATGAAGTTATATACCTACATACAGTGTTAAATCAACAAGCAAGTAAAAATAATATTAATATACCCAATAGGTCCCAAAAAGTCGTTTGCAATAACAGAAATGTCACAAAATTAAATAGAAATTTGATCTTACAATTATTCGACTTTTCAATATTATATAAATATTTAATAGTCCCACAAATACCACAAGCAGCCGTGAAATATCTTCAATGGTAATTAAATAAAATTCATGGCATTTTAAAATACCACACCTTTTAAATAGATACGATCTTAGCATATACATAATAAAATTGTCAACTAATTTACACATATTTGGAGCTTTTTTCAAATCAAACTAAGATAGAAGTAAAGTGAAAAAAACTTAGAAAACACAAAATTGTAAGGTCACAGCGACAAAGGTCACTGGGGATATACAAATAGCAAAAGAAGCTATAGCTTCTTAAGTATACTTAATTAAAAGAACGTATCGAAGTTAGGGAGTGGGATCCATAACGTAGTGTCTAAGAAAAGAGTGCACTAAGGCGTGTGATCACAAGGAACTTTATTGTATTTCTATTTTTTTTTAGCAATGGATATTGTAATAGACCCCGACCAAAGCGGAGATGGAGTGGATCTCTATATTTATCACGTGGGATTTCGGGAGCTCTCTCGTTTGATAGATGAGAGTGGAGCGAAAGAGTTATGCCCAGCAGGCTAAAAAAATATCTTCATCTTTTTTTTATTTTAACAAAAAAAAATCGTATCCGATATTATTATTTTTTTTTTTAATTTATTTCTCTAATAAACAGAATACATTTTTAAATTAATTATCTGCCAAACTGCATGACAGTTTGTTGGCAGAAAAATTTCACTCTCTGACACTCTGATCTTAATCTAAATCCTTTACAAAAAAGAAAACTACATACTAAGCTATAATACCTACACTTGCATACAAGAAGGCATTCAAATTTGCCGAATCATATACTTTAACTCACTTTATATAGTATACTCAATTTATTTTATCCTACTCGCTAACATCAGATATCCTTACTACTTAATTCTACTCAACAATGTACTTTTAATTTTATTTTTATAGCTGACTTTGGAGGTTTTACAATACATTAGATTTTCCATCTCATTTAGTATTTTAGGTATCATATATTTTCTTGTACGCTTACCATAATAATTACATACTTTAGGTACACACAGTTTTCGCTTATTAATTTCCCCCGTTACACTTCTAGTTGGATATACGTGACAGATAGGTACTTTAAATCGCCTCGAATTGTACTGTTCTAATGCCAATAAAAGTGAACATTTTTCATGCACTGGTAATACCTTACAAATCGGAAATAACTCATTGTACACCTTGTTACACTTATCCTTTGTGTTTTTGCCTACAAGATATTTTAAAAATCTAATTTGTAATTTCTTAATTTTATCTAAATAAGTTCGAAATGTGCGTCCGTAACTACTAAAGCCCATATGATAGAACTGAGTCCACCAAAGCATGGTACACCATGTACATTGTGGCTCGGCTAACAGCACCACGTAAGTGAAAAAATTTACCTAAAATAGACCTGAGTTTGTGACACACATTATAGACATTTTAAAAATGTGACTGACGGATTAGTTAACTTTTTTTTAGAAACTAGCCGATTATAATGTTCAAGGAACACCGACGCAGGCATGGAATCAACACCTCATAATATGTCGGGATAACACTTCAAAGATGAGCGAAAACGATTTAACCCTCATTTAAACGGTGCACGAAATGTCGTGGGAGTTTAGTTGAATGGGGTTCTGAAGCATTTCAACCGCCGTACCCCGCGTGTTATGAAAATCTAAGAATAATGTCCATGGACTAAAATCAAATGCAATTCCCTGAGCACACTGTCAATTAGCCGGGTATCCACTGAGCGAGCCGCCTCGCGAGGCAAGCGCATGAGGCATGATTTTGTTCTAAACAAAGCTCAAGATCGTACCGAAAATGGTTGCCTCGCGAGGCAGTTCGCTCAGTGGAGACCCCGTATTGGAAGTTTTAGCTGACGGACATTATTATGAGTCTATTTTCGCAACACGGGATACGGCGGTTGAAATGCTTCAAAGGCCAACCCAGTTACATTGCGGCGCAGCGTGGCTAGGGATTTATAAGTAATCGTTCATCGACGGCAATGAGCCCACGTAAGTGCTTTACCAATTTTCAGGACATTTCCTGCATCACAATAAAAACAATAAAGCTGATTGCCACATTGACTTGCATGTGAAAATAGTCTTTAAGGTTTTGAGCCATATAACTGACAATAAACCCTAGGGTAGTAAAGAAATTTTTTGGTCGACTATACCGCAATTTGCATGATAATTCTCATACCATCCAAGATCTAAATTATGCTTTATCCCAATGACTATATACATAAGGGTACGGTCAAGATCATAAATATACGTTAACAAGGTGTCAAAAATATCTATACAACTCTGTGTCATTAACATTATTGTCATTAATCATAAGGTTGCTGTTTACATATTTTGACGCGATGACTGTATACATATTTATGCTTTCGACTGTACCACCTCTAAAAGAAACTGGTGAAATAAAGTTGTGCATTTCTTCAATCTCAATTGGAAGTTGATGTCACGTGAATGCTTCGGCTTTCATCTGCTTTATACTAGTGTTGTACCGTAGGGTCGCCCAGCACTAGTGATGCCACTAAGAGACCACGGGACTGTTTAATAACCCGTGAATTCTTCCAGTGCCATTGCCTGTGCATGGTGCGAGTTCTTCTTACTTCTTTTTTCTTCTAGCTAGTTTGTTCTTTATATTCTTCTGTCGTCTTTAGTTGTGCTTTTTTCTTTCTTCTTCATTGTTTTTGTCTTGCTGTTTAAATGTTGTAGACATTCTATCAAAGTTTTTTAAGTATTTTTGTAAATTTAACATAAAATTTTCCTAATTCAGGCTCACAATTTAAATTTTACACCCTTTGTAATTTCAATTTATTTGCATATATATGTATCAATGATTATAATGAAAAGACACTATTTTTATTCGTACAAAACTTAATTCAAATGATTTTGTACAGAAACATTTGCCAGGAAACTCAAACTAAATTGATGATACAACTATAATCGATGAAACTAATTCGATGATTCAACTACAATCGATTAAACTAATTCGATCGACACTCCATCGATCTCAATGCCCGCAGAGCGTTAACGACATACAATTGAATAGACAGACAACACAGAGCGTGCCCGACATTTCATTTAGTCACCCAGGGTCCCCATTAACACTATTATGGCTTAAGGGACGGCAATTTTTCTTGCGAAGTATCGACTCGAATTTCATCGATCATTGTAAGATGATTATTGATTAATAAATTTTTCTATCGATTAAAAGTCCATGCCGTTCCATGCCGGAGCAAGGAAGCATACAGTGTGCTGTGGAGTTGTTTTTTGGCGGTTTACGTGGATTTCCCTTACAAAAAAATAGATTAACTAGCACACTTAGTCTTAATCTCGACTTAAATATTGTTAAAATTACCTCAGAATTTCAGCCACTCGTTAGTATACTCATGACCACGCACGCTGCAATATCCTGGGTATACTATTAAATATGAATGGAAATCGCAAAAGGTTTAAAGATTTATCGACGTCAGATCGCCATCCTTGAGTC
Organism: Archips xylosteana; assembly: GCA_947563465.1. Classification (NCBI taxonomy): domain Eukaryota; kingdom Metazoa; phylum Arthropoda; class Insecta; order Lepidoptera; family Tortricidae; genus Archips; species Archips xylosteana. The sequence continues at coordinate 20,057,349 of OX387345.1, read as the reverse complement.
CCCTTTAACTCTATTAGGGCTGTGCGCGCGCGCAGCTTGTGCAATTAAAATTAATGAAACCTTTGCCGGCTGCGCCGTACGTTATGTGTTTCTATTACCCACCAGACGTAGATACAGATATACCAATTTTATGGCACTAGTATATAGAAGTTAACTATATGGCTTAATTGAAACCGAACAGGTGTTAATGCTGAGTTCATTAACATAGTCATTTAAAGAATTGCTCTGTGAATGTGGTATTTGTTGAGTTAAGCACATAGAAGATTATCTTACAGAGTGGTGATACGGGCTATCTAATTCTGCAACACTACAATCTCGAAAATACTACTACCTACTCGTACTAATATTATAATTGTGAATGTTTGTGAAGATGTTTGGATATTTGGATGTTTGTTACTCAATCAGGGATAGTTTGAGACCCTAGGAATAACATAGAATAGCTTTTATCCCGGAAAAATGCATAGTTCCTGCGGGATAGCGATAAACGAATTCTTCGAGGAGGGAGTCGCGGACAACAGCTAATACTATATAAAGTATAAATCAATATTTGGAGGAGTATAAATTTTTAAATGAATAAGAACTCTATATATATCATTAATCATTAAAACACAAAACTGGGAATCTTTGGTGCAATCTACAGTGCTGTGTCTGCTATAAGAAGTCGGGACTTTTTAAGTATTTATGTCAGGGTTTTTATGGTTAGCGACTAAATGATAGTAATTTGTGATCAATTTTGACACTTCCGCTGTACTAGCTTAAATAGCTTTATGCGATAAAAAAAATATCCTAAAGAGCAAAGCTATTTTGGTTCGGACCAGCAGGCTAATTGTCTGACTCCCTCGCAATCGCCATCGCGTTTATTTTGACAGTTCTTGTATGGGCTGACAATTGGTATCGGAAACCGCCAGCTGTCACAGCCATACAAAAACTGTCATTTCAAACCGATGCAAAGTGTCAAAAAGTTACACAATTACCCTGCTGGGCACCTTTCGAGTTTTGCGTGGACGTTTTTTTATGGGAAAATTATTCGCGATAAAACTTTAGATTTCGTTTGAACTTTACTTTTCGAGAAACTAACTAAGTACGTATCCATGGAAATTGCTCGTCTAAATAATAGGATTTCTGAAACTTTCGTTATAACAAGATACCCGTACCTGGTAAATTTTTCAAAATAAAGCCTCTTACAGGCCGATTTTAAAATTCAAAATACATCTATCCGTTAATTTTCTTTTTTTTTAAAAAACTATTTTTACGAACTACGAGCATTCGTTGTATAAATAAATAAAATAAATAAATATCACAGGACAAGTCACACCAATTGACCTAGTCCCAAACTAAGCAAAGCTTGTAGGTACTATGGGTACTAGACAACGGATAAACATACTTATATAGATAAATTAAACATCCAAGACTCGAGCACAAACATTCGTATTTTTCACACAAATATCTGCCCCGACCGGGAATCGAACCCGGGATTTCAAGCTTCGTAGTCAGGTTCTCTAACAACTAGGCTATCCGGCCGTCCGTATTTCACATTACTTACAATAATCTCTATACGCGATGCGATCTTGCGCGTTTAACAAGCAGCAATACACTTTCACACGATACTAAGTTAGTGATTAGGTACTAAAAAGTTGGCTAGTTATTAACACGGGCCGATGCGAGAGCGATGCTGGCAGGATATCATGCGATTTCATCTCGAATGCCGACACGCAACTAAAAAATAATATCGTGTCTATCTGATCTGTGGAAGCAGCTGCCAGTTGTATGAAACTTTGATTAACTTTGTATTTTTAGCCGACTCCCGATTAGGACTATGTTTTTCACCGTAGTGTAGATCCATTTCTATCTTCCTTGCTACAGAACGGTTCGGGCAATTTCAACAAATGAGATACTTCAATATAGGAGTGTCATAGATTAGTTTTCCGTAGTCGGTTTAGTTTTTAATTACATTTGATTTATTGACAAATCTTTAGGAGGCAAACGATATAAAATCATATGACGACCAGATGGCCTATTGGTTAGAGACCCTGACTATGAAGCTTGAGGCCTCGGGTTCGATTCCCGTGTCGGGGCAGATATTTGTATGAAAAATACGAATGTTTGTTCTCGGGTCTTGGGTGTTTAATATGTATTTAAGTATCAAAGCTTGTAGGTACTATGGGTACTAGACAACGGATAAACTTTACTCGCGTGATTGGTAATGAATATATTTGAATAATTTTTTTTTTTTAAGTATGTATCTATCTATATAAGTATGTTTATCCGTTGCCTAGTACCCATAACACAAGCTTTGCTAAGCTTACTTTGGGACTAGGGCAATTGGTGTGAATTGTCCCGTGATATTTATTTTATTTTTATTTATATTATTGATGAATGTACCGAACAGAACACGAGATGAAATTAAAAATTGAAAAGTTTTAAGGTGCGCGATGGACATTTATTAGGTTTTAAGCTATAGGTACAAAGATAGACTCGCAAAGTCTACAGAGGCTCATCAGAGTCACTAGGTTGGTGAATATCAAAAAGTATCTTAAAGAGATTTAAACATAAGCCTACCTGCTAACTTAGTGCTTGTATCTATGCAACCTCTGCTCATAACAAATTATAGAATGCCTATGCATATATTATAGACCACAGATTAATCAAACATTGCCTTGGCGGCACTTATTTAGGTAGCAATGCAAGCCAAATACGAGAAAAGGCATGTAACGCATAACTCGATCTAGATACTAACCAAAACGCTGAAGGGCCTTTCTAAAAGTGACTGTAGCCCAGAGGCACTATCATAATCAAGTATAGTTAGCGAACTATCACGGAGTCCCAGGACCGCTCGAGAACTAAACGAAACGCTGTATCGACGGACCATCTCCACTGTAATTGGCCGGCTCCAAACATAGAAACTATATTTATATAATAACACACCTACATTCAATCATGATCGGAGAAATGCATGCAAATCGATCGTTTTTCCCGCGGTTAGATTTATAGAAGATCAGGAAATATGAGGGCAGTAAAGAGCCATGTCTGCTTGCGGAATTTAATTACGACATACCAAGTATCAACATTACGGAAGATAAAGTTAATCCATAAACTTTTAACTGTCTGAAATCAATTTAGATTTAAATCTAAAATGCTTCTGTCAGTGCTTTTGTAAGAGCACCCGCCATTTGTACATGCAAGAAACGATACATACAGAATTAAATTAAACAGTGTTTAATAAAATCGATTACGAGAAGCAGAGCCATTTTAAATTCATTCAAGCTGTACATCTAAATTTACAGCTATCAACCAACACCGGTACTAAATCCAAATTAAACACAATATTGATTAAACCAATCTAAATTGATTCCATGGGAACTCGACTAGCCATTCCGGCAGATTAGCTTAGCTCCTCGATCCCAACGCAGAGTCTGTTTCGCAAGCTCTAGTCATGCTGAGATTTAATGCTCTGCTTACGGAGAGAGACTCACGAACCCACCGCACGAGTCTGCACCGTAACGCGCGCGTTAGCGTCCCGACACCCGAACGAACAACAGGCAAAACACAACCTAAACGCAAACGCAGAAACACAACCACCAACGGACTAACGATCGGTGGGAAAAGAAAATTGTAAGTCAATTGAATGGCAATAACTAAGTGCGAATTTGCATTGTCCGAGGCGAGTGTCTCTGATCGTTATAAATAGATCCTCGGCGGTAATAAATAAACGTTTCAGATAGCTTATCGTTAAGCGAATGGCGATAAATCTCGGAAGTATCTGATATAAGAGTTTATTTATCTATCTCGTATAGTACAGAAGCGATCGCTCATAACAGTGGTCCCGGTGACGGTTATTAATAAGTCTATTAGTGTTCTCGAGAAGTATTTCGTGTGTAATTTGTGTCAACGTGCCGCGGTGATAGAGTGGGCATGAGTCTCATTACAAATTTAACGGTTCACGACAGCGACTGTCACGACTGCGCCGTACCCGTTTTGTAAACAACCCCGCTTCCTGATATGTCTCTTAAATAATATCCAAAGTTAGCAATAAACTTACGGGAAAATTGTGCGCGCCGCGGGTGGGTGTGCGTACGCGCCGCGTAGTTTCGCGTTTGAAATTAGAATTATCGCCTATTCGTACCACGCACGAGGGAATTCTTAATTTAAATCCTGAGGTCTTTATTGCTTAAACATAGCCTCACTGGAAAATGATAACAGACTGCAGTTTATAAGGAGTCAACACCTTTCCGAGGCCTTTGTTTATGTTAATCTTCTATGTACTGGTTTATGTGAATATCAATTAAGTTGGAAGTAAATTGTTATCACGACCACAGACGATATTAAGTATCTATAAAGTTCACATTGAAATTTACGCAAATGGCTGCAGCTATCGGAATTCAAATACCACATAACAAGATAATATTTCGCAATACGACTGTATTAGTGACTTTATTTTGCTTTTAATTTTCATTTAATGTAATCAAGTTGCATTTGCTATTTTTAACAGTAATACGAGGATGTTCACAATAGTAATATATGTCACAAGGGCAGCAAGACTAGACCGTAAGCAGCTGTTCCAACCGGTTCCATCTACCGGTATAAGTCATCACTCATCAGTTAAAAAATCTCCATAATCACCTTTGATTGGACAAAATATACTAAAGGTACTGAGTAGATGACGTACCTCGCTCGATTACAAACTCCATTGGACAAATAAAAATAATTCACTGACATTCCATTTCTTCAAATTAAAGTAAAAACCCACTAAATTGAAAAGCCGAATTTTATAGTTTCATTGAAACTCGCGTTAAACCATCGCAATTATGCAGCATAATTCGAACGCTAGGTACATTTCGACACACACACCTTCCAGTCTTCATATTTTTTTACAGATGTTTTTTGTCATTCTGCTTTGTTTGCCGACTTGTTATTCCGAATCGTTTAAGCCGGACAAAAACCATCAGATGGACGTCATACTCAATCTATTCCGATTAGAGGTGTGAACAAATCTACATGAACAATTGAACATACCTACTTAGCTAAATTCACACTTCATTTACTATTAAACAGCGAGGCTTGCCAACTAACTGTGTTACAAGGTACATTCTCGAAAATGCAGGATAGTTCTAGAAAGTTCCCGGAAACTTTCACGACAATTTATGGTAAGTTTTCATTCAGTAAGTTTCCTAAGGGAACGTATAATATTAATATGTACTAATAATGTGTAATAGATATTACCTCTAATAATAAAAACTGTAAAAATAATCCCGCACCCTTTTGGGACTGTATAGTGTCAACTAGATGGATAAATTACATGTACATTGTACAGTCGAAGGCATAAATATATACAGCCATCGTGTCAAATATATGTATGTGAACATCAAGCTTATGGTTAGTGGCAAAGAGTTGTATTGATATTTTTAACGCTTTGGGGACGTACATACATTTATGACTTTGACTGTATGAACCTTGATTGTATGTACTACAAAGTTGTAAGTTGATGATAGTTTGGATCTGGTAGTTGACACCATAAAATAATATCTAATTCCAAAACACAACCCTAAAAATCTAACACTTTATTTGAACACTGGAAACCAGTTTAATTGTCAGTTCACTGTAAAATTGGATTGTTAATTATTACCGAATAAAATATTTAAGTAATTAAGTTGGCAAAAATCACAGACATAATAACTCACTATTATCATAAAAATCAAGGGAACGCTTTTTGACAGCTCATAAAAAGTATGTCCTCTGGTATGTCACTTGATTAGTGACGTCAAATACCACACTGTTATGTCGTGTCCACACATTTGGCAAGCGCCGCAAACTTGTGACCCAGCATTAAGCAAAATCTGTCGTCGGCAGTTTGTGTAAAGGTATAAAATAATCCTACGATATTCTGTCTGCGTTGGTAAGTACCGATAATTCGGACATGAATCAAAAAGATGACGAAAGAGAAGATGAGACATGATAGCAAGGATTCTAAGTCAGCAAACTCGTATTACCTTGAACTGAAATAACAAATTTCCCAGTAGAACTCCCGGAAAATATATGGAACGTAGTTCGCCGCCCATATTAACATGTAACACGTTGCATTTTGACGAATTAGCATCGCGCACGTGAAGAATAAATGAATAAGTTAACTGTAGGTACTACAACAGTCATTAACCCAGGCGCTGTTGCTCGTAAATTGAAAATAAATATCTACTTTATGGCAATTTTAAATGAAACAACTTCCAGCCAATCAGGCTGTAAGTTGAGAAAGTTTAAATAATTCATAAATTCGGCGTAGAACTAGAGGTATATGATCGCCAGTTCGCTATATTTACTTAAACTTGGTATTTGATGACGACGATTAATGACGACGTGCATGAAAATTTAGAAAAACGTGTTTTCCCGGAGGTGATATTGATTTTTCGGTTTCAAAAACCCATGTAGCTGATTACATAAAAATCGTTTGAGTCATTTTCGAGTTTTTAAACATACATAGGTACCTTCTAACATTTTTCTCAGCTCGATGTTTATATGTAAATGAAAAAGGTATAAGTATGTATTTTGCTACATACTTATACCTTTTTCATTTAGACTGCTATAGTCTTAAAGCTAATATAAGAGTAAGTAATTCATTCACTAACGCTTATTAAGCTTATATGTTAATTTACAAGCATTTGTCTTTAATCTGTCCCTTTGACATTTGGCTTTGTCTGACACAAACAAAAAACGTTTGACGACTGGGTAGGCGAGTGGTTAAAGAATCTGACTACAAACCTTGAGGTCGCGGGCTCAATTTTTAGTCGGGGCAGACATTATGTGTGAAAAATACGAATGTTTATTTTCGACTGATGGTTGTTTTAATATCTATTTAAGTATGTATAATATCCAAACAAATATGTTTATAGGTACGTTGCCTAGTACCCATAACACAAGTTTTGCTAACATTGGGACTAGATCATATAGCCTATATACGTCCCGCTGCAAGGCACAGGCCTCCTCTCAGAATGAGAGGGCTTGGGCCGTAGTTCCCACGCGGGCCCAGTGCGGATTGGGAACTTACTTGGAACTAGGTCAATTGGTATCAATTGTCTTGTGATATTTATTTATATATAAAATATTTATAATACAACCATCCAAGACTAAAATAGAATAAGTAAAATAAGTAAAATAAGAAATAGAAAGCAAAATATATAAGTATAAGTACTTATAATAAAAAAATAACTAAAACACATTATGAAACTAGTCCCTAGGCAATGTTCCGAAGACACTGGCAGCGTTTCCCCTATGAATAGCTAAGCTAATTCTTTGTCCGAGGAAACTGCCAGCTCTTCGTGAACTAACCTCTTTAAACGTCTTTTATATTACAAGGCGTAGAGATTTTATATAGGAGATTTCGTAAAAGGTGAATTTGTGTTGGAACGGAGGGTCCTCCCAACTCAAAGCCACCTTTTACAAACCCTCGATCACAAAATAGAAACCACCCTTACTTGAGACACCCTTCCACTGTTACCCAAAAAAAAATCAATAACTTCGCAAAATGGCCAGCTCAATAACCGCATGATTAATGTAATGAATGGAGGAGCCGTGACAGGATGGGTGGGCGCTACCGTGCGCGCGGGCCTAATTAATTCTCGCCACCTGCGCTGCCCGTGCGCAAGGCATCGCCAAGTGGACGGTGCGACACTTTAAGGCATCATGACGACAAATATACGTGATACGTGCACTCGTAGATTGAAAATATCGGGTGAATGACCCAAGAATACAAATGATCTGCGAGCTAAGATCGAGAGCCGCCCAGAGAGCTAATAACATTAATTTCAATACTAGATAAAAAAAAACACTTGTATAGTTCCCGTTCCCATGGGAATTTCGGGAAAATATATACCCTATGTCACTCTTGGAACTGAGACGAATCTAATGACACCTCACACTTCAAAATCCATTGATCGTGCTGCATGGCGTGCCAAAGAATGATACATCTATACTAATAATATTATAATTGATGAAAAAGCAAATTGGATAAAAAAAAAAGCTGCCCAAATTACTGACTACTACTGTACTATTAGGACGGAGTCGCGGGCAAAAGCTAGTACCTACATACATAAATTAAATACATACGCTCGAAAAACATAACCCTCCTTCGACATTCGGGTGATAAGCCATATATTTTGTATTTGCGGCTCAGTTTAATAAAGCCTGCTTTGAAAATGGATTGTTCAAGAGATTATGGTTTAAAAGGACTACATGATAAACGCAAATTAGTAAAATCTATGAAAGAAAAAAAAGTGCGCATACGCCAGGGCATGTGACAATTTTACTAAGTATATTGATTCTAGAAGGAAATACCAACGATAATATTATTATTTTTATTGTTAATTCCGTGGGTAAATGCAATGTCCCTTTTTCTCAAGTACTTTGAATTTTCATTTAATCGAAAACATGACACTAACTCTTCAAAAATTTTTTATGATAGGTGTACGTAGGCGACATAGGTTAAGATAAAGTTATTACTTTCCGACAGGTGAATCGTCTACTAGTTTTCCTCATAATATATACTTAGGTTAGGTATAAATATTACGTCCGGGACTTCACCGCGCCATTTGATTGCTCAAATTACCTTGACGTTTCAACCACATTCAGGCAGCCGTGGTCACGAGTAGACTGATAGAGTAGAGTGAAACTACGAGTGAAAATTGAAACCAAAGGTCGGAAGACGCGAAATACCGTGGCTCCGTAATATAAGAGAGTGGACATCAAGACGGTAGTAAAACTATTTAAGTTGGCTATGGACAGAACGAGACATAAGGAGCTGGCGGCCATCCTTCAATAATAAAGTGGCATTAGGTATAAGAAGAAGATAGAATTTAGGATACATTAAAAAGTTAAAGTCACGGATACAGCTCGAAGAATCGTTAGACTTAAGTGGCAATGGGCAGGGCACAACGCTCGTAGAACTGACGGCCTATTATTGGGCCGAAAGGTTCTCGAGTGGCGTCCGCGGACCGGAAGATGCTAGGTAGGCCTCCAACAAGATGGAGCGACGACCTGGTTAAGGTGGCGGAACGCATTGGAAGCGGATGGCGCAAGACCGATCTGTTTGGCGAACCTTAGGGGAGGGCTATGTTGAAATGATGATGAAAGATGAAAAAGTTATCTATTCGACGAAATTTTGAGCAGCAAATTTACTATAAGAATTTCTTTTCGTGTGTTGCAAAACTGTTACTACTATATTATTATGTATACAACCTGTTGATGTTTATGTACACCGTAATACAGCTTCGAGACTACCGTGGGCGTTCAGGGCTGAACGAACTCAAGTCTCCGACGTCAATTGAATTATACTTATTAGACCATTATACAGTCGAACTACCTCTTTTGACTACTATGCAGCCCTATATTGTTGTTATAGCCGCTACTTAATTTCATCCATAAAAAAAAGAAGCATTTACGCAGAAAAACATTCCATGTTTTAGAGCGTTTTTGTGGCTGGATTATTATGGAATGACATTTTTTTTTGTTTATAAGACAAGGTTTTTCTGTAGACGTGATGTGATAAGTAGTAGGGTTAATATATAACCCAGTTAAGGGACTAAGGGTCACCGACATAGCCAAACGGATTAGGTCGTTAAAATGGAATGTCCAGGCTATATAGTATGCAGAACAGATGACCGTTGAGGCCGAAAACTTCTCGAATGGAAATCACGGACTGACAAACGCAGCGTGGGATGTCCACTATTGTCCACCAACGATATGAACGGATGATTTGGTACAGGTAACGCCTCCAGAGTTGAAGCCACGCACACAACCACATCTCATGTAATGACAGCGGGATTTTGACGTTGTGTTGTCGTTAAACGTCAACACAACGTCAAAATCCCGCTGTCATTTCATGAGTTGTGGTTGTGTGCATGGCCTCAACTCTGATGGCGTTACCTATAGTGCCGGAGGTTCACGGTGGATGCAAGCTGCTTACAACCGTAATGGTAGATTAATAAGAGATTCCTATTCCTAAGAGACATGTGTTCAGCAGTGGACGTCTTTCGGCTGAAATGATGATGATGAAGAGTTTCCTATGTCCAACTACGGACGTCCTACAGCTGAAATGATGAAAGATGGTGATGATATTTATACTTACACAAGTGGTTTATCAACGTGTTTATCTCCAACCTCCACATGTTTGTTTTTTAATGATCATTGCTGGAGTATTAAGCCACATCGCACACATCGACAAAACTAAAAATTACTGGTACAAAGCGCTAGCATGTAATTAGTTGAATTGGTTAGGGTTGGTCTTAATCACATTTCCAGGATCGCCCTGTACAAATAGGTGGCGAAAAAAGTCACAGAAGGTGAAACGCTAAATAATATTCCATATGCTGCGTTACTATTCCATATTTGTAGTCTGAGCGTAATAAATACTTACTAGAAAAACAATATATTGCAAAAACAGATATTATAAAAGATAAAAGCTTGAACTTTCTTAGCTATAATCTTGTCTCACCGTTCGTAAACTAAAATTATTGAACATAGCAACACTAGCACTAATTTAACGAGTGTATTAAACTAAAACCTGTTAAAATTTACCGTCTACTATATTAGCTTAAGTTAAGCTCTCTCGTAAAATTACAGATACTCGTAAAAGTTTATTCATTCATCTATCTTCCTTTATTAAATGCATAAGTACCAAATGAACAACAAATGAAAGACTAAATAGTCGTTTAGCTGAGTGTGTGCGCTTGGCCTAAAGGCTCAAGATCGCATCGGTCCATGCCATAGACAAGTTCTGCAGACTGGTTTGAATATTCATACACCACTGGTGGCAACGCCCGCAACACTATGCGATGACATAATGATTCGAATAGATTTATCGTATCGATTTAGAATCGATTGTGGTTCCGATGCGGCTCTCCGTGTTCCGATGTTAATGGGGTAATAACGATCGATTAGTGCTGTTAGGTTGGTAATAGAATTGTAAGTCGACACCAGCGGGAGGGACAGTGTGACGTTGTAGTGTTCACACCTTGCTTTTATATTGTTTATGTGTCTTTCTAGTACCTATATATTCCTTTCGGTCGTAAATGTTTAATTTGTTCTTTGCAAACAATTTTTTAAAGGGCGAAGTTGTACTTTTGTAGGTAGGTATTTCGTTTTTTTCTTATATCCACCAACATACATAATCTTTGGTAAAGTTCCGTATGAAGCGTTCAAAATTTGGAACTTGTTTGAATTAACCTTTACTATTTACATGGAATAAACACATAAAATTCGAAGCTTTTTTTCACATTATAAATTTAAAAAAGTAACTGTCGTATAGCGACGCTCACTTGTTTCTCGTTCCAAGTTCAAACGACCGGTTATGCGAAAACACGACACGGACGTGAGTCACTCGCACATGGCCACTATCGTTACGATAATGACGGAACGAATTAAAAAAATATCATTCCATGTTTGAAAATGGTTGAATAGAACTGGCAACTAACAATTTAGGCCCATCAGGCTGGGTGGATTATCCGAGGCGTAGCACTGTATCTGTAAAACCTTACAAATTACAGATTAATTACTCTTACCTATTTGTTAAACATTTCTGATCATTTATCGTTCCTTTTGTCAAGCCGGAAATCTAGTCGCTTCCGTCTACATAAACCTACAGCAATAATGCAAACTGCTTCAGTTGCAAGTACTTTGCTAATTCTTACAACACACTAAAGAGGACTTTAAACTTGGTAGTACACGGTTTGAAATAGGATGTTTAATTAAAACGATAATTTGCACGTTGAGCAACTTATCAACGGAGTCATCCGTAGGCGGGCTCTAATGATAGTACACATGTACATACATACACATAATATGTAGGAACGTTTTATTAATAAATACACAGGAGTTACATATTGTGTTTTTTTTTTTGAAATACCGATGTTTTACACTTACAACGGGATAACTACTACTACTAATCGTTTACTGTGATAAGTCCCGGGCGTGGAAATAGCTATGAGTGAAAATCACGAAAGCTTAACACATTACAGTGTAAACTAAACTACGTACCTACTCCATTTAATTTAGAATTATAAACTGCAACAACGTTATATTGCGGCTCGTGAACTGTAACCTCTTTACAATTTGTATGTACTAGAGTAACAATTGACGACACGCAATAAAGTGACATTAAAACAATTTTATTTTGCGGCTCCCAGACTATTGTACTGTACTATTTGCTAGGTAAGAAATAGTTGACGACCCGCAATATAATGATGTTGTGGTTTTCAATTCTAAATTAAATGAAGTATAGACTAAAGGAAAGATCTTGGAAAATGCCAAGAAAGTAGTCAAGTTGACGTTCCAAATTAGAAAGATAAGAGACCATAAGCCAAACAACTCGGTCACCGTAGCTCAACAAAAGGCATTGAATTACTTAATTGCAGTTCATTTTAAAAATCTTATTTTAGTCAACTTTTGAACCATTCTCGCAATACCAATACAATAAAAAAACTAAAAACAGCTATTTTTAGACGTCATAAAGTTATCAGAAACTTTTTAAATTTGTAATTTAATAATAAAGTGGTTAAACAAGCGGCAACAGGTTCCACGGGTTCGCTTCCTGGACGCAACGAGTTTTATTCGCTACGTTTTTCTGTTGCATTACAACTTTACTGACAGCAATTAGGGAATCAATCAGGCTGTGAATTATTAAAAAAACCATTACATTTATAAATAATGTTAACTGTTTGTGTGAAATTAATGTTTACTTAAAAACTCCTAGGTACTACACTAAAGACACAGGACTTTATAGTCGTAAATTTTTGAGCCTTACATTTACTTTTGCATAAATGGAGGAAATCTGAAAGGCTTATGGCAAGTTTTCCCAGCTCTAGCTTTAGCCAAGCACTTGACTAACATCAAGCTGCAATAGCTTCAGTAAATCCTCTTAAACTCTATAATTTATGGCCAGTGTCGTCGTTTGCACGTCACTACATGTGACGCTCGGGTCACGGGTCATCACTACATCGATATTTTTCAACGCAACCACTATTTAACGGTTGGCAGGCCTGACAGCGGCGTGTAGGCGGACGACTTCGTTTATAAAGAACCTTTTTTTATTACACGTTCATTCTTCATAGTATCATGTGCATAGGCTTTTCTTAATTCCTTAAGTTTCAATCCCGTAAGGTTCACGGGTCAAAGATTAAGTCAACGAAAATTAATGTGAACGGGAACAAATTTAAATAAATAAAATTTTTATAATATAATAGATGGAACTTCAAATGAATGCTGAAGACTCAATTATAGTAATCACATTTATAAGTTTTTCCAATTCATCACAACGTTATGTTAGACATTAGCTACTCCTACTGTAGCTATCAACGGTCTTATGTTAACTCATCCGTCATCTCATCAGAGAACAAAAATATTATGACTTTGAACTTACCAATACGAAAAACCCGCAACATAAAAACCGGCCAAGTGCGAGTCGGACTCGCGCACGAAGGGTTCCGTACAATTATCTATAAAAATCACGTTTGTTGTATGGGAGCCCCCTTAAATTTATTTTTTATTTTATTTTAATGATTTATTTTTAAAGTCAATATATAATTAAATATTCTGTGAATATTTCAAGTGTCTTCCTGTTGCCGTTATCAATATCGAGCAAAAACGAGCAAAAAACTCATGTTTGTTGTATGGGAGCCCCCTTAAATATTTATTTAATTTCATTTTTTAGTATTTGTTGTTATAGCGGCAACCGAAATACATCATCTGTGAAAATTTCAACTCTATCTATCACGGTTCCCAAGATACAGCCGGACAGATACGGATACGGATGGACGGACAGCGGAGCCTCAGTAATAGGGTTTCCGTTTTTACCCTTTGGGTACGGAACCCTAAAAACTACTCAATAGGGTACTGGACACTACTAATATTATAAATGAAAAAGTTTGTGAAGATGTTTGGATGCTTGAATGTTTGGATGTTTGAATGTTTGTTAATAAATCAGGCACTGATGAACGGATTTAGATCAAACTTGGCGTACAAATGGAAAAATATCTGGGTTGAGACATAAAATACTTAATATCTCGGTAATGAATTAATGATAATGAGCTCCCGTGTGATAGTAGTTTTACTTTAAGCAAGAATAGAGGGCGCTTTCCAAGAACGTTGAAGTACCTTGGTTTTCAAAATGTCAATTTATTGATATGTCAAATACCCCTATTGTTTGTAGTCAGACTAGTAAGATTTAATGACAGTGTATCTTTTTAAATAGTCTTGTTTTGGCGACGGTTATCTTGCAAATTAGTTCCACGGGCGTATCCAGCCCCGTCGGTAAACGAAAGTCACGTCCGTTCGGAAACCTAATGAGCTATGGAACACGCCCAGACCAGTGTCGCCGGCTCGTGCGGGTTTCCGAACGGAACATCCAATTTTGAAGCACTCGTTCAGAAATAATTGCGCACCTACTGGTTGCATTAAAAGGTATTCTTGTTACTTGCAGCAAAAAAAAATCGTGTTATAAATAAACCTAGCTTAGTAGAGTCGCAATAAAGAATACATACATAAATACAATAATAATAGAAAAACAAAGTGATAGTCAAATATAATTATAAATAAGAGCAGCAGAGAAAGATCTTTGACGTTTAACTTTGTATAGTTTCATTTCTCTAGTCAAAATTGGTTTGTGGCAAACGACAGCTAGTATGTGCTCTAAGCCTCAGGCCATAAAATTGCGCGTGTATTAATTTGATATTGCGTAGCTAAAAGTATCAAATCACTATCCTTCAGAGCGTACGAGAGAATGAAGCGCTCTCAAGTATAGTATACCTCGGTATAGTTGTTTTATCTCACGAGGGCGGGTTTCTCATGATTGTGGGCGTCGATGTACATAAATATTGTCTCTGTCTGCGTAATCGCAGGAGCGCTCAAGCTTTGTACTACGAAATTCGATTTTTGAATTAGTTTTTCGAATTTCCTATCATGCCGTTCCCGTCACGCTAATAGTATTGAACAGAAGAATGAAAGGGCCGGCTTAATACGAAATTCGAATTTCGTAGTAGCAGGTACTGCTCGCGCCGCCGTTCCATTATGGAAAATACGAGCAGGACTAAGTGCTACTGAGCTTACACACACAAAGACAATATGTACGTACATCGACGCACACTGTCATGAAAAACCCGCGCTTGTGGGGTAAACCATCGGCATAAGAATTTTCTAGAATATGCAAAGAAATAATTAACCTCCACATTCAGGAAAGATAAATCAGATAATTGAAAACGGTTTAGCTTTATAACAAACATCTAGATAGCCCCAAACATCTACCCAGCCCGCCATTCTAACAGGAGCGTAAACATGCTTAACCTAAATCGATTTAATTACGCTTACAATACTCAATTAGATCAATCGATTGGAGTTACTCGCTAGTCACTACTCGTTATCGCTTCAATTAGCTATGAATGAACGTTCGCCAGTAGCTCGAACAGCTCTTAGTTTGTTCCCACGTGTACTTGCCGCTATAACTGTTACCTTCATGGAAATATGCGGGTCGTGAACCGTACAAGCCTATTTTGTTTAACTTTAAACGGCGTCTCTATCCATAAATACTAATGTTACAAATGCGAAAGGTACTCTGTGCGTCTGTTACTGTATCACGCCTATTTCTTTTAGCTTTTATAGTTTTTAGCTTTTTATCTTGAAAAATTAGCGCTAAACGATTCCTTCGCCGGCTAAGTTTAAGTAAGGTTAACAGCTAGTAGGCAATAATACATAGAGGATCTAACTTTTCACAACACAATCATATTACTTGGCTACTGGATACCGACCTCAAGCTATTTGTAGCGAATTATGAAATCAAAATTTCAATACCTGCACAAGTCATGCCTGAATCACACACCACCACTCGTCGAGTGGCATGGGAAGAGGTGAGAAAAGGAGACAGAAGGGTGATTACTATGTACTAGTCGTATATCTTGCAAAATGTCATTCCCAGTGCTATTTCTGTAACTGTCTCTCGTCATGACCAGCAAGAGTAGCTGCTACATAGCACACTCGGTAGCTCTATGAGCAGAGCGAAGAGCAGTGCGAGGAGCATGATGCCATATAAAAAGTATTCTGTCACATATATCTCAGCTAGTGTAATTTAGATACTAATAATAGCATGTTGTATTTTTACAGATAAGTGTTAGACTTTGTGCATTTTAAGTTCAAGTTAGTTTCCGAAATAGTAAGCAAACAATAAATCAATAAAGTAATTGGCAGTCCATGTAATCTGGTACGATTACTTACAATGATTAAAGCCCAATTAATTAGAGCAAAATGCCACCAAGACGGCAAAGATGTGACTAGGATCCATGAATTAGAACGTATCCGGTATTCCGGTTTTTCATCTAGTTAGTGGGTTTTGTAGTGCATTTATATCGTGATGAACTAAAATACAACTAACATGGACCTGGAGAATGTTAGTCCTGATATTGATTGGCCAAATGATAGTTTCGCATAATTTTTCTTCCGACGAAACCGAACATGGTTCAGATAATTTTTAACACACATGTAACATTTCATTAAAACAATTGATATACAAACGTATCAGTATAAATTACCTGAAAAGGTACCGTCCTTCATGAGTGCAAAGTGACTAGTTGCCCTAGTATGACATTAAGCTACATAGAGATAAACTACCAATGATCTTATATGTTACTATTATTTGTAAGCTCACTGTAAACTACGATAACATGGCCCGCCCCTCCACATTACTATTTCAATGTGTTTAATCACGTATTTACGAAATAAATTTTATTTAGTAGTATCTGCTTTTGTTTGACAGCTGTCTTAACACGCACACATACGTTGAAAGTTTTGGTGTGCTTTATAAATACTTTCACAATACATTGAAGACTTCTTGAATTGTGGAGGGGCGGGCTATGTTATCGTAGATTATCTCTACATAGATTACTTGATTAGTTCAAGACTGTCATTGCGGGTAACGATTTGTTTCCATCGCGATGCGGACACAGTAATTTAGTTTATTTTCGTACAAACCACGTCATGTTGTACAAATAAGTGCCGCGAGTGGGCGTAGCGTCCGATATTATAAAGACATAATTATTCCGCGTTCGGTACTAATGTTTACTACGAAATGCATTAAAAAATGCGTAGGAAGCCTCTATATACTTTAATAACAAAATAAACACGGACAATGAACCTCACACGAACGTGTTTGACAGTCGTGTACTTGCAATGTTTCGAAACGTCCTAAAAGGGCAAAGACAGCTAGACGCTGCATAGACAAAGGCATAATCCGTTCATTCGTTCATTCTCGGTTTGCGCTTTGGGACGATCAATCACTCCGCACGAAACCACTTGGCGGTAATCTTCCTACGACCGTGTGAATGCGGTCACCGCGCCGCTCAGACGAGTGCTCTATATATTTTAGAAGCCTATTTGCCTAGCTTGTCGCCCACTTCGGATCTAACAAACACTGCACCGGACGATTTAAATTCGATTTACCATTCAAACCGCAGCGGCATTAAGCATTCACTTGTTTCTTTATGAATTTCAATTCCGCGCCAAACTAACTTCAACCCATTCTGGCCGTGTAAACCGAGGTGATTACGAGCCACATAACTCTATAATCGTGGGAACGACGCATTAAAATTTACTTCGGATTACATGCAACAAAGGGGCTAATGACATAGCATACGTGCCAAGTTCGATGCTGCAGTTGACAGTGACATTACTTAGCCGCGGCTAGTGCGTGCCGGGCTGGTCGTGACCGCGGCCAGGGTCACTGATAGACGAGCTCTTCTACGCGGCAAGAAATACTGCAGATACGCGAACAGCCACGCTATCGAGACGCTCGACCATTTTGACTCCTAAATGAGTTCGTTCACACCTGCACGAGCTTTATGGGCAGAGTTAGTCAGGGCAGTACGTAGGATGTCGGTGAATAATCTCTAGCGCTTGAGCACCCATATTTTATTCGCAGTTATTCACCTTCATGACGGACGGCGACAAGGAGGTGACAAGCTGCTTGAAAGGACACGACGACGCTATCATGAATATAAAGTCTTTCATATCGAATGCTAATCATATTTATAAACGATCCGCGCGAACGGCACGGCGGCATCAGACGCTGCTCCTATTTAAACAGATGCGGGAAACGCGTCCATCCCACGGGTCTCACGATTTCTCGCGCCGGGCTGCATGTACGCTCTCCCCATTGTCTCACCCGTTCCCACGATGCATCAATGAGAAAAACCACCTCTAATTTAATGGATTAAAGCACATAATTAAAATTATGGCGTGATTACAATTCAAAGTTCAAATTTAAAGGTGTGTAAAGGAATCAGTGTACTTACCTACTGAAAAATTGGGTTGCGGTGTCCATTTTTACGCGGAACGCAATGGATATGCTTTGAACAAACATGACTTCATATTACCACGTTTACTTAGATCAGGTCTCTATTGGACTAGTAATCGAGAGAAATTACGTCACCAAGAAATTGAGAACGCCAACAAAACACTTATTCTTGGAAAATTATGTTTCGCAATTTTTATTTTCTCAGCCTATTGGGGTATTCCACTATAATTATAAAAGTTTAAATGATTCCCACGCTTAAATATCTTGAATGCAAGTTAATACGCGCATTAATAGTTATTATAAGGATACGTGAACTGAACGTCGTAAATGCGTTATTATTTCATTTGAATTTATGGTAGAAACATGATGCAACGTATAGATGTGAAAATGCATTAGCTTGCCCAAGGAAAAGCAATGGTTTCGCCATTACATAGTAAAGTGTAGGAAACGCAAAGCAACAACTCTAAACAATTCTATCGACGCCAAAGGTATTTCCCCTGGCAATATAAGTGCTAACTATTAAGTAAATTTCGAAAGGAAAATAACGTCGAACAAAACGAGAGCGATTTAGACCTGTATCTGAACAATATAAGCAAACAAGAAACCCAAGTTTCTCGACAAGCCAGTTAGCTTTGTCCCTTTCTACGTTTTTGGATAAGAACGAGACGCGGAGCATTGTAAAACGTAGTCGATCAGGAAACATTTGTTTGATTTGAGTACAAATTGGGCGGGACTATCAACGGTGTTCTCAACAAACAGGCCATTGTGGCGATTCATGCTGTTCAAATATTGGTCGAGTGTGGTGATCTAGTGCGTCGGAATAAGGAATTTCCTAGCGAACACAATGGTGGCACAAATGAACGTAACCAGGCTTACCGAGACGAAAAAGAGAACCTTTTAAGGTTCAACTTAATTTGTTGTTTTAGAAATTTAAGTCGGTAAGTCAAAGTTCTTTTTACCCTTTTTAGGACATCTGATTAGTACGACACGGAGCAAAAGAAATGACTGCTCTATTTCAAACTCTAATCTAGATTTAAGTGACATTAAAAATACATTAATCCCATGCGTTTAACCAATGCATAACACGCCTGTTATATGCAAATTGAATTTTAAAGCTATAAATGCTTGTTTGATGTCTGTATCATGTGTAGGTACAGTCAGCAACAAAAATATGAATACACCCAAAGTACCAAAAATATGCATCCACGACTCTCTTACCAGTGCATAAAGGCGTGTGTACATATGTTTGGTCAATAGCATTACCATCTCTTATTCCAATAATCCTCGCAACATTTTTTAAATAGGCCTAATTTAAATAAGCACCCGTAATTTTCTCTTTACATCTTTTCTATTCTATTCGTAAGTAAACAACACAAATTTTAGCACAAACGAATTAAAATCGAATAGATTATAGCTAATGCAATCCACCAATAAACCGTTTTAAGGCAATTTGAAATTCAATGTAATTTAAACTTTCTAAATTTATTACTCTACCACTTATCTCAATATGCAATCAACGTGAATTACCGTGCAGTTTGCACTCGTCATCGCTGTAATAGACTAAGTATTCGCAGCCCAACATCTACAGTTATACCACAATGTTTCAAACACAACGCACATCGGAGGAAGAAAGTATACTTGTCAAGTTAAGTTAACGAAAGCCCTAGACCACGTACCTCAATAGAACTGGGATACTTGTTGTTGCTGTTGGTAGAAATTTAGAAAAATCCCTTATTAGTAGCACGTCTATGATACTCAAGACACATTTTTATCTAACTCTATAGCTTCTCCACTCTTTATTTCAAATATGTTTTATCCCGCGATAGCTCCTGTGGAAGAACAAAAAATTGGCTACTCCGAGTGAAAATTTATATATGTATTTATTTCAAAAATCCTTTCTCAAATACTTTATTAATTCAGGGGTTAGTTTACGGAGATCTCTATCGTTGGTGAAACTGCAATACCGCGTAACTATAGCTTTTTCCATAAGGTCCAATTTGTTTAATTTTCACCTTTATTTCACTTCAAGTTGAGCCTCTCTCAACTTCAATATCAGTTTCACCGACGATATCAATGAATAAAATTTGTACCTAGTGGACAAAGGTGAAAAGGACATAGTTCATTAATTCCCTTCTTAGTGCACCTCTATGATCCTCAAGGAATAAGTCTGCCAAATTTCAAGTCTCTAGCTCAATCAGTCAGTCAGTCACGTTTTTCTTTTATAGGTATAGGTTTTATGACCCAAAAATCCTTATTCTCAGTTAGAAAACCTGAATCGTGAATGTTATCTTTATTACGTACGTGTCTCGGCTGACGTAAAATAAGAGTAGAATCTATCCTTATTTACCTACTTACGGCTCACCCGCATCCATTTCGTTATCTGAAACAAATATTGAACAATTAAATATTTCAAATCAAATTGAACTTATTTGCTAACGTCATTTGATGGTAATCGTGAATAAACATAGCTATTGGGTTGCCCTTAAAATGAATGGGTGACCTTTTTAATTCTATTGCGATTCGTGGCCTGAGGAAAGGTCTGATTGACTTTAACGATTACGTACATAGATATTATATAGTCTAAGCTAAGGCTCGTATTTTATCTAAGCTAAATAACAGTGCAAAAATCGCTCAAATTTTGTCATCTTTTTAATTGATAGCCTACTCCTGGCAATATCAGATTAATTTTTACCAGCGGAATTCGTTTACAGCCATCCTACGGGAAATTTGTCATCTTCCCGAATAAAAAAGAGCCCATTTTATTAGTTTATTATGTAACAATCACAAAATTGCCGTTACCAAATTTCATCAAAATTGGTGAAAGGAAGGCGACAGGCGTAAACAGGCTTCAGCCACCTTTGTATAAGTAATAAACTCAATTAAGAGGGTTTATACCTGCTGAGCTGGCAACGTTGCAATTTTGTTAGTTTTTCTCGATTATTCCATAAAAATTGAATGAAAATTAAAAATGTTTTGTATACAAATTGTTCTAATATATAAGTTAATGTGTCTACTGCCATAATAATTCATGATAAGACTTTTATTTTCTTTAAAAACCGTTAGGTAATAATTTGTTCGTTTTTAAAGAAAATAAAAGTCTATCACGAATTATTAATGCAGTAGACACATTAACTTATGTATTAGAACAATTTGTATACAAAAAAAATTTAATTTTCATTTAATTTTTATGGAATAATCGAGAAAAACTAACAAAAATGCAACGTTGCCAGCTCAGCAAGTATAAACCCTCTTAAAGCACGCATGCAGTAGTAGCGTATGCGTACAATCAAGTTGATGTTTCATATTCTAATATTGAATTAAATTTCATGTTACATAGTTTTGTACAGTCAGCAGTAGAAATGGCTGAAGATTACGGTGCTCGCAGTGATCTTCTGCCAAGTTACACCACTCTACAGCCAAGTTAATAAGAGGGCGTGTAGGTCATTTTAAACCCCATAACCGTCATCCACTTCTGCTGGCCGTACACACCACATAGAAGAGGGGTTTTACTTAATTTTTTTAATTTATAATTTATTGAATCAGGCGTTACTTTGCGGAGGTCCATATTAATGAACTAAAACAATTACTTTGCTCACCCGCGACCTTACAATAGTTACGTTTATGCAAGAAATGTGTGTTCATGCAGTTCCTCCACCTCCACACTGTACGAACACACACAAATCACATAAACCCAACCATCACCACCACCAAGCTACACTGACGCGTTTTGAACTCAACCAGAGCTCATCTTCATTCTCGCCACCTGCGCTGCCCGTGCGCAAGGCATCGCCAAGTGGACGGTGCGACACTTTAAGGCATCATGACGACAAATATACGTGATACGTGCACTCGTAGATTGAAAATATCGGGTGAATGACCCAAGAATACAAATGATCTGCGAGCTAAGATCGAGAGCCGCCCAGAGAGCTAATAACATTAATTTCAATACTAGATAAAAAAAAACACTTGTATAGTTCCCGTTCCCATGGGAATTTCGGGAAAATATATACCCTATGTCACTCTTGGAACTGAGACGAATCTAATGACACCTCACACTTCAAAATCCATTGATCGTGCTGCATGGCGTGCCAAAGAATGATACATCTATACTAATAATATTATAATTGATGAAAAAGCAACTTGGATAAAAAAAAAGCTGCCCAAATTACTGACTACTACTGTACTATTAGGACGGAGTCGCGGGCAAAAGCTAGTACCTACATACATAAATTAAATACATACGCTCGAAAAACATAACCCTCCTTCGACATTCGGGTGATAAGCCTTATATTTTGTATTTGCGGCTCAGTCTAATAAAGCCTGAACTAAAACAATTACTTCGCTCACCCGCGACCTTACAATAGTTACGTTTATGCAAGAAATGTGTGTTCATGCAGTTCCTCCACCTCCACACTGTACGAACACACACAAATCACATAAACACAACTATCACCACCACCAAGCTACACTGACGCGTTTCGAACTCAACCAGAGCTCATCTTCGGAGTTACTAATACTATTTCGGAGTAACTCCGAAGATGAGCTCTGGTTGAGTTCGAAACGCGTCAGTGTAGCTTGGTGGTGGTGATAGTTGTGTTTATGTGATTTGTGTGTGTTCGTACAGTGTGGAGGTGGAGGAACTGCATGAACACACATTTCTTGCATAAACGTAACTATTGTAAGGTCGCGGGTGAGCAAAGTAATTGTTTTAGTTCATTAATTTTTTTACCTACTAAATTTCTAGGAAACTACGACGCGGCGCCCGAAAGCGCGAATCCGCGAAACGCGCAACGTCTGTACGTAAAAAATACACCGTGTCCACAGGCCCTATACCTTGAAACCCCTGGCCCCCTCGCTAAGGGGTCGTGCAGACCGGCGCAGACGCAGAACAGTTGGCCGCCCACCTGCGGGACACATGTCGCGTGCGCACGTGCCCGGCCTTTAATGACTAACGGAATCCGCTTTGCATGCCACGAATCTTCAGTGAGTAATAATAATTAATTTATTTTTAATACAAGCTGTACAAATAACATAAAAAATTACATTAAATAAAAAGTTTAGTTTGACAGAACCTCCCTGTAAAAGATTATCTTCGGAATTTTTGACTCAAAATGGACCGTACCTTTGATGTAATACACTTAAAAATCATAATCAAAATGTTTATTCTGTAAATAGGCCACAATGAAAAAATCCATCGTTCGCATTTCAGACTGGCAAAATTATTACTTAATTTATGTATGCGGTACAAATACTTTAACTAACATACTTGATTACATGCTTCAAGCAGGTGGTAGGAATAATCTGTTAATTTCACATGTTTACTGCACAATAAAGAATTGTAGGTACATAAGTACATACATAATCAAACTAACACAATAGAAGCTAGAAAAGTGCAATGCACCGTGCGTCGATGCGTCTATTTATAGTATTACTTTATCCGCGGTGTATTTTATTAACTATCGAAAAAATACTTTTAATAGCATAGTAGGCAAATAAATATTAAATAAATCATGGGAAGATGGAGACCAATTAAACTAGTCCCAATCTAAGCAAATCTTTTACCTACTATGGGTACTAGACAATGGATATTATACTTATATATAGATAAATACATTATTAAACATCCAAGACTCAAGCACAAACCCCTACCGGCCCCTACCGGGAATCGACCCGGGACCTCTAGCTTTTTAGTCAGGTTCCCTAACCACTAGGTTATCCGCACATAGGCACTAAAACCAAAGCATAAAAAAAGCATGGCAAAGGTATAGACGTACCTTTCGTCGACACTCGCGGCTCCATGGGAGTCTCACTGGTGCGTTGCCGACTTTTCGTGTTTCGACTTTGTCGTGTCAGATTTGTTTAATAAGTTAACTAAATATATGACAAAGCGACAAATTTAACTGACCAACATTGTGTAGACATTTATTAGAAATACCCGTACCATGTACCACTCACTCACATAAGGAGAAACTTTTACTAATGTAATCCCTCATAAAGCACATGCGTTTTTACCTTGCAAATTTATTACTGCTACCACTCGATCTTACTAAATACAGTAAAGTAAATGTAAAGTTGCCGTGCGTTCCGATCTAGGCAAACTCGGCAAAACAAAAACTGGGAAAATAGAGTCAACTACATATAAGAGCTGCACCCGTTAGATCAGCCTATTTATGTGTAGGTTGGATGTTTCAGTTTATAGTAATTTAATCTAATAAATTAAAGCAAACTTAAGAGATTAATTTACTCATGTATTAATTAATAGTCAAGATACTTCCGACATGTTGCGAACCAATCCGTGGATCGATCGTGATCGTCAAGACGATCTTCGTCCTTCATAATGCAGCTGAGGGTTATCAAGGAGCCTTTAAATGTCACTGGAGGTACTTATACATGATTTCCAGTTCATCTTGGTAAAACTACAAAGGGGAGATTAGTCGGAATACCTCCATGAGATTGATCGAACACATACGGAGTATGAAGAAGCTGAACAGCCGTTGTTCTGCAGTGACGGAATACTCGTTGGCTTTAGACTCTATGCGCCACATTCGTTTCGATAAAGGTATAAGTTGGCAGCCGACTCCACGCAGCAGCAGCAGCAGACGACGTGTCGCTAGCTACGCGAACTTATACCTTATTTCTATGAAATTCGTCGTCGTTTGCTGCTACTGCGTGGAGTCGGCTGCCAACTTATACCTTAAGGAGTCCGTACTGGCGACGGAAAAGTTTTTTGTTCCGCGAAAAGTACGTGAGGCCATTAAGGTCGCACCGAATTTTAATCGTGACAGCAAGCAGTCGGTGTTGTCGAGCTGGAAAACGATTTTGCGTACTGCGCAGATGGTTGATGTGGACGAGAGACTTTAGTGATGTCGTTAGTAGAGTGTGCAACCCTGCTTATGACAATAATTATTATTATTAGGGTAAGGCAGAGTTCAAAGAGCGCTGACGCGCAGTTCATGGCTTTGGTTTGGTTTTGGTTGGTTCGAGTTCTTATAGAACCACGGATTGGTACGAAACAAGTCGGGTATACTTCGACGATTAATACATGAGAACATGAGTGACCCGTGTACTTTATTTAAATAATTATTTAACATCCTTAAAACACATGTATACCTCAATTTATTCGTTCAATGTTGCATTTCGCGCAGTAATATCACCAGTTCATAAGAACTTATTCCATTTTCACGACATAAAATAATAATTTAGCTCGTCCAATAAGCAATTTACTGATCATTTTATCTTCCCTCCTCGTTTTAGGGCCCCATTGACCCGCTGTAAACTTCAAACATTTATTTACAGTTACTAAACACCTGGTCAGCGGTAGGGCTGTAAAATTAGTTGAATTATACAAATTGACATCGTTGTCGAATCATTTTAAATGTTTAACGGCACCACACACCTCGATTAAGAAAAACATCTAAAGGATACAGGATGACATTGAAATTATAAAAAAAATTGAAACTCGATACTTTTCACACAAAAGGCAATAAATAACTCTCGCCCTCTAAACATTAACCTGTTTTGACCAATTTTTGACATATTGCAATTTTTTTTTCTTTATTCGTCCGTTCGGGTAAGCTAAGGTCCGGGACCATATTGCCTAGTCATCAGTTGAAGATACATTGTTAGTACGTTTAATTTTTTTTCTAATTTTCAAAGCTATAACCCGTCAGAGTTCGGGAGTGGGCGCCCGTGATGTCACGTCTAAGTAAAGAGTGTAAAAGGTTTGATAACGCACGGAACTTTAACGGGGTATATCTTCATAATTTTTAGTTTAATTGGCGAATGAAAAAATGTGTATTCAATATTTTTCGATAATCTAATAACACACTAGTTATAATTTTAACGCAGGTACAGTTAAGTGTAAAAATAAGGGTGCATACAACTTGCCCATGAAAATAAGTCCTGTGGTCTTATGCCGTCGAATTAAGGTATTGGCACGCGGCGGACACGACGTACAAATACGCGTTCTTGAATCTACATAAGCACGACGACGTCTGTACACGCGTACGCCTACATACATCGCGCGCGCACACTTCAGTACGCTTAGTATAAGTTTTCCTTCACTTCAATACGTCTCGATCGCGTTTACGTAAAAAAATCAATTCTATGGAAACATGGACGCGCGCGCGCGGAGACGCTGTCCATGTTTCCCTAGTAATTGATTTTTTTACGTAAACGCGATCGAGAAGTATTGAAGTGAAGGAAAACTTATACTAAGCATACTGTACGCTTAGTATAAGTTTTACTTCACCAAAATACTTCTCGATCGCGTTTACGCTAAAAAATCAATTACTATGGAAACATAGACAGCGCCTCCGCGCGCGCGCGCCCTTCTTTCCATAGAATTGAAATTTTTACGTAAACGCGATCGAGAAGTATTTTGGTGATGTAAAACTTATACTAAGCGTACTGTATGCTTAGTATAAGTTTTACTTCACCAAAATACTTCTCGATCGCGTTTACGTAAAAATTTCAATTCTATGGAAACATGGACGCGCGCGCGCGGAGGCGGTGTCAATGTTTCCATAGAATTGAAATTTTTACGTAAACGCGATCGAGAAGTATTTTGGTGAAGTAAAACTTATACTAAGCGTACTGGTTTCTGGCGGTTTCCGGCTATCTGCGCCTTGAGGGGTGGGGTAATTCGAATCGGTGCGGGGCGGACTGTTTCCATTCTGTACGTCAGTACTATTATATATTTTGTGGTATTGGTACATAATGACGAGAGTATTTAATTGATAAATATTTTTGCACTTGACCGTACAAACCTAGATTTCGTTTTGAAAGGTCACTTATCACAAATTGTTTAAAACCAGTGTAAAGGTCGAGTCTCTGTCTCTCAACTGATGAGAAATGAAATGGTTAGTTTCCGTTATATCACGGTTCTTCTAACTAGACTGAAGTGAAAGAGGCAAAACTATTATGTAGGTAAGGTAAACGTCCCTGTGCTCGACACTGGCCCAATACATGGCACCTTCAATCTTATGTCATAGTAAGAGACGCAACCACCGATATAGAATACCCGACAGATGGGTGTCATCTGGGCGTTGAGGTGTCGAGCATTGGTACGTTTACCTTACTACAATGCTTCTACAGACTAGAGTAGCACCCATGTGCAAGACATACAATCTCTCATTTTACGTTATTTTCATTAGTATTTGATACTTAATTCAATTTCGATATAGAACTAGCTCTTTCTTTACATAATTAATGAGTGCATAATAATAATAAGTAAATTTAGTCTTGCGTTTAGTACCTATGTTTTCACGAATAATATCTAAACAAGAAAAAAAATAACAGAAGAATTGTTAAGTATCTCTTTTGCTTTTTTATATAAAATATACCTAGTTATGTATGTTAAAGCATGTTTTATGTCTTTCTCGTCCAATGATAATGTTAAAATATAATTTTAGCAATAATTGAATATTGCATTTAGGTGGGCTTGCACAGACCAGAGTTAAATATATATCACTCCAAGTTAAGTGCTAACCCAGGGTTAAGAAGTGTCAGAATGTATGAAACTGTCATTCAAACCCCAGAGTTAACGATTTAATTTTTTAACCCTAGATCATGCAAGTGATCCTTAGGGTTTAACATCCACGTCTTAAGCTTTTTATTCAATTAGAAACAAATTAAACAAACCATCCCAATAATCTTCTAAGAATAGACAGCCAAGTTTTTTTTTCTATCATTAAGACATCGACCCCAGCCGATGCGAACGGAATTCGAATATCGAATGTCGAGGACTTACGGGCGCCATGCAATTATGTATTATTAATTTCTTTTTAATATTTCCTTATTAACTTCTTCTGGGCAGTGTGAAAAGTATGGATGTGTTTTTGAACTGTTTTACTTAAAAGAGGATTGTGTTTTTTTTTTTCACTTTTGAGCACTTGTTATGAATCTTTCTAAACTTTTTCGCCGAAATTTGTCATTAAGTAGTATTTATCTTAATGTGGTGTTATAACGAGCAGAGTTTAATTTCCTCCTTACATGTAGTGGCTCGGCTTGTTGACCTTGGACTTCAAATAACCCCATAGAAAGAAGTGTGAAATATGTGAGCCATTATATATGATTGTTGAGCCATCTTCTGTACCATATTTCAAGCGAAATAAAGTTATTTGTATTTGTATTTGTATTTTGTAATAATCTAGTGGGTCACTTTGATCATAGACACGAGAGAGCTCAGAAATAGCATATTTTTTTAAATATTACTCAACTTAAAAAAAGAGTTGTGCTCTCATATAGAGCATTTAAAAAAACTAAACTGTCAGCTGTCAAACAATGTATTTTGTGATTAGTAGGTAAACCAATTTAAAACGTGTGTTTTCTGGAACACCGTTATACCTTACGTATGCTTGTAAGAGAATTAAAAAGAAATAGCGTTCGAATTTTAATTTATAGTTGCAATTAATGGCATCAAGCGGGTAAATTAAATTCCATATATTTAGATTTACAT
This sequence comes from Archips xylosteana, assembly GCA_947563465.1. Classification (NCBI taxonomy): domain Eukaryota; kingdom Metazoa; phylum Arthropoda; class Insecta; order Lepidoptera; family Tortricidae; genus Archips; species Archips xylosteana. Next base: position 20,028,574 of record OX387345.1, on the reverse strand, counting down.
TGTTAATTGAATATTAATTAAATGCTAAACGGTTATTTAAAGTAGGTCCACGATTATTACCATACACTGTTGTAGCTGAATCTTCAGTTTAAATGAACTTTGGACGGTCATTATAATGTGCTTATGAATACGTAATGTAGGCATTTGGTAACAATGGATATTTGATGTAAGAAAAACATTATTTTTCTTGTAAAATAACACAGTGATTTAAAGTTACAAAATTATGTTCAATACAATCGCTATTTTTGGAGTCACTTTCTTGTCTAGGTACTAGCTTCTTTTAATATTATATACTTAGGACCTTTACTATCAAAAATGCTTACGTTCTAGCCTGCAACGTACTTTTTAAAGTTATTTTATCGTGAAATACCTAAAAACATAAAACTTCAAAAAATTGTGTAATTTATTCTATTTCACTAACCTAAAATATCACTCCGAGGACCTTGGACTTCGCTAACTTAACACTGCACCTCTGTATCACTTGGGAGTTTATAGCTATTCTCATTGTTGCACTGTTCATTGCGGCACATGTTAGCACTTCACACTGTCACCGGCGAATGACTGCAGCGATGTACGGCTGGTTTGGAAATGGGCACAGAGTTCGAAGGCGAGCGAAGAGCGCCGGAGTAGGGGCAGGCAACGTTGCGTGACGACTAGAAACGTACCTGCGGCTCACTCCGACGTCATGCCAATTACCATGTTCCTCGTTTTACAAGACATTATTTCGAAATACTGTCAGCTTGTAAAAATGGCAACCGGATTTTTATTAAAAAAACGGTAGAAACTAACTAAACTTGTTTCGTAATGGGATTTTTATTGACAATAATGCTCGTCTATAGTATTTCTAATGTCTTATCTACAGTTCGATGGTTAATATTTGTGGTAAAGTTCACTTTAAAAATCGAATGCAAATAAAAATATAAAATATTTTAGCGGCCAGTTTTTATACACGATATTCATACATAATACAGTTGGTAAATACATTAATTTCAAAACAATAAAACGTCAAATAGACTAAATTAAAGCAGCCCCGCTTAGATTTGTTCCATCCACGCGATATACCCTAACTTACATTACCTATAGGTAGTATCGAATCTGCCTGCATAAGATAATAGATTAAAATGTTAATAAAATTGATCCAATCGTTTTTACTCACCACATAAAATCCACTTTTGTTGATGGACTGGAAAATTATTCCCACAATCTGTAACAACGAAGTAATTGAAATTAATAATATCCAACCTTTTTACCAAAAGCGATCTAAACAAGCAAAATTAAGAACCTAACCAAAACCGTTCTGATTCTGGCTAAATTGCTGCCCTAAATACTATAACCGTAATATTATTTTTTTAAATATTTACCTAACTACCACAAATAGTCAATCGAATGACCCAAAACAACAACAACCGGTAAGGTAATAGCATACAAAATAAGCAAACAATACTTATTTTGCCTAACAAATTGTGATATCATAAAGCGCTTCCTTTATAATGCATGGCGTGCGGTACCGATTGTTCGCAGTAAATCCTTTGCTATGAAAGCATTGTCCTGGGGCGTAATGAGAGCTGATCATAACCGCTGATAAATGTACAAATGTAGGTACATATATCCAACCAGAATTACATATTTACCATCATCAATACATTAGATGCAAATAAATTTTGAGCGAATAAATTTGAACGGTTCGAAAATACTAAATATCTATTATTATCTGTGAAACACGTTCACTGGCAGTATCGAAATAAAAGAAATATAATCATTAAAATTAAAAAGTCAAATTTAAAAATGGAATTGCTGCCGACTTATGGCGTGCTCGACATGCATCCAATGAATTTGCACCCTTTTTTCGCAACTAAAAACTGCAGGTTCTCGTGTGACCTTTCCATGGGCGCTTCCGAATGCGCCTGGGTTTTTGCACAAAAATGAATGGCGGACGAGGATAGAAATCTTTCTCACGGGTACCATGGGAAGAACGCGTTCCTTGTATTCTAAGCGGTTGGCTTGTTGACGCGCATGCAACGTATTTAGCGCATTCTGCGTTCTAAATTAGAATTTTAAAAGGCCGGTCGATATTTATAAAAACTAACCGATAGCATTATTTTTCAAATTTCGATATTCTAAATCTAAATAATACGCACTTAGATGAGTTTTCAAGAAGGGATTAAGATTGAAGTCTTAAAAAAAAAGAGTAATAAAACGTTCTAATGTAATGAAAATGTACCAAAACCGCAGAGGTAAGCGCTCGCACCGGGGGCAGGATAATTAGGCGGTGCGGGGGGCGGCGCTGGGGTCGTTCACCGCTCCGCAAAGCCTTCGACGTTTGTCTATGCTCGTCACTAGATGTCATCACCAGTCGAAACAAAAACCAACTTCTATGCAACGAACACCTTATTTAAATATATGTTAAAACTATTTTTTCCAGCCCTACGTCAATATTTCAATAAAAACTTATGAAGTGACGCTAGCCATAAACACATTGAAACAATTAAACAACTATTGTAAATCACTGGCTACAAGTTAAGTAACGTCGGCGTATAATATGGAGGTTGATTGGCAATCATACGTCGACTCCTGCGCACAATAGCTAAAAAAAAGCCCAGTTTCAATCCGCTTGTAATTCTGTTTGATTATGATTATACGGTGCTTATTAAGGCAATTATGAGCGAAGACGAACGGATAAGATCTATTGTGAGCGTCAATTAGCATAGTGCCGTCGCAGGGCAGCTGAAAACGTGGGAATATTATACAATCCTCTATTCAGAATTCGGAATCGTTCTGATCTTTAGTAGTATGGAAATTTAATGATTATTTGGTCTGAATCGTAAATCGTTCCGTAGCCTAGAGCCGGCGGGTAATGCTTTACCCCAAGCACGACCGTTCGGTTGCGACAGCGCTGCGTCCAAAAAGCCTGTCTTCGGTTAATAACAGAAAATGTCTTAGTCCGCGGGCACCACAGTAATGAATATTTAATTGCGTGGCGTGGAAATATTTTGAGACCGCCACAAAATGACTTGTCTAGGTTTGAATTATAATTACGGCCACGATTACGGTAAAGAGGAGTTTTTTTTTTTCAAATTCTCTGAGTTCTCATTCGAAAACATCCTATGTTGCAAAATCATTCGTATATTTTAACGGTGTGTAGGTAAGAGTAGGGCATCGAAACTCGGTTCAATTTTGAAAACCCGGGTTTTCGGGTCTAAGAGTAATCAAAACCCGGATAAACCGGTTTTTTCGAGCTTTTCGATCTTTTTGTTATAATTTTTAAAAATACAAGAAACTGAAATGAAATGTTTAAACAGTGTTTTTACAAAAACAGTTCTAATATTTTAAAAGTCATATAGATTATTTTAGTCTGAATATCGATTTTAAGTTTGAACGTGTCCGTTTGATGAAATCCAGGCTCCGACCAACCCTGCTCCAAACTATAATCCGATCTGAAAAGTTCCAGTCTAATCTGGAGAACCGATTCGCTGCTTTGGAAACCACAAATAGCGTTGACATTGACCGGGCCCTCGAGAATGTAGTTGGAAACCTCAGGGAGGAAGGTGTGAGATTTTGCGAATTGCGGCGTAAAGGCAGGAAGTCGAAGCTTTCGGAAGAAACACTCAGGCTCATGGAGGAACGACGTGAACACCCACCAGTTACTTCGTCAGAACAACATGCTCTAAACAGGAGAATTGGTAAACTTGTAAGATACGATCTCCGATGCTCCAACACCCGTTCAATAGAACGAGCGATCGAGCAAAATCGGGGATGAAAGGTTTTCGTCAAATCTCTTGGCAGAAGTCATCTGACGAAGCTGACCTCTACGGATGGAGTAGTTGTTTCTTCCAGGTCTGGGATTCTTTCGGAAATTGAAAACTTCTACAGCCAGTTATACGCTACGCATGCATCTCAACCTGATCCCGAAAATGAGGAGTCCAGAGCTGCATTAACACGCCACTTTACGGAAGACTTGCCAGAAATTAGCCTGGACGAAATCGCGATGGCTCTCAGACAGCTTAAAAATGGAAAATCCCCTGGAGAAGACGGTATTACGACTGAGCTCCTGAAATCTGGTGGTAAATCTATAATGAATGAGCTCCAGAATATTTTTAATACTGTTCTTTTTGATGGGAGAACTCCAGAGGCGTGGAGTAGGAGTGTTGTCGTGTTGTTTTTCAAAAAGGGTGATAAAACTCTTTTGAAGAACCACCGACCCATTTCACTCTTAAGCCACGTCTATAAGCTGTTTTCGAGAGTCATCACGAACCGTCTTGCGCGAAGGCTCGACGAGTTCCAGCCCCCCGAACAGGCCGGGTTTCGATCGGGATACGGCACCATAGACCACATCTATACAGTGCGGCAGATTATACAGAAGACCGAAGAGTATAATCGGCCCCTGTGCTTAGCGTTTGTGGACTATGAAAAGGCCTTTGACTCGATCGAGATCTGGTCTGTTCTGGAATCTTTGCAGCGATGCCAAGTCGATTGGCGATACATCCAAGTGTTGAGAGGTCTGTACAACGTCGCTACTATGGCCGTTCAAGTCCAGAATCGGCAGTCTGAACCTATCCCCTTGCATCGTGGTGTGAGACAAGGGGACGTTATATCCCCCAAATTGTTCACAAATGCATTGGAGGATGTGTTCAAGACGCTGGACTGGAAGGGGCGTGGCATTAACATAAATGGCGAGTACCTCTCACACTTGCGATTTGCAGATGATATCGCCATCGTGGCGGTAACGCTGCAAGATTTGCAACATATGTTGAATGGCCTAGCTGATTCTTCTCAACGCGTTGGTCTTCGGATGAACCTGGATAAAACCAAGGTTATGTTATGTTCAATGAACATGTAAGTCCGGAACCAATTGCAGTTCAAGGCAATATTCTCGAGGTTGTTACTATGCAATTGGGTAAAAACAACTTAGATGGGCAGCGTATGGGAAACTGCGTCAAGTCTTCACGTCGCCAATTCCACAGAGTCTAAAGACGAAAGTCTTCAATCAGTGCGTCCTACCCGTCATGACATACGGTGCCGAAACGTGTACACTCACTGTAGGGCTGGTCCACAAATTTAAAGTTTCTCAACGTGCTATGGAAAGGGCTATGCTCGGAGTTTCTCTGAAAGATCGAATTCGTAACGAAGTGATCCGACAGAGAACCAAACTTATCGACATAGCCCACCGCATTAGCACGCTGAAGTGGCAATGGGCAGGCCATATAACCCGAAGAACCGATAACCGTTGGGGTAGAAGAGTACTTGAGTGGAGACCACGGATCGGCAAACGTAGCGTGGGACGACCTCAGACTCGGTGGAGCGATGATCTTCGCAAGGCGGCTGGCAAGAGCTGGATGAGAGTGGCCGAGGATCGTGCTCAATGGCGTGCCATGGGAGAGGCCTATGTCCAGCAGTGGACGAACGTAGGCTGATGATGATGATGATAGATTTTTTAGACATTTTTTTAGTATCACAATAATCACCAATTACTGTAAACATTAATAAAACTCTTCTTTATAATAATTAATATCCGTTTTGGATAATAATAATATATCGTACGTAACGTAACAAAAAAAATGACAGAAATCTGAACTGAATTATTAGTTTTTCTTTTTACTTAAGTAATATGAACGTAAAAAAATTAGGGCATACAAAGTTTTGTCACTCAAAGACGAGCGCAATCTATTGCCGACAATTCCAGCCGAAGAAAATATACGCTCCGGCTCGACACTAGTAGGTGGAATAGTTTTTAAATGTTCATATACCAGCGATAGGTAACGCCCTCGCTGCCGCGCTGTCGCGTACCGCCATTCTCGAAGAGTGCCATTTCTACCCTCACAGTGAATAACAAAATTAATTGAGCGATACTCACCTAGAAAGAGCGTCACCGAACACTACAAACAACACTCCTCACGTTCACTCACACCGCCCGCGCCGCCGCATCGAATACGTTTACTTGTGACAGTCTAGGAACCTAGTAGGAACGTTGCAACTAAGCTTCTTTTTACGTAATAATTTATCAGAGCGTGTTATTATTCCATTTATTATTGCATTCGAAGTGGTTTATACTTAATAAATAACAAAAAGAAAAGTATTAAAAGTACCCGAAAAACCCGAGTTTTAAAAATCAAACCCGGGTTTTTTTGTAACCCTCGGAACCCGGGAAAACCCGGTTTTTTCCGGACCGGGTAAACCCGGGCTCGATGCCCTAGGTAAGAGGTCATTGATCGCATGCGTAACTCTTGCAATTTGCTTATTCAAATGTGGCAATACAGCGAAGATGTTCACAAAATCCTGGTCACAGCAATTTTCTAATAGTATTTTTTTTTTTGTCTGTCCGTGACTTGGGAACGAGAGAGTACGGCCGTCTATTGGCCGACTGTCATTGCGCTAACGGTACCCTGAATGGATAGTATGACTCTGCATGATTCGATCATAATTGAGATCCACTCTTAATGTAGGTGTAACTACACAATTTCCTTTTACTAGACGTCACGAACTTGAATCGTTTTGAAGTTAATAGCATCGGTAGCTTTCAATTGAAATTTATATGCTTTTGAAATCCACCACAAATCGCGGAGAACTCGCCATAATTTATAAACACTTTAGTAAAAAAGTTCATTAGAACTATTAAGTTGAGATTAAGGCTGACAAAAACATTGAAATTAATTTACGCTAGTCTGTCACCTTAGGGATCATAATCATATCAGGAACACGTGTCATGCTTGTGTACATTATAGCTCAATCCCTCTCGATGTGAAAGAAAGCGTCGTGTCTGGTGCGACAAATTTAATATAGAATTTTCATAACTAGCCTCACATAGTGAACATCTCCCAAAATTTTCGAGTATAGTAAAATTACCTAAAATTTAGGTCCTGAGTCATAAGTGTATTCTCTAGTTAGTGACGAATACCGCCATATTTTGTTTCAATTCACATGCATTCCCAATACATGCACGTGCACGATTCAAAGCCTCGTACCATTGCTTTCATATCTTCACGTACTGATATAACTAGCCGCATCACGCGGCAACATGCCGACCTATAAGGACCAATAAAATGCCCCCGGACATACTAAAAGACATAAAAGGCATATGCTAATGCCTGTACACGAGCTATTTTAGTTGGCACTATAAATTTATAAGCGAACATTAACGAGTTCAACTTGTATTCGTTTGGGATGAATAGCTAGCTTAAGTTTAATGGCCTTTTCCTGGTAAAAGTATAAGTTTTAAGCGTCAAGTAGGTACTTTGATATTTTACAAGCATTTACACGATGTTATTGTGTACGTAATGTTGTAGCATGTATTAGTCATCCTATTACCAGTTCTTAAGCACATACTCCAGTCTATATTATACGGTATGGACTATTGAAACATATCATTAAAATCACATCAAACTAAAAAAACATGTGTACAAAAAATAGCACGAAGCTTAAGAGTCGAACGAGGAACACACCAGCCTGTCATTCCCACGGCCGCGGGTCACAAATATTTTAATAACCGCGATTAGCTGTGAACCGCTAGACATTTTGTAAGTCAGCCTCTATTGTATTTAAAACGAAAATTTTCGAAAAATAGAATGAATAAAAGTGGAAGATAGTCAACGGAAAGTCCATTGTGACATAGAAGTGTAAATAGAATTTAGTTTCCGATGTAAATGTGGTCATTGACCTTTCAGACTTGTTTTAATTTTGGTCTTGAATTTATTAAAATTGTTTTTCGTTCTTTAACTCAAGTTCCAATGTCACTAAGCAAATGCTGTATCATAATAAATCAATCAAGCAGATATTTTTAACGTTCCTACTTTTAAACATGCCTTTAACGACTTTCCAATGTGCCTGGCTGGACTCATTGAAAAAACTCCTTTAGTCCATATTGGGGTCTAGAGTGTTTAAATGGCTTAATATGGAAAGACTGCGCTCTATCAAGACACAGAACGGCATAATAAAAAAACACATAGTTACTGGAAGCAGTAGGATGACAGGATGCCCAGACTGAAAATGCATTTAATCGATTATTCAGAGCCTCATATCGAGTTGTTTAGACAAGGATGCAGATAGCAAAGCCACAAAGGAAATAGTGACTACGAATGATGGATATAATACGGAAAACGAGCAAACAGGTAGAATGATTAAAATATGTAGATATAAATTGCAATAACAATAGAAAGGCTTATCTTATACTAGCTGTTGCCCGCGATTCCGTCTGTGAAGAATTTGTTTTCCGAGATAAAACTATCCTATGTTATTCCTAAGGTCTTGAAATATCTCCATACCAAATTTCATGTAAATCCGATCAGCCGTTATTGCGTGATTGAGTAACAAACATCCAAACATCTTCACAAACTTTCACATTTATAATATTGAAGCTTTTCGGATTTAAATCCGTTTATTCGCACCATATTTCTTATAAAATAACACGTAACGTCTCGTTTGAAAAATAGGTGAACAGCAAATTTGTCAAAGATGTCAGGCCGTATTTCACCAACATGACAATTGTCACATCTATTAATACATATTATTACATGCGAATAATATTAAGACATACGCGTATGTTAACCACGAAATTTAATCTCAGCTTCAAGCTCATGTCGAGATTTAACGACAAATCCACAAATATGTCGACTAGAAAAAAATATTCTCGTTTCACAATATAATTGTCATTAACACATTCAGTGCCAAGAACCCGCTAGTTGTACAACAGTCTCTCGACTTATGTCACTGACAATTGTCACGTTGGTAAGAAAGGGCCCAGGTCGTCGAAAAACCAACAATAATCTGGTGCTGGGGAAGAAGCCACGTTATAAGAGTTCTGGAAAAATAAGAAAAAAAACATGTCACCTATTTAAGTGATTTTAGAATTTTTTTCGAAGATATTAATACTAAAGGTAATATTTATGCGACTCCATATAGTTTAACAAAGTGACATGGATATTTTTTTCCAAAACAGGTTTCACTTGACCTCTCGCGCGATACGAGGTTATCGTTGTGTTTTGGGACAACCTGTATATGAGCGTTAATAGTAGATTGATCAACAAGGGGGTAAAAGATTGAGGGTGGCTATAGTTTGCGTGTCATTAACGTTGTTTAGTCTCGCGTTAAACACTCTACTTTTAACTTTTAATGCGAAGAAAAAAAACGACGTTTTATACAAAATTACAATATTACTTTTATACAACGTACGCTCCTCAATACGAATAATTGACATCTGTTCAAAATTCAAATACTTTTTAGCAAAAAAACTGTTCCGCGGTTTTTTTTGTAAAGTGACGCTTTAAATGCTTGCATATTTAGCCAACAGATTCAAACTTGAAAACTGTTTTAGAACTAATTGGACTATGCATAATAAAATGAATTCATCCTTAATAAAATTAAAAAGATTCATCAGAATATGTAAAGAAATTAATATTCACCGTTAAACCTACATGAATGTAAAAAAAACTCTGAATGGTTAACTAAACTTGACTATGAGGAAACTGAGGCACTCCTACGATGGGGGTTTTAATGGCTTTAAAGGATTGAATATAAAAAAAAGTCACATATATGTACGATAATAATTAGTTTACTTTTAAGATAATACTAAATCTTTAACATCAAAATGAAACCACATTTATGTTTTGGAAAAGCGAGGTCTTCTGTCACAGGCATTATGTATGCCTTACTCCACAATTTGTTTGTACACCATATTTTGTTGTTATCAGAAATAAATTATTATTATTATTCGTTATCATTAATCGTGTTTCACGAAATTAAATCTTTTTTTTTATATTTTCGCCATTTGTCATTTTGTGGTTATTTCCACGCTCTAAAAATTTTGTATACACAATCACTGAAAATGGCTATAATCCTCCATTCACAAACACCGTGGTGGGCTGCTTAGGCTTTTCCAAAGTAAATAAAAAAAAAATACTTTAGTCCCTAGAGATTAAAAAGAAGCATTAGTCCCGATATGAAGAGACTAAAGTAACATTTTAAGAGTATGAGAGGTGAAAAATACATAATATAAATATTCCATTTACCACCCATACCACATTGTTAACAAAATCAAAAAATACAAGACGATTGATAAATTATTGTTATTGAAGTAGGCAAGGACGACTTCACAGGTACAGTATAAACCCAAATACAACATAGCTTATTACTACAAAATCTTGAGTCAAATAATATCAATCCATTTCGATGCACTATTAAAGTCATATAATAGTCATATGCGTAACTAAGAAGCGAGTAAACCTTAAAAGGCATAAGTGTCTGTTTTTGAATCACGATGATTGCTGCGGATATTGTGGCGTGGGAATCAATAACTGAAGCATGAGAACTGTTTGTTTGCTGATAACGACGTGAAATTCCACTTCAATTTGGCTGAATAAGAGGTTTTTATACAGCCGAGTCTCGCCGCTTTTCTTTTGACAACACTTTCCGGGTTCGGATTATTCACCATTTTTTTTGAAAATTTTTCTAGAACTTTCTGCAGATTTTTATGCTGAATCTATAAATATTAAAATTCATAATATAATTTTGTTATAATGCTCATTTTCCGTTACTCTTTTTTATCTGAATCTATTCATTGTTCTGGATTGTTCAAGATTATTTTTTTGGAGTCTTTTTGTATTTTTTTATTTTTCAACTCCAAATTTTTTACCTTTACGGTCATTCCGTGAAATCCATATATTTCATACTAAATACAAACTGAAACATGGATGCACAGAAAAACCCAGAAAAAAGACCACCAGTGGTGGTGGTGGTGGTGGTGTTGGTAGTGGTGGTGTAGGGGCTTAGCACGCAGCACGGAATGCTGAGGACCTGGGTTCGATTCCCAGCGCTGGTCTTTTGTCTGGGTTTTTCTGTGCAACCATGTTTCAGTTTGTATTTAGTATGAAATTTCTGGATTGTTATAAAAACAACCTAACCTGTAGAGTTCTACACGATGAGGTCTTCATAGTTCCTGAATATTTTACGGTTTCAGAGAAATCGTGACTTAAAATGATGTGGATCGCGAAATTAAGGTACCTAATGTACACACTGTCGTTAAAACTGAATTGCGTACCAGGATGGAACCTTTTTGTTGCTGTCAAAGAAATCATCGGAAAATTGACTGTGAAGAGGTTACCCTGAGAGAGTGAGGTGTCTGTGGAGGGGGCGATTCAATTTCCCCGACTGTATGTAATAAGTCAGCATCAGCTGCTATTGATATTTTTATCTTGCCGTTCATTATAAGAGGAAAGAATCAATCAATCTTTTACTTTCACGTGTAACAGTTTATTGTATTTTATTTCAATTAATTTACTGTTCACGCCATTGCACAGACACCCCGTTAACTTTACATTCAATGATGAATGAAATGATGTCTCATTTTTTTACACAGTATAGCTTGGAAAAGTCACTATAGTAGGTTTTATTTAGTTTGATCAAAACCCTGAAAAAGTCACGGTAGCCTATTTTGTGGTTTGGCTTTCAATCAAAGGGTCATCGGAATTTGTGCCAAATCATATTCGAAATTTACCAGGAACTTTATGGTGGAGTCCATCGTGAGTAAACCTGCACACACCAGACAGCAAAGACATTCAATAGTTTATCTGAAGTTCCCAATCCGCGTTGGACCCGTGTGGGAACTACGGTCCAAACCCTTTAATTCTGAGAGGCGGCCTGTGCCCTGCAGTGGGACGTATAATAGGCCAAGAAGATAAAATCCCTGATATCTATTAAATTTAAACATACACTGAAACAATGATTGATTTCCTTTAAGTTTTCAATCATCATTGACAATTGTCTCAAAGAGGTTCATCTATATTACATGAGATAAATTTCAAATAAGGATGATATTAGGTTTATTAGACTAACGTAAAAATGTTAGGGAAAGATCATACGTGCATAAATCACCTACAAATTTTACCGCGCTATTATTCCCTTTTCTAACTTCAGTTCGATTTATAAGACCATCGTATCAGCCAAAAGACAGTTTATAAGATCGCCGTTGAGAAAGAAGCGTCAGAAGTGCATAAAATTCAGTCGTTTAAAATCGTTATAGCACCATCATGGCACTAAATCACGTGCGATACTACATATAACAGCTATGTCATCGCGGAATGTCAAACAAATCCAGTGGCACTTTGCATCCATTACAAGAGTTTACTGCCCACTGCTTAACTTGGAATGGGTAAACGCAGTAAATCATTTCAAATAATGAAACTGAGTCTTTCGGAGAAAGGTTATTAACACCTCACTAACAGCAAATTTGAACTGCCAGAGACAGAAACAGATGGATAAAGATCATTCGAGTGAATGTCATGCAGAAAGGAAGTCACGACCTTTAATACTGAGGAATATGGCGCAGGAGGAACAGTATATCGGCTTGCATTTTAGCGTAGGAAGTACCAGTAAGATGGACCGACGAGCTGGTAAAGGTTGGAACCATGGATATTATGGAGGCAGCACAGGACCAATCGCTGTGGAATTCTTTGTGGCAGGCCTTTGTTCAGCAGTGGACGTTTTTTTGACTGATAATGATGATGATGTACAGTATATTAAATTCGACGAGGTGGACGATATGTCGTGATCAACGAGTTTATTATGCAGAAATTAGTTCTTTACGCGGTATCAGTAAAAGTTTTACAACGCTTAGCTTACTTCCGATAAGATCGTTTTTGCGTCTTGCTTTATAAACTCTGGTTTTAAACCCAAACCATTCCCTCCTTTAATGGATTTCTCATCTTTGTTTTTATCATTAGTCAATACAGTTAACGCTTCGTCTTGCTTGCCGCTTAATCATAGTTCGCTGTGTCGTTTTTGTTTTTGTCTCTTCGTGTCGTACTTTGTTTAAATACTATTTATGCAATGTACTACTATCACCATTTTATTATCATCTAAAAATTAAGTTAACTCATACCGTACAGTCAAGGGCAAAAATATGTATACACTTTAGTACCTTGTCACTTTAACCACTGTGACAGTTCATATATGGCAGTTCAAATATGACGAAAATAGACAAGGTACTAAAGTGTATACATATTTTTGCCCTTGACTGTACATCATCACAACATAGCTAAAGGTACATATAGTTTAAATAAGTTTTTTAACGTATGTACTTTAACCTAAGAACCCACTTATCAAAATTTGGCATCACTTTAATTGGTAGTAAGCTACAATATTTCATAATAATATGAGTCATGACAGTTCCAGAACAACCAATTAGAGAAATAATAATTGTATGCGAAAATGCGCCCGGCACGAGACAATTAACCGCCGCCATTAATTAAATAAATCTCAAAGTTGAAACGGGAAACGTGATTAGAGCTGATAACAAAGGACAGATTATTATCTACATTGTCTTATATCCGCAACCGTATCCTAGACTGCGTATTAAATTGGTCATGTTTTATTGTTAATTCAATAAAAGCAACGGCTCTGTAATTTGTCCGGGTATATGGAATGAAATCTATGGAATTGTCCTTTATTGGCGCGGTCGTAAATCATTATATCAGCGAGCCACAACAAACGATTGGCCGTGGTCTCGTGGTACACCGACGTAACGCAATTGAAAAAGGGTTTAAATCTTATATTTAAAACACGATCCGTCGTCGAGGCAATTCCTATATGTACTGTGTACTGTAGACCCTTAACTTTTGCTACATCCTCAGGAGAAACGCAAACAAAAATATGTGTATGGCCAATAACGGCTGTTGCCTTGTAAAAGAGGCGAAAAAGTGGTTATATTGAATCTGAAAAAAAATACACACGATAAAATCTCGATTTTTTATATTACTAAATTTCTTTTAATAAGCTAACTTTCTTAAACATATGTAACGGTCATTGGTTTCGTTGTGCGATAGTTTAAAACTGTTGGTTTCATGTGTAATAAATTAAGTACAATCGGATCTAGATCCATAGCTTTCTTTAATTACAATTACAGTTAAGTTATACACGCTGTAATTAATGTTTATAACGTAGCGGCCAGTGAGCGGGTTCATAAAGAAATAACAGTAAATCTGCAGTTTTCTTTGATCTAATTAATATCAGCGCAGGAGTTTGTTTACGGCGAGCGCGTTACTGTTTGTTGCGTGAAGTGGTACAATGATTTTATAGCTCGAGATTAGAAACCACACAACGTGAAAGGTGATTTAGTACAAATGATTGTCCACGTGTAAGCAGAAACGGTCTTTATGAGCATTTGCGATCAGAACAACCATTTGGACATTTGTAGAATCATTCTGATTTGTTCATTCACAAGCGACTTAGATTAAAATCCACGATGTGCGTGTATATTATACAATTTTCTTATCCCTTCTATTATACTTACTTATACAAATTTACTTATTATATACTACTAGGTACATGCTTGTACTTGATATTGTAAATTTGACAGTATCTCTGTATGTATACTTATTACTTTTTCACTTTTTTTTCGGATAAGTTGTGGCTCTGGGAAGGACATAAGATAAATAAAATAAATAAATAAATATCACGGGACAATTCACACCAATTGACCTAGTCCCAAAGTAAGCTTAGCAAAGCTTGTATTATGGGTACTAGGCAACGGATAAACATACTTATATAGATAGATACATACTTAAATACATATTAAACACCCAAGACCCGAGAACAAACATTCGTATTTTTCATACAAATATCTGCCCCGACACGGGAATCGAACCCGGGACCTCAAGCTTCATAGTCAGGGTCTCTAACCACTAGGCCATCTGGTCGTACAAGATAGTTCTTATCATGTCGAAAAATTGCAAATTTTCTGCGGGATGGTGTGTCTTATTAGCCGAATCGGTGCCCGTAGATAGAGCTTCTCCAAGAGACGTATGTGATTCTAATTACCATATACTTTTTGATCCAAATTTATTTAAAATAAAAGCTACAACATAGCCGTATTGTAAGAAATTAATCAAATGAAATGAGTCCGTCTTATACAAATGCAGCTAACAACAAAAGTCTAAGAAAGGCGGTCACAGTGCTTCTCAAACTTACAGCTTCAAAGCGACCATGTTCTGACAAATCACAACAAATTTATTTCTTTCATGATTCACTTTATCTTATCTCTTAACAACAGCGGGCTATTAACAGAAATATACCACAACAGATCAGTCGCAGATACGCGGCAGAATGAGACTTATCAAGATCTCTTCAACGCCTTTGAAAATTGTGACCCTAATTGATTTTTAAGTACGTCTAACGATGCAGCGGCTAATGTTTCTATACCCAAAATTATATGGAACTTTCTCTGTAAGTGTTGGCATTGTTTAAGAAGAACCAACTAACTGTGAGTCCATTTGGAGTGCTGAGGGTCCCGTAGCTAACGATAGACTAATAGCAAAAATATTTAAGTTAGAATTTCATTTAGACGACCAGATGGCCTAGTGGTTAGAGACCCTGACTATGAAGCTTGAGGTCCCGGGTTCGATTCCCGTGTCGGGGCAGATATTTGTATGAAAAATACGAATGTTTGTTCTCGGGTCTTGGATGTTTAATATGTATTTAAGTATATATCTATCTATATAAGTATGTTTATCCGTTGCCTAGTACCCATAACACAAGCTTTGCTAAGCTTACTTTGGGACTAGGTCAATTGGTGTGAATTGTCCCGTGATATTTATTTATTTATTTATTTTATTTTTTTTATAATATTACTATTTTTTCAATTGGTATTTTCAGGGGTTGGAAAAATAAAATGATCCCTTAATGTCATTAGAAATGGATATTTGTAATTTTTGTTTTTCCTTCACGTAGCGAAAGGTTCTTTAATACCCACAATTTTGTGTGAAAACTTGAAAAGGCACTTTTATGAGGCTGTGTCCGTTGATTGCATGGACTCAATAACTTATTTTTTTACAGCTTCAAGAGATTTTAGCGCTGATGTCTTGATATTAACTTCAACTCCCTACCTCTACTATATCCAGACACCCATACACAAGGACTCCAAAGTTACCCTGCTCCTTAAGGATTCCGTTTTTTTTAAATTTTGTTTATGGAACCCTAATATTGAGAACATTTTGTGACAGTAGAGAGTTTATGTTTCGGAGATTAAATACTTATACACCATTTAAATATAGTACAATATAATATATTGAAGAAGAGCAAGCTAAGTATGCATTCTCGAATGACCCAAATTTGTGGTTTCTTTAAGGACTACCTGATCCTTTTTTTTAATTATTACCTACCTGATATTTTTTGCTTAAGATGTAAGTAATCCAATATATTTATGGGAACTTAACTTTGCTCTCCAAAAATTATTGACTTACTTTTTAGAAATTACTTTCTGAGTAGATTTGTTAAAACTGATCTACTCGCAACCTGCAAAAGTGCCAAGCCTGCGCCACAGAAGAAACGATACCTCGTCAATCAAACAATCACCATCCAGACAAAAGGGCCGAAACAGTTAGAAGTGGTATTGCAACAGACCAATGGACGACCGTGTCATTACAGGGCTCCAATTTAAATCAGACCCCTCCCGCCGCTCCGCGCTCTTCACGGATTAACCGAGAAACAGGAAGAGCAGAGTTTTTGAGGGTTCTTGGTTAGCTGGCCGAAGCTGTTAAATCCGAAGCATTTGTGGTGGCCGAGTAGTTTCTCCCAATTACACCGTCTCTAGCCGGCGATTGGCCGCGCCACGAGGAATCCGGCCTGTCGTGACTGTGATAAAAAAAACTGACGCAAATTGCCGATACGCCTCGTGCACACAATTTCATGCTCCGACTTCTAAAAGATTCGTCATATTTTCAACAACAATGCGGGCAAACGAAACTGGTTTGAGCGTTCGGATCTGAAGATTCTCAGCTAATAGTCTTACGAGTGGATTCGAGTAATTAATAGCAGCCTAAATCTGATGCTAATGACTATTTAACGCGCGTTAAAAAAAAGGCGAATCATTCATTTGTATGCCGACGGATCTTATTCAATTGTATTGTTCTAATTGGCTTTTTTGCTGAGATGTATCACTGTGGCTCTTCGAAGCATTATGGCACTGACAGTGATCTCGGCGGCGCATTTGTCTCGTTGAAAGGTTATGGGGACGAACGCAACTTCCATTTGGAGCGCGCCCCGCCTCCGACCGTCTCGCCTCGACCTCCCGTTGCATTGCTATCTTGATTTTCTTGAATTTTTTTCGTTTTACCTTGTTTGAAATTATCAAACCTATATTGAGTAAGTACGTCGTGACAACAAGAGAATAAAATGTAAATCGTAATGTCATCACACCACATGCTCTATTCATTTGTCACGGGCCGACCGTGACCATGACCGTGTAGATTATTCGAAAACGCACTAAGCATAGAGTTTTATTAGGTATGCTTTTTTAAAAACTTTAACTCTATAATACGTAGAATAAAGTTCATTTCTCATGAAGATATTCATGTAGTTACAATTTTGTCAGTTTTCTCATAGTTTCATTAGATGAAGATCCACTACACATTGGTCAATATTTATTTAATACCTTCACAGCGGTGGTTTCGTTTCAATTATCGATTAATCATGGCATGGTGGCTGATGATTCAGTGTTCTCATGCTTCGATTCGACTGACCCTTCCTTTCCACCTAAGTTTTGAAAAAGTTGCCGACAGAGCTTTTCTTCTTTAAGCCAATTTTCAAGATACCATCGATGCAAAAGCTGATGCCATAGCTTAAACTGTAATTTTAGTAGGAAAATGCAAACCTATTCTCTGATCATCACATCTTCTATATCTTTAAATTTTTGTCAGTGGTGTTGCTAATTTCGACTATGTTTCCGGAAGCTCCGAAATTCGATCATGTTCATCGAACCACGGTTGTGACACCGCCTGAACTGTCGATTAGGTACCAAAGTCATCCTCTGTCGCATCAGCCTCGATGTTATCATGTCGATTCGCTCCGCCCGGGACGCGCGTGACGCGTCGTCGATTAGAAATCTCGACTCGAATGCCGACGGACGAGATCGGAGGATTCTACAGATGCCTCTGATTCAGTTTGGTTAATTAAGCTTAGATTGCGGTACTTGAGCGAGGCTTTGTGAACCTGATCACGTTTAGTTTCGATCGGATTAAGTTTTAAATGGTTTTGTATTTTAGAAGCAAACAATTCGTCGGTAAGCATAAGCACCTCGCTGTAAGTAATTGACCATGAAATTGACTTTGAGAGTTACTCATACTAAGTTAGTTTATGTTGGTAAACCGGTAGATAATGACATAAACTTACATACATTTTTATTCAAGCCGCCTAAACAGGATAAACATAAATTTAGATACACAAAAACTGGCTTCAAAAACGTAAAATTCAGTGGTAATACAGAATTTTACATTGTCATGGAGGCACGATCAGCGGAGCGAGGCGGCGGGAAAAAACCAACCTATTCTCTTACCGTGCCTAATAGCGAGTTCAAGAACCGAGAACGCGCTCGACGGATGTGGCATTTCCACTCAGCTCATGAACGTTCCCAAAACTTCTTAGTGCGATGTATCAATGAATTTGAAGGTTATGACTGTTATGAGGGTTTTCTGAAGGAGCAAGTTTTATAGATTTTCAATCATATATATGCTCTAAAGTTACTTACATTTACCTACACAATTTAATATTTTAATACACGATTACATGAGTTTAAGTAAGTATCTTCAGTGGGTAAGATCCTTCTTTCCACTTCATTGTGACCATTTAGAAAATAGTGCCTGATTCCCATGTACCTTGAATTTAATCGATTAGTTACGACTTAAAGCAATTATCGATGCCTGTATGGATTCCATGATTCTTGTTTACGTCCGTTTAGGCGTTTAATATGATATGACTAAAGTTGGATTGACGCTCAAAGTAACAGTTCATACCTAATTATGGTGAAGTAACGGTGTCGTAGGTTACAACAGTCATTAGCAGTAAAAATCATTGCCGACTCCAAAGGATTTACGTGTTTCTTGTCACGGACAATATAAGGTGGTTCCTACGCGACGGTAACCATGTTTTTGTTTGTTTTGTCTTGTAATTATTGTGGCCCAGCAATTACTTGCGGCGTCGCCCGCAATTTGAAACCAACTTTGAGCCGATCGGGAGCACGGTATTTAAATGATACTGCAAAATGACAGAGATAGAAGGGTCGCAGTGGCAGTAAATGTGAAATTTAAAATCCAGAATCGTTATCAAGCTGCAATAAATGAAATACAAAAGAACTATGACCCAGATCCACTGAAGATAACTATCTTCGTGACGCATGAAATCGATAACAGGAGGTGTACACACACGGACGCACTCGCCAACATTATCGAGCGGTATTCACCGAACTACTGGCAGCGACGGCCAAACGCACCGTGTGAAGGCGCCCGACTTTAACCTCACTAATTGTATTAGAACCCTTAGACCCAGCTGAAAGGGCGAGCTCATTGAATGACCCAAACGTTACGACATCAAGAGAACATAAAAAATATATCGTACCTATTCAACTGGCAGCAGCTGCACCGAATCGGAACGGCAGATGCGTGTGAGCAGCCGACGCTGCTATTACAGAAACTACAATAACGCGGCATCCAGTTCCAAAGTGCGAGGGAATTTAGCAGTTTGGAAACTAAAAACTCACCGGTGAGGGAGGAGTGGCGATGCCGGCAGCGCTGGCACTCACAAACAGTACACGTGCACGAACGCGGCGGCCGCACACCTGTCGCGGTCTGACTGGCCATTTCCATATTTGATTGTGAATCGGTCGCGGCGAGCCGCGCGCGCAGCGCCGCGCGCCGAGGTGGACTGGCTGCCGACGCGCGCGCTACCTGCGCCCACCTGTCCCCTCCCCCCTACCATCACAAACCGGATGGTACTCCAAAACAAAACGGCCAACAAAGGACGTGCCGCGAATGTTCGCGCCGCCGATCGGTTCCACGCGAGGGTCGCCGGGCCCGACGACGGGGACCCCGTATCTGTTTACTTGACACCTGACTCACGCGGCCCACAGCCACGAGTGCCGATAATTTACGAGCCGAAGCCGATAATAAAACAGGCCTCGACGGTTCGATTGTTTCACTCGCTGAAGGAACAATCGTTACGCACTCGGTAGCATTTTATGATAACGATGGTCCTCAAATCGAGGTTAATAATTAAAATGAAGATGTCGATTACAAGTAATGCAACAAAACTGCTGACACGAAAGATGACGGTGTATCATTTGCTGAATGTGCTTGTGTGGAAGAAGCGATTGCTCAACTAATTACTGATGAAGTGGCCGTAAACACAAACAATAGTGCCCGCGGCGCTGGCTCGCGTCCGCAACGCGGATTCGTGCACTTACACTCCGTCCCTGTGTTATTTGTCAACAGACAACGCACTCGAACGAGTCCGACTATCATGCGTTATTACGATAAGATTATATTATATCCAATCCAAATCAAATCACAGTTTTAATAATGCCGCAAATAGCGTATGATCTACATCGAGTGGAATTTGGTTGACAACTTCTTTGAGTTCTGTTTCAGCAGCCGCTTCACCATCGTACTCGACAAACATTGTGTCCCCTTTGTTTTTAGCTACCGGTTGCTTGCTATCTTATCTGGCAGCTGTAAAACTTAATTTGACTCATTGTGCAAGTCGCTTGTTCTACATACAAAGAGAACCGTTTACCGTTCTACGGTAAAACACCAACATGAACTTTAAATGTCAGACTTAAATACCATTCGAATAACTAAACACAAACTGAAACTGTTACTCATGTGTTTCTTAGAAAAATATTACGTTTTCACACACTCTTAAATAAAGAGAAACAGCAATTCGATTTGGGTCCGCTCGATAACGCGCCGGCGCCGCTGATAACGCCGTATCGCACTGAAATTTCTGCACTTTTCTTTATATTTTGCCGTTTTTTTTTTTAATAATCCTGCATTTCATTTGCTCTGTAATAAATATATGGATATTATCTTTGATGATAAATTTCTTAAAATCATTTACATTCTTTTGTTATTGTTTTATAATATCGCAGTTGCCACATGTAAAATAATGAAGAATGAACCTATAATATTTCAGATACGTATTTAGTATTCATTCTGCAAGAGATATAACCCTAATATGTGTGTGTCTGTGTGAAATGTTACATTTAAAAAGGGGAAAAGAAAAAAATTAAAATATGATATTGTTGATTTCGTACATTTAAATATGTATTAGTTTCATCCATAAAGGTACATAATAACTAGCTTATTCTTATCTAGTGAAAAAGTTTCTGAGCAAGACCGAGCGAGCGAAGCAAGCGAGATTAATGAGGCGCAGCGGTTTATTGCAATCACAGTTGTCCAATGAGACAAAAGAAATAATATTTTCTGCTAAGCCAATTTATCAACTTCTCGCACAAAAAGGAGTATTATCATATGGAAGCCTCAGTATTTCTTCGTGTTTTCTGTTAACGCCATCATTGGGATCAAACGGATAATCAGATACCAGAAAAGTTTTTTGATCATCGCTGTTCTGGTCTGGTAAATATCTAACCATGTATGAAATGTACAGTTTAGATCAGAATTACAAGATCCGTTACCAACATCGTTTTTTATTCCGTTAAATAATGTGAATTTATTGATGAGATCCACGTAAAAAAGTATGAGGATACTACAGAACTGTTCCTCGAAATGACAGCAGTGAGCGCTTCTGAAGTACATACTAACATGGGTGCAACAGCCAGTCTAAGCTCTCAATTTATATTCCAATCCGCTCAAGAGTGCCTACCATCTGAGAGTATTGTTTCTTAATAATTGGTTGCTTCTTTTACACAAAATTGTTCTCTTTCGAGACTTTGATTTCATGTTTAGTGTTTTTCTATTATACTTTTAATCAATAAATTGTTATATAGATCAGTCCACAGCCATCTCTCCTACATCTATAATTTGTTGAAAAACTCCGAGAGAAGTATCGCATGACCGGATGGGCGGGCGCAGCGCATCCGACTCTACAAAAACCGACGTCCGCGCAGAGGAAACTGGGAAATAACTTCATCTAGAATTCTATGAATTGATTAACTGGTTATGAATATAGTTATAAAGAATAATACACTTGCGTCGATTGCGATAGGTATTAAATTTATGGGATTTTGTACTCAAGTTGCACCAATGGCACCCTATTCGACCCTGGCTGTCCGTCTATACATTCATCTGCTAGAAAACTATATCTTTTGAGCTGTAATAGTTAGAAACTTGAAATTTTTTTGGAGCGTACGTGTTTACGGCATAACATGAAATAATAATAAAATTAAAAACCCTGTATAAAAGCAATGGGTTCCTTCAGCGTTCAATTGGTCATTCTTAATAATATCAATTGTACGGTGGTAAAGTCACCATCATAAACATCGGAGCAGTCAAGAATATCTGAACACGCACGACGTACGCGATTGACAATTAACCGTATTTTGTTCAGATATTTTTGACCACCCCGAATACTCCGATGTTCATACTGGCGACTGTATGAAGCCCTTCGTAAGCGCGTCGGACTTCCATTCCGTCCATCCTTTTTTTAATTATTGTGTTGATACCTCAATGATTTCTAATCAGAATATTTAATTGACTTATCAAAATGTGACCTTTTTTATATTAAGCTAATCTCAGTGATCACTGAATAGAACCTTTAGATGCATTATTTGATTGGTACAATTATTATATTATTTTCACCTCAGCACCTCAAACAGGCAGGTTTTGCTACTAAAAAACAGTGAGCAAAATCCGATTTTGCTCACTGCGTGAGACAAAGTAGCTTTTTAAATATATTTTTTAAATGTCGAGGACAAACAATACCATCATTCATCCTTCCCATGTGCTGAATTCTAAAGATTTCGACTTCAGTTTGATCTGTCACATTAATTTCGATACGAAAAGAGCGAGAGATAAGATCAAATCGATTCTAAGTTCGATTTCAAATTCTATACCTAGTAGGCCTAAAAAATAAAAGAACGATTGAACGTTCGGATACTCATAATACGTACTTAACCTTAAAATTGTAATTCGTCTGTTAAGGTTTTAAATTTAATTATGGTACTTTATTAATAAATTGGATTATATTTTTATATAAGTAATCAAATAGTAAAAATTTTGTAGAAAAATACAATGTTTAACATACATCTATACAATTGTTAATAATTTTAACAATCTTGAACATCGTGATAAATATCGGGTGCAGTATCGGAACGCATCTTTAAAAAATAGCGGGATTCAAATTTTAATTCTTTTCTTCTTCTGTTTCGCTAGCTGCTGAGTTCGATATCTAGAGTTTGATACACGATAATGGCAATTTGGAAATTATACGAATAGTAATAAGTACTTACTTATTTAATAAATTTTTGAATATGATATGAGTGAGTCCAGTGACGAAGTCAACAATTGAACACCAGACGCATTAAGGCAGTAATACAAAATGCAGATTTAAGTTTCTTACTTCAAAAGTCTCGCGAAAAATATTTAAAAGCTTATGATATTTTTAAGCAATGGAGACTAGCAAAGGGTGCAAACACTTTTTCGGATACTGTATTGTTATATAGGTACAATTATGGAGTATTTACTCAATGTTGAACACCACAACAAAGAAAAAAAGACGACGTTTATATACCTTTAACAATTTATTATGTTCTCGCTGCTGAGGTGAAAAGTTGTATGTGTCACACGAGACCAAAGTTTTTTTGCATCTCGTGTATTTGAATCACTCGCGCACTCAGGATTCTAACTTAGAATCACTCGCTCACGCACGTGATTCAACCATAGAATCCTTCGCTGACTCGTGATTCAAAATCAACACTCGCAGTAAAAACCAACTTTGCTCTCTTGTTGCACAAATTACTATTATTATACTGGTGTCTTTGCGCATTTCTTAAAATATGATTTTTTATTAGTAGGTAAAGCACATTGATTATCTCACTACCTAATATCATGCTCTTTAATCACTACATAGTATAAAACAAAGTCGCTTCCCGCTGTCTGTCCCTATGTATGCTTAGATCTTTAAAACTACGCAACGGATTTTGATGCGGTTTTTTTAATAGATAGAGTGATTCAAGAGGAAGGTTTATATGTATAATACATGCATAATTGCACCTGTGCGAAGCCGGTGCGGGTCGCTAATACCTAATAATAAAGAATCTTGCTGAATGAAATGAAACAAAGTTATTAGGTACGTTACTATATCTTGCAAAACGTGACGCGCTTTGGGTATTTTTCATACATTCGGTTTTTTCATCCTATAAGTGAACTAGATTAAACTACAGTACGATAAAAATAATGGGCATTATCATGATCAACTTGTCCGTTCACATTGTTGAAGATAACGTCAGATAAAAGTTTAATGACCTTTTACCAAACTAATTATTGATTGACAGCAAATTTGCCGAACGATAGTACTCGATCTGAAGGCATAGGAACCATTATTAGCATTCTCTCACTAAAAAAAACACAATAATTTTTTGGCAAGGAGGCAAACGAACTTATCGTATATTTATCGGTAGGTAATCCTAATATGATAAATGCGTTACTAACCCTGACCTGAGATTTTACTGGTTTTGTTACCTCCACACCGGAAAACAATGGTGAAAACATTGCTATTTGGCGGTAGGTTAGCGGGTAGCGGAAACCGTCGTAGAGTTACTTGTTTGTCTGTTTTTTACCGGATATATTTTGGTGAGCGTGCGCAGGAATTACATAACTCAATTCTAACAAGTTTGGCTTGAAGTATCTTTTTGTATTTTAATTTTTTCAACTTCTATTTATTACTTTTACGCTCATCCCGTGAAATCCATATATTATATTTCATACTAAATACAAACTGAAACATAGATGCACAGAAAAAACCCCAGAAAAAAGACCAATCCAGGGAATCACCACCAGACCAGTGGTGGTGTAGGGGAATAGCACGCGACACGGAATGCTGAGGACCTGGGTTCGATTTCCGATTGGTCTTTTTTCTGGAGTTTTTTCTGTGCATCTATGTTTCAGTTCGTATTTAGTATGAAATATAACTCAATTCCTCCATCTTCATTTTACCAACGGTCATCGAGGCGGGGAGAGCGTCTTCACTCTTAGGTCTTAAGCTCCAAACAGTGCGGTGGCGGTGACGGTTGTAATATTCTAACTTGTATGAACGGTTGTGCGGTACCGTACCGCGAACTCGTTCATACAAGTTAGAATATTACAACTGAGACCGCTACCGCACTGCCACGCCTCTGCTGCCTGTGCATTTGGATCTTTAGGGGGCGTCAATTAATTACGAGAGGCGTTTTTGAGGATTTTTTTACCCCCACCCCCACCCCGCGGTTTTAATTTTAAGTTGATACTTCCACGCGTTCCCGAGATAATGGGTCTTGCTTGACAAACAGACGGACGGACGAACGGAAAGACAACAGAGTGATCCTATGAGGGTTCCGCTTTTTCCTTTTGAGGTACGGAACCCTAAAAAAGATAGTGGTATCGATCCGGGCGGACCTTACCTACCGACCTTATACTATCACTATCACTAGTATTTCTCGAGTAGAAAACGTCTTCCTAGCATCAGCTGGAAAGTATAAGAAAACCGGAATATAAAAACCGTGAAACTGAAGAGGCCTTAACCCAGCAGTGGGCGAATGTGAGCTGACTTTGATTGATTTATTTTGATTCTGAGTTCTGTTCGAGTTACACAAATGTAAATTTACACATGTTTTACTCATATCGGCTTACTTGGGAATAACATGTGAAACGATATTATCATTCCTAATATGGAAATATGCGGAAACCTTATCGACTGTCGAGTATCAGTCGATAAATCTATCAGTATCATTCACGAACACCAGAGGAGTGTGTCAGAGCAAATAACATTATACACGATGTGACGACTGCATAGCTCAGTGGTTAGCGGACCTGATTACGAAGCTTGAGGTGCCAGGTTTGATCACCTGTGGGTGGGCCAGATATTGTGTGTGACAAATACCAATTTTACGAAAATCTTGGGTATTTAGTATCTATTTAAATAAGTTTATCCATTGTAATTTGGGACTATGACAATTGAAGGGTACACGGAAATATTATGTCTTGTCACGATAAGCAACTTTTGAGTTATGTGGTTTGAAAGTTAGTCATCACGAACAATTACTATATAACCATTAAAAGTGTAAAAATATTTATTATTTTCAGATATCCATATTTAATCCAATCTACATACATCAAGACATCATACATCTACAAGTTAATATTTATAAAGAGGAAAGATTTGTATTTTTGTATGTAAAGAAAAAGCTTAAAAACTACTGGACCGATTTCAAAAATTCTTTTGCCGTTAGAAAGCTACATTGTCATTGAGTGACATAGGCTACTTTTTACCGCGGGAAAATACCTTTTCCTACGGGAAAATTAATTTATCGCAGGCAAAGCTGCGGGTGGAAGGCTAGCCCTTTACCTACGGGCACAATCTGAATAAATATGAATTCTCTACCTAATTACAGTGACAGAAAGTCTATTTTATACTAAACATACTGTCAACTATAGTTGACACCCGTCGGTAAAGGTCTAGTGGTAAATACTTTGCGAGCTCTACATTTTGAGATTAAAATCTCATTTTTCATAAAAGGTGACTCGACATATTCTTTCCGTGTACAATAGTGTACATATACAGGTGTTCCAAAACTCAAAAAAACCTGAGGCCACTTTAACAGTTCTGGAAAAATAAGAAATTAAATCCGTGACACTTAGTCTAGCGGTAATAGACATTTCTTCGAAAGTGTCTAATACTGATGATATGTTATGCGACTCTATTTTTTTCTATTTTTTTTTTCTATTTATACTTAACTTGATCTCTCGCCCGATACAGTTTTAGGACAATCTGTATTATTTCACGTTGAAGGAAAGGTTCTAGTACCTAGGCATTAAAAGTAAATGTAACAGCTAACAGAAAAACATCACGCACGATATAAGCTAAAACACGAAAAAGTCGGGCAACAAAATAAGGGTTAGGTTACAACTATAAGGACGTACTCGTATTGCACATATCGGCCTTTGCTGATAATAGAATTGATGGGAATAGTCCGCCACTTAATTCTGGCGACTCTCCAAGCTGTCAGTAACTTTGATTCTCCAGCGGATCTGCTCCTTTCTGAACATAATTTTCTTAGTAATGATAGTTATATCTATGATGGGCAGGATTCGAGCCAGTGCCTAAATCATACTGAAGATCATTGCCGACAAGCCTGATAGTTACATCCTGAATGCCTGGGTAGGACTTCACGTCGTAGAATGATTGCACCTATTGATTTTTATTACAATTTAATATTAGTTATTATCACATTGGAATTTCAATTATTATTCAATTCAATTCAATTCAATTATTATTATTCAATTAGTTCCAATGCCATAAGTAGTAATACTGCATTTGTTTCACCTATTAACATAGTTCGTAGTAACAATATGGATTTTAGTATCTGAAAATAAATAACATTCATTTTGCTTTTATTAATCATCGCAAGAGAGGCGGCGGAGGCGTACGTACATATTGTTGTCTTCATCTATCAGCCATGACTAGTCTGACTGTGATATTGACGTCTAAACCTCGTTTGGGAAAGGGAGGCTCGCAACTATAACGTCCTCCACGTCTTTGGCCGTTTGTAGATTAAGTACGTTACGCTATGCAAATCTACGTTACCCGACGAATTTAGTCTCTAAGCGACTACTGCAATACAAACTTCGACTGGACCGTACTATCGCCTCAAGCGCCAGATAACCACCTTAAAGGCCCAGTTTGCGTGCAGTGGCTAGACATCTGTCCATAACAATCCATAGCAATAAACATCAACGGCTGCAAGCAAATTTGTTATGAAAATGGGTATCTGACGTCTGGGGCGATGGTACACAGGGCACGCGTGTCGACGACGACGACGTGTTTACGGAGCTCTATGAGTTCGTACTGCGGTAGTCGCATAGAGACTAAAATCGTCGGGTAACGAAGATTTGCGTAGCGTAATCTACGAACGGCCTTTAAGTAGGTACATAGTTGATGAAATGTGAAAACATTAATTCGAAAAAGTACATTTTTTTAATAACGTTCCATTCAATTCTATTTACATTTTTTTAGCATTGTTGAGCTTTAATATGTATTTTATGAATTGTATCATTTTTGTGTTATCTTCTATGGACATCTTGTAGAAATGAGTGAATGCAACAATAATTCTTGTGCGACTTGAAACTAAGTAACGCGTTAAATTAAACAAGAATCATTGCTTTTACATCGTCTACTTTAAATGTCACTTTATCATGTTGACCACTTTATTATGTTGTACTTCTGACTTATGTGACAACTTTACTCGAAGGACTTTAGTGACCGTCTCAAAGTTAGGGCGCCAGAAGGAACACAATCTTAACCAATAAGTAAATGGATTAGTTTATAATAGTAAGTTCATTGATATAGTTATTAATATGAACTCTACTACTGGCTTCTAGGCTACGAGCTTACTAAATATTAAGTAATTCTGATAAATTTTCAGTGGTATGCGCCGCCACAATTAAAATTTAGAACCAAATGATAGTTTTTGTAGGTATAGTCGGGGTAAGAAAAGGTTCGTCACTTTTCGACCTTAACTCGTTGACATAGAGTCGAAAAGTGACGAACCTTTTCTTACCCCGACTATACTTAAATATTTCTCTAAGTGTACATAATTGTGACTTAGCTTGGAGTAGTAATATTTATTATTTTAACAAAATTAAACGTCAAAAATAGTCAGTTCATTTTTTAAAATCTGAACACTATTTCTTACAAGAGGTTACCATGAGAATAATTTTAAGAGGATACGATGCGCACCATTTCTCCATACAAGCGTAATCCCCTGTTTCCTCCCTGGATAATGGCTTTAGAGCCAAATTTTGTTTAACTGTGTAATCTGTATCTACCACAGCTATGCCCCTAAGTTTCGTTTTTTTCCATATTTCAAATAACATAAGAAATATGAGCTTTCAAAAACTGAAAAAATTGCCTAATTTCAACGTCATTTTCAGACACTCATCAGAAAAGAATCCCTCAAATAAACAAAAAAAGGAAAACATAGGGGCATAGCTAAATCTATCTTCTAATTATAATTGAAAAAAATAATTTTATTGGTCCAGTTTTCAAGAAAACAGGGGATTACGAAATGCTGTTTTGATCAATTTTACGCGCCTATTAACGGTCTGAGCTGCAGTTGTCCCGCTCTCGCTGTACTGACACAAAATACCTAATTCTCAAAAGTCTCTCAGCCATCGTACCCTCTTAAAGGTAAAACTTATTAGTTATAGTTAGAGAAACTTCAGCTATTTCTGAGTCTTGCTGTGTCGCGCCCGGGCTTAGGATAGGACTGGAACCATTTCGCGGGATTTTCGTCAAAAGCGACTAAGGGACATGGCGTGAGAATGAGTAGCCTCTCTCTACAACCAACTACGAGCTCCTCGCTCCAGAACTCCAGTGTGGAAGGCAAGGGAAAACCACCAAACAATTTTCTCAGAAAAGTTGTCATGAAGGTTTATACCAAACCTTAGACGGCCGGATAGCCCAGTGGTTAGAGAAGCTGACTACTAAGCTTGAGATACCGAGTTTGATTCGCGGTCGGTACGAAAAATACGAATGTTAACATGGAGTTTTTGGCGCTTAATATGTATTTAAGAATGGTTATCGGTTGCCCAGTCAGTACCCATAGCACAAGTTAATTGATGTCATTGTCCCATGATATTTATTATTATTATTAAACCTTAATTGATATCTACGACCCTATCGTGTGTTTATTGCTGAAAAACTTAAATAAATGACTTGTTATTGACGTTCCAAATTTGAAAAATTACTTAAAATCCATATCAATTCTGTGCACTACTACATAGTGAAAATAAACGGATCACTCACGTCTTAAAACGAGTTTTTTTTTGGAATGAGTCACCAGAGGGGCCTAAGACGCGAAGTCCTTGCTGTTTTTTACTTAAGAGTGGGAAGTGTGACTTGTGCTCGGGAAAAATCCCTTCGGACGAACTGGGAATGGAGGGCCCAGACACTGTCCGACTTGCACGGACTATAAAACCCGATCACAAGTCCCCTTCTCTACTGATTATCAAAAAAAGAAAAACTTGTGCTTTTAATTTTAAGGAGGGGAGGGGTAGGGAGGGGACTTAATCTACCTACAGTGTCCTGCCTCAGCCATTTGCTGGAAGGCCGGGCGAGGAGCATGCATCCAACGGCTGGGCACTGGGGGGTGCTTAGGTAGGTCTTTTATGTTTTTACCCGTTGGTTTCTTCCTTGACCGACCCTCGCCCGTTTCTGTACATTAGACTTAAAGCTATTGGTTGGGTTGATGGGAAGTTAGTTATTTATAACTACGGGCTTCCTTTCTTTTGCCCTACGATGGAAGGGTGGGTCGGAGATCTTTTGGACCCATTGTGTGGCTTTGGATGCCATCTTTTGGGTGGAGCTACCCTTTATGCCTGGTGTTTTTTTTGGCATCATGTGTTTTTTTGCGCTTGTCTCCTAGCGCTGCCCTCTTTTCGTTTCCGCTTCCAACGAGTTTAACTCGACAAGTTTCGGGCTAATCCGTAGCCCTTCTTCTTGGAGTCACACGTCACGGCGGCTGCCAAACGCAAGAAGAAGGGCTACGGATTAGCCCGAAACATGTCAAGTTAAACTCGTTTTAAGACGTGAGTGATCCGTTTATTTTCACTATGAGTGAGTCTCGGTAGTTTCATGTTTAAAGTGCACTACTACATACTACAGATCCTTTACTTGAGTTTTTCACCTGTAGTGACTTAGAAGAGAGGTTTTTACAACTCAATTCAATGAAATCGGAATTAAACTGGTTTAGCATCCCTGAAGTCGCCGTTATTTATTACTCCTGCACCAGGACATGGACAAACATTGCATCAACTAATTGTACCTACATAATTTAATAGTCAAGAAACTGTTAAAGTTACGGCGACATTAATTAACATTGGCGCTATGATTTATACGTTTAACTGAGTCAGTTTATTTGTTCGTGCATTCACTTCAGTTTGACGGTTATGAGGATATTGGTCCCATTAAAACATTTTGTCTATTGTAGATACGTTTTTACAACTTACATGGTATCTGCGTGTAATAGAGGTAAGACCTAGCTAAGGGATATTTAAATAGTAAATAACCTGCAAACACGTGTGAATAAATTTAATGGTTATATTACGTGCTATTTCCAAAAAAAATATTGAGTAGGTAAGTAAATATGTACCTATGTAAAAAAAATAACCTAAGAATAAAAAAAGAAAAATTCTATAATCTAAATGCGAAAGTGAGTGTGTCTCAGAGATAGTCCGTGTGTGCGTGCCTGCGCATGTGTGTGTGTGTGTGTGTGTGTATTAGAGTGAGTGAGTACGTGCGTGCCTACGCCCAATCGAATATTTTATTAAGACATACTTTACTACTAGGTCGCAAGTCCCAATAAATTATAATTGTACTTATCCCTTTTTAACTTCAAGCAGCATATCCAGACGTCTCTCAGAAAACAAGCATTGAACACAATATTACATCAATAATTTGCTTACTTCAAATCAGATACACACAGCAATATTCATCATTTTATTCTATGCGATTCCCGATAATAGCTAACAAGCCATGAAAGCTGGCCATTTAGTGTGCTATTGGCATTGAATGTACTTAAATGGGCAAACCCATTCATTATTCAACGGTTTAAAGCTATCTTTCTAAAAGCCGTTTACGATAACCATTAACGTTCGCACATTGACATTTAAACTGTAAACACGTGTCCATGGGGGTAACAAGTGCACCTTGCGTGGGTAGGGTTAAAAGGCAACGCTCGATGGGTTTTGCGGTAGAAAAAAAATACATACTTCATTCCAGATAGCAAAGTATCTGGACGAACAAGCTGCGCTCTGGCTACAACTCGAAAACACGCGTCTTTACAATGTTAAAACCAAGCTATTTAAATCGATTGTTCGCCCTCGAAAAAAAATACATATAAAAGAGCGAAGAGCTTAGTACTTAACAGAAATAAACTTTTGATTTTGATTTTGCTATCAATTACTGATTCTGAAAAAGTGGTTTCTGATTACGTCTCCAATGTCTCCCTGTAGATTTTCATACCTTTCAAATTATTGTGCCGTGAGAAATCATCTAATATATAAAAATCTCGTGTCACGGCGTTTGTTATCCAACTCCTCCGAAACGGCTTGACCGATTATTATGAAATTTTTCGTCTATATTCGGTAGGTCTGAGAATAGGTCGTAGCCTATTTTTCGCAGACGGAGTCGCGGGCAACAGCTAGTTAATATTATAATAGGCACATGTTATTTCAGCTCGTACGGGTCGGTAACCGTCCTTTAAGGGCAACCATGCATCTGCCACTGGTTCATAATAAGAATAATAATGCATTGCAACTTTTGTAAATATATTTTATACCAGTGAGCTACATCTTCGGACTCATCTGCACATACCATCAGGTGAGATAAAGCGCTATCGCAGGTCAGTTTAAAAAAAATTGTCGAACGGCATAGTTAATTACAGTCCACGTTTACCGAGTCCAGTTAAAACACAACGTGCAATTTGTCGAACCGTAATAAATAAATATCACGGGACAATCAACACCAATTGACCTAGTCCCAAAGTAAACTAAACTTGTGATATGGGTACTAGGCAACTGATAGACATATTTAAATGTATAACCGTTAACCGTTAAGTAATAATTTGTTCGTTTTCAAAGAAAATAAAAGTCTATCACGAATAATTATTGCAGTAGCCACATTAACTTATATATTAGAACAATTCGTATACAACACATTTTTAATTTTCATTCAATTTTTATGGATGGAATAATCGAGAAAAACTAACAAAAATGCAACGTTGCCAGCTCAGCAGGTATAAACGCTCTCAAAAGCAGCAGATTAACACGAAACAGTAATTTCACACGCATGCGCAATTGGACTTTGAATTGTAAACTATGCATTATTAAATAATTAAGTACATTATTTTAACACAATTACCTACATGTAAGGTTTTAGGTCATTGACTCTTTCTTTTCTGGCTTTAATGTATTCAGAGATAGTTTATTACCTGGATTAATATATAAATAAATAAATATCACGGTATAATTCACACCAATTGGCCTAGTCCCAAAGTAAGCTTTGCAAACTTTGATCAATTATAACTGAAGATACACATTGCCGAACAAAATCCCCTTCAAAAAATGTCCGAACTTTTTTATTTGTTTGCATAACAATTAAAATCATCACCTACACAGAAATTTGAACGTAGTCTTTACTTCATTACAGTCGAATTTCGGTTGACACTTGACAGCTAAACTTGACAATTTCAAGCAACGTACTGAGAAAAAAGAAGGCCACTTTTTATCAAAGTGGCGCTCATTTGGCTCGGACATTTTCGGGCGCGCGGCTGTGGATCTACAGTTATAATTGGCTAAGTAAAGTTTTTTGAAGAGGTGCTAATTATATTTTTTTTCGACAGTGGTCGACTTCAACACTAAGAAACTGCAGGTGTTTTATTTTTATCTCCTTTTATTTATTGGAAATATTTTTTTAAGTGTTCGAGATGACATTTATGAGATTTTACGGCTGACAAGCGGTTCGTGCTCAGTACTAAGAAGAAATAGAAAAAAAAAACGAAGTCAACTGTCGCTTCTGTCAATGTCAAATGAAATCTAACCGTTTGCGTTTCGTTTGCTTTGCGTTGTCCAAGAAGCAGTTCCAAAATAGTGATCGAAAGTATTCAATCGTTATCCAATTAACGTGCATAGGTCGTGGAGAAATGCGATAAAATTGAAAGTCCGGATTTTATGCGGAGGTCGATAAAAATAGTCCAAAAATCATACTGAGCACACCAAAACGCAAAG
This sequence comes from Archips xylosteana, assembly GCA_947563465.1. Taxonomy (NCBI): domain Eukaryota; kingdom Metazoa; phylum Arthropoda; class Insecta; order Lepidoptera; family Tortricidae; genus Archips; species Archips xylosteana. The sequence continues at coordinate 19,994,825 of OX387345.1, read as the reverse complement.
CAAACGAAACGCAAACGATTTGACATTGACAGAAGTGACAGTTGACTTCGTTTTTTTTCTATTTCTTCTTAGTACTGAGCACGAACGGCTTGTCAGCCGTAAAATCTCACAAATGTCATCTCGAACACTTAAAAACATATTTCCAGTAAACAATAGGAGATAAAAATAAAACAGCTGCAGTTTCTCGATCTCCAGAACGCTGACTGTCGAAAAAAAATATAATTAGCACCTCTTCAAAAAACTTTACTTAGCCAATTGATCAAAGTTTGCAAATCTTGTGTTATGGGTACCTACTAGGCAACGGATAAACATAATATATAGATAGATACATACTTAAATACAATAAATACATATTAAACACCCAAGACCCGAGAACAAACATTCGTATTTTTCATACTAATATCTGCCCCGACACGGGAATCGAACCCGGGACCTCAAGCTTCGTGGTCAGGTTCTCTGACCACTAGGCCATCTGGTCTGGTCTGGTCGTATATATAATATAGTATACTTTTTATCCCGAAAAATTGCATATGTAGTGGTATTGTGTGTTTATAGGCATTCCACTTTAGTGAGAGAGAGACAACCATATAGAGATCTCTCTCTCCAATGCCTATAAACACACAATACCACTACATATCGATACCTTTAGGTTCATTTGGCGTAAAGGACAAAATGGCACTTTTCAGGAGAGCCAAAAAACAATTTTTTTTTTAGAAAAACTTTTGTAACTTTTTTCTTTGTTGACCTATATTTTCGATGTATATGAGAAAAGTGCTTAGAATTCTTGTCTCTATGTAGTTATTTGGTACCTATTACGGTAAATATGAAACTTAAAAAGTTAGTGTCCTTTACACCACGGTAAAAAGCGTTATAAAGTCACATACGACCACACCATTTTAAGAAATTTAAGATAGTTGATTGGTTGATTGGCCGTAAAGGTCATTTTTGTAAAAAATAATGCAATTTTTGGGTGTATAGACCACCATAACTTACTAATTTTATATTGTTTTCCTTAGATTTATGTCATTACAGGAATGTATTATGCGAAAATATTCATCATTTGTCGTAATTATTCGTTGGTAGTTACTTACCAGTAATTTAGTAGTTGGTAGTAGCATAAAATATCATTAAATACATGTAATAAACGTTTTACGCCTTGAAAATATTAAAATTACATCCATGAAATTTTATTATTATTGTAATAAAACAGGTAGGTTAATCAAGGTATGCCGTGAATGAAAGGATGGAGTCATTAGTCTGTAAGAAATCGCTGTAAAGTCAACTTTGGTATTCGCTAAATGCACTTTACTAGAGAAACGCTACACAATATAGGTTCAATCACAAAATTACTTTACCTACTAGGAATTTAATAACGTCATTTTCTTTGTGTAAGAACTAATTATCAGGTATGTTGTACCTACAGCTCTAACGTAACACAAAATCATCCAGTATAAATCAAAACAAATTCTAATAAACAAATCTCTCCGGATAAAACCGTACTAATTATTGTTTTGTAACTTGATATTAATAAACTGGTTCTCAGAAATGACTAACTAGCTTTAGGTAGACCTTAAATAAATGAGTTAGTATCAAGTAGGTAGTAAGAATAACGCAAAAATTCTTTAAAGCAACTCGTCAGAAATTTTTTATTTCGTCTACTGCAATGTCACTGTAGACGACTGCTGACGACATGCCTCAAAAACACTACTCGATACTAATTCAATCGAATAGCGTTAGAAAATATTTCTATAATAATAACTGAACTAAACAAAACAATCATCTGATCTGCATGCGTATGCATCGGGGACTAGGTATAAGTCCGTACCATCATCGACACATCACCTATCTTGCTCTTAAGGCCACCACAAACTGCAGCGCGGGGCATGCGCGCGACGCCGATGGAGCGTGCCTAGCGCGGTCTATAACACTAAACCATATATACGGTAACATACACCGGCAGTGTTGTGCAGCACGCTGGGCACGCTCCGTCGGCGTCGCGCGCACATCCTGCGCTGCAGTCTGTGGAGGTCTTTACTACTGATAAAATACAAAATTGCGAGGATGACAGAGACAACCGGCATGAGGAATTTTTTACCGCGCAAAACTGTCGCATGTTTTGTTACGACCCGTGGTTACGACGCAAACTGTTATTAGTAAGAAAAGTACAATTATAATGAAAATAGAAGAACATCAAATGTTTAAACAAACTAAACCTATTAAAACTTGATTTAATTACGTTCTGATATTATTACAGGAATGGAAAACTCTTTTATGCCATTAATTTTTTTTATTAAGTTCACCAATTTACAGAAAAAAAAGAGTAGTAAAGCATTAAAAAGTCCTTTACGCTGCATCATTAATATACCTTAGCATTTATGTAAGTCCTTTAAATCACGTTATATAATGCTAGGAAAAAAATATACGTCCTTTACGCCCATAGTTTAGCTACGCCATGAAGTAAATGTAGTACGTAAATGAAGAACAGTAAAGGTCGTAAAGGACAGAATAATAAAATAAGGTTCCAAATGGTAGGTCTTAAAGGGCAACGTATATAATACTAGGACTTTACGACGTGGTCTAAATTTCATGACATCCTTTACATTCCATGTGATTTCGAGTGTGGTATTTACACCCACTAAACAAAGCAGTTTTGATGTTGAGCTATGAAAAATTCTGGGGTGTAAAGGTCAAATTTTGCGAGATATCAAAATTTTAAGTATACAGATCGATGGAGCTTAAAATTCTGAACAAAACTGTATATATAACTCATTTTCGGCATTTTGTCCTTTACGCCAATTGAACCTAAAGGTATCGATATGCAATTCCACGCTCTCGGTAATTTATCTATAACAAGCTTATGTTTGCACCACACCAGATAATATTCCAATGCTAGCTCAGACCATACAATCGTATAGGGCCCAAAAGTTGGTACTTGTACAAAATCCATACTAATATTATAAATGCAAAAGTGTGTCTATCTGTCTGTACGCTTAAACCGCTGAACCGATTTAGACGAAATTTGGTATGGATATAGTTTGAGACCCTAGGAAGGACATTGTATAGTGTTCAACCTAGAAAATTGCATAGTTCCCGCGGGATAGCGATAAACGAATTCTTCGCAGACAGAGTCCCGGACAACAGCTAGTTTGATATAAAGATGATCCAAGCAGGCGGGCTGCACGGGAGCATCTGCGGCGGCAGCTGCGCACGCGCCACGCTAGCCTTATAACCGATGTTTTTTGCGACGGGAGTTACTATGGCGCTGGTAAGATGAAGTGAGCATAGAACAAGGAATAATGGAACAGCTGGCTGCCAGTAGTTCCAGTTCAGTTTATGGGGCTGTCACATTCGAAGGCGTATAAAGACGTGTTGAACACTCGATTATCTAAAAGTCCTTAAATTAACTATACATTTTAAAGATACTTACTTGACATCATTACACACGAAATATAAATTAACCTTAAGTTATTTATATAAAAGTACATTATTCCTAACTATAAAATAAAAAAATAAAAAATAAATATCACGGGACAATTCACACCAATTGACCTAGTCCCAAAGTAAGCTTAGCAAAGCTTGTGTTATGGGTACTAGGCAACGGATAAACATACTTATATAGATAGGTACATACTTAAATACATATTAAACACCCAAGACTCGAGAACAAACATTCGTATTTTTCATACAAATATCTGCCCCGACACGGGAATCGAACCCGGGACCTCAAGCTTCATAGTCAGGGTCTCTAACCACTAGGCCATCTGGTCGTCTAACTATGTGTAGAGTAATACACCTTTACGGTTGTTCGTAGGTTTATTTTTGTACATATGTTTGATAAGGTCAAGTTCTGTAATTCAAGTTTCATCCACTTCTATTAGTGATTGATTTGAATATACTTTAAATTGGTGTAGTTTGGATGAATATTTTGGTACAAAACTTTTTCGCAATCTCTATATTGTACAGTTGCACACTTATAAAGGAAAGATATAATTTAAGACGGATTTGGTATCACCCCAGCCAGTATGCGACCAAATACAGGGCTCTTGTCAGAATGGGGGGACGGATTTGGTATAGTAAGAATATACTTTAATCTTTTTATAGGGGAGACCGGGTGCAAAAGTAACGGCAGGTCGAAAGTAACAAAGGTTCTGTAAGTTTTTACATTAGTCGAAACACCTCTTCGCTGAAGTCATAGGATAATCAACTGTATCTCACTTGCATCCAGCCACTGTCGGTGCCCCGCGGTACTTTGTGCTAGAGGACTCAAAGTGATTTATTTACTACTCTTTTTTACCACATAATGAGGTAAAAGTACAAAATGTTACTTTTGTGCCCGGTCTCCTAGGTAAGAGTTTTAGTTAATAATGTAATGAATAATATAACCTTATGATATAACCTAAATTAATATCATAAAGAGAAAACATTTGATTGTGTGTGTTGTTTGTTTTCCAAATTTGTTTGTAATAGATAAACTCGAACACCATTGGCGGCCATTTTGACTGATAATAAGTACCTATGCATGTTTATATTTACTTATTTTTTCTGTACGATAGATATAGCTAATAAACCATTATAATTCTTAAACCTTCTCAAATATATAAAAATCTCGTGTCACGGTGTTTGTTATCGAACTCCTCCGAAACGGCAGCACCGATTTTTATGAAACTTTTTTCTCCATACTCGGTAGGTCTGAGAATAGGCCGTAGGCTATTTTTTATACCGACCCCTTTCTTCGCGGACGGTGTCGCGGGCAGATGATTTTATAAATTCGTAAAATTTCACCTTGTTTGACTCAATTACCTAATCAAAATGAAAGTCGCATAATAGCAACATGAGACAATGTCGTGACGTCGGGGCTGGGTAAACATCGTAATTAGTGCCATAAATCCAAGCATTGGAACCATATTTCTAGTAACCGATGGATACACTAATAGTTTTAATTGGCTTATTAGACTAATTGAGGCCCTTCCACGAGCAGATTGGTGGTGATAAATTAAAGATTTAGAGTAACCACGGAAGTGATTTGAGTTCATGCGCAGGCTGTATTTAACGTCAATGATATAGGGTTGGATAAGTTGGTAGTTAGACAAATTCAAAGTCAAAATACCTGTATTCAATAATTGAATACAATTAGGCTTATTTAGGCTACGACAAGCACTTCTAAAAGTCGAAGAATCTACCACCGGTTCGAAAAACCGTGTTGAGAAGAATCCGGCAAGAAACTCAACAATGTATAGTTGTTTTTATTTCTGTAGTTTTTTTAGTCGTAAAGAAGTAAATCATTGTTTCATTTAGAAAACTTGTACAAACTTGTTACAAGACATAAATTCTGAAGATATAACTTGGCATATTATTCAACATTATTGTGGTGGTAGTGGTGGTCGCTTCCAACCCTAATGATTTGGTATCAAGGAGGGAGGCCTATGTCCAGCAGTGGACATCTTGCGGCTGAAATGATGGTGATGATGATAGTTGTTTTAGAAGAAGTTTTTTGTAGACTTAGACTGTACCTACTTTTTCATAGCTGTACTTGCATTGTCATCCTATGAGTACATATACATATATTCGTATCAAATTTCAAGTCAATCCGGTCACTAGAAGTATGTAAAATTCAAATTAGAAACTTTAAAGATAACATATTCTTACAAAAATTGCAAGTTAAGTAAAAGCTTGTAAAATTAAGCAAATTTGTTTGTAATAGTTGGTACTCACGACTTCGTCTGCGGAGAATTCGTTTATTGCTATCGAGAACTATGCAATTTTCTGGGATAAAATCTATCCAAGTCCTTCCCAGGGTATCAAACTATCTCCATACCAAATTTCATCTACAGCGGTTCAGCAGTTTAAGCGTGAAGAGGTACCCGACAGACAGATAGTTTCTTTCGCGTTTGTAATATTAGAAAACATTTGTAGCATGCAAACTTGTCATATAGGGTAAATCTGGGATAGTTGCCCCACTTTTTGAAATCACTATATATATCTCTTAGTAAAAAAACAAAAATGTTTTTTTTTTATAAAACCGGCCAGTACTTCGTGTTTTCATCAATCAATTTATAAAAAGTAAAAAACTTTTCTTGAATATTTTCAGAGTATTAGCAATTTTAGCAGACCTCTTAAAGCGCTCGCAGACAGAGCGCGGTCTGGAGTTCTGAGTTCCGCGTTCAGAGTTCTGCGTTCTTTCGAATGTACTATCGCCCCAAGCGCCAGATAACCACCTTAAAGGCCCAGTTTGCGTGCAGTGGCTAGACATCTGTCCATAACAATCCATAGCAATAAACATCAACGGCTGCAAGCAAATTTGTTTTGAAAATGGGTATCTGACGTCTGGGGCGATGGTACTGAGTCCCTTACGATAACGCACACAGCAGGCGACTGGAACACTCGAGCGGTCAGAACACAGAACTCTGAACGCCGAACTCGGAACTCCAGACCGCTCTCTGTCTGCGCGCGCTCTTAATGTTGTGACATCTATCCCACGTATGGGATAGTTGCCTGATCCATATCAATGCCGTATAGGATAGATGCCCTCCCCAAAACACAACTATCGCGTAAAAACTTGATCGTATTTTTTCTTCCCACTCAATTACACAGAGACATGCGACTCGGTCAACTTAGTGGTAGCTGGAAAGTCTCTCGATGAATAATTGAAATATAAAATTAAGCAAAATTAAAAATTTTGAAAAAAACTCACGACGGTAAAAATCTCATCGAAAAAGAAAAAAAATCTCATCGAAAAAGAAGCACAAACATCTCTCACCCTAAACGCATATACCTGCTCCGTTCCGTCGTGGGTAAAAATACGATTCATTCGCAAAACTAGAGTAATTATAATCGGGGCAACTTTACCCCTGGGGCAACTATCCTGGTTTTACCCTATTAATAAGTAATCCTTACATACCTTATATAATGGATTGGGTTAATTAATATTATTATATATCTATCTATCTATCTATCTATAGCCATTGTCCGTCCACTGCTGGACGTAGGCCTCCCTCATATTGCGCCAAAATTCGCGATCCTGGGCTTCCCTCATCCACCCACTGCCAGCTGTCCTCCTAAGATTATATATGAATACTGCGAAAAACATTTCTTTATCAGGTACTCCAATTCTAAATACATTAACAAATGTTTCTTATTGCACTTTCAAGCTCATTTATTCACTACCAAACAGACAGTTGTTAAATGAAATGTTACAATAATTTAATTTTATTACTATGTTTTTTATCTTAATTCGATTAAGTAACTTACTTGTGTCCATTTATTCTGCAAAATACTGGTCACAAGCAATCATGTAAATTACGACATAAATTATCACTTCGCTTTAGTAAGAATAAGAAGCTAGGAAAGGAAGTCTTCCATTCAGTGGCGTACAAAACTCAATACAGACTTCAAGGCACATTAATTTCAGGTAAGTACGTATTTAATTCGTTTTTAAACATGTCAAGAAATTGTGCATATTTAAACAATTTTAGCGCTGCCTGGAACACACATAAACAGCTTTGCTTTCTGACGTCAGGAACTTAAATAAAAAGTCAATAATTATACTATAACAAAATAATTCTTATTCTTCTCAGACTCAACTGCAAGCATAATTTTAAATTCAAAACTCACTAGCTACTCCATTTTACCTTGCAGTGGAATATCAGGTGCCCCACACATTTCGTCTCGTTAATTTGAGACCAGGATTAAAATCAGCTAAAAACCGTTTTCAACGTACGCAACAACCCGTGTGAAATAAGGCCAACGCACACGCAGGATATGCCAAACGGACGTATAAACCGTAATATATGATTCAATCGATCGGACGCCGGAAAGTGTGTAATACATGTAATAGTGGTTCAAATTAGTGGTGTAATAGCGACCTAACGGATTTTTATGACGGCAAGGAATGCCTTGAGTGATGGAGGAAGTCCGTGTAATGTATTACCATCGACGCCTAAGGCTCTAATAGAGTACGACACACGTACACCTTACACTCAATCCTCTCCACTCAATCCGTGCTGCAGTTTCTTAGGGTAACTGCATGTTAGGTAGTCGGTAAATTATTGATAAGTAAAGGAACGAGGTGAGCCGTAGAAGAACAGGGGTCACCGACGTAGCCAAACGGACAGGCCATATAACACGCAGAACAGATGGCCGTTGGGCCCAAAAGTTCTCGAATGGAGACCATGGAATGGCAAGCGCAGCGTGGCGCGTCCACCAACGAGATGGACGGACGATTTGGTGAAGGCTGCAGGTTCAAGGTGGATGAAAGTCGCTTCCAACCGTAATGATTGGGCGTCAATGAGGGAGGCCTATGTCCAGCAGTGAACGACCTACGGCTGATGATGATGAATGATGTACACTCGCAATTTAGCATATGTATCCATCGCTCCTCGCTACTACAATACAACTAAACGTAACACACATGATACGAGTAGTAACTAACGTAAATATCATAACAGTGGCATGCTTCCAAAATACTAATAATCTGCGCGAAGAACCACGCCAATTTTAAAACACTCAAGAACAGCTTAACCTTTTCAAGTTATTGAACTCCCGATGTAGGATGAAATTAGCCCCGAGTGGACATTTTTTCGTACCTGTTTTAGTCGACATTTCGCGGTCACAAGATTACGTACAAACTGGTATAAAAAGTCGGCGACGTGACCCTTCTTAACACCTTACTTACAGGGTGTGAGAAACATCGTGCGTTGTCTTACATTGACGTGGTTAACTGTCCGATTTTAAATAAACAGCTCTGCAAACCCGCATTGTATGCAACACGCGCCATATTTCTCGTATCGCGTACACAATATTTAATTGCGTACCTACAGTTTGGGGCAGGAAAAAAATGAAGTGCGAAGTAATTGGCGCCATTTCAATTATAAAATTAAAATCGATATTTTCGACAAAAAGCGTAGTGATCGTAGGCATAAATCTGAGGCCTTATTGTCTAACGCACACGCAATTACCCTTACTTTCTGTCATACGGTATAGGATGAGGATAGAAAGAGATGTTGAAAGCAATCGCGGGCGCTGGCGCATTGGCTGGCCTATATACGTCCCACAACAGGGCACAGGCCTCCTCACAGAATGAGAGGGCTTGGGCCGTAATTCCCACACGGGCCCAGTGCGGATTGGGAACTTCACATACGCCATTGAGTTTCTTTGCGGTTTTTTTTTCTTCACCGTAAATTTCATGTTCAATTTCAAATGTAATTTCGCATATAATTTCCGAAAAACTCAGATGTGCGAGCCAGGATTTGAACCCACGACCATAGGTCAAACCACTAGGCCACCACGGCTTCATCGTACAGTCAAGGGCAAAAATATGTATACACTTTAGTACCTTGTCACTTTAACCACTCTGACAGTTCATATACCTATGGCAGTTCAAATATGACGTAAATAGAGAAGGTACTAAAGTGTATACATATTTTTGCCCTTGACTGTACCTACTTGGACTTTATTGAAAACCTTATGAAATAATCATGATATTACTTACTGTACCCTTTTGTTACTAAAATGCTGTCACACTCTTCTGAAATACAGCGAAAATATTTTAAAGTAACATGACAAAAGGTTGCCTGGAAGAGATCGCTTCGAAGCGATAGGGCCGTCTGTTGCTCACCTCACATATTTTTTTCCATGTACTTGTCTTTCTACATAATATTGTTTTCTATGCAGTGTACCATAGAGTCATTATATATTGTATTGTAAAGCATAGAAGAATAAATCTTTCGAAAAATAGAGAAGAAACTAAATATTACGTTGCCAGAAAACTGGAAAATTATGTCGTCAGCTTCATATCCATTCCATCGTCATATTATTTTTAATATTTGAGATTCCACTAAATTAACCAGTCGTCAGACCAAAAAAATCCACTCAGCATTTCGAGATACAAATCTTATTCACGTATTGTCAAGCTACATGACTCTGGAAATATACTTTCTTAGAATAGTTATACCGCTATATCTGTCTGTTCCGGCCTTCGAGCAGGCTTAATTATAATTACTAACACAAATAATGATTCCAGGGGGGCTACTACGGAATTCGAAACTCGAAGTTCGTATAGTGGCGTCCCTTTCACTCTTATGCTTAATAGGTACTTAGCGTGAATGGAACGGCGCGATACGAAGTTCGAAAATCGAATTTGGTAGTATAAGGCCAGTGCGCTATGGCCACCTTTAATTACAACAATATCTAAACAACCAAAAAAAGATGACCTCAATGCTAAAGGCTTTCATGTGTTGCTAACGTTGTTTTACACTGGTCGTGTTCCATGAATCAGAATAATTTTATCTACAAACTGATCTCCTACTGCTATCCATTAACGTATCTTTTAATTAATGTTATTCGGAGTCGGTAATTAAAGTAAAGAGTCAAAGGAGGCATCACGCAGAATAATTAAGGTATTCGTGGCACCATGTGAGTTCTGTTCCATTTGGTATTGGGCGCAACACTATGGAAGCATGAGTATATGAATAATAATCATAGTATTATATGAATATATAAAAAGAATATGTTTCTCTTTTATAAAGACTACTGTTGGTAACACAAAAACATACTAAGTAATAACAAAAGTTTTTGTTCAAAATGACTTTTTTACTACAAGTTAAGAGGATACGATGCCTGCGAGAGTTTTGAAAAATAGGTATTTTAATTAAATGTCGCTGTCTCGCCCCAACCCCGCCGTATCGGTACAGCAAGAAAGGGACAACTGCAGTTCAGACCATTAATCAGTACACAAAATTGATGAAAACAGCATTTCGTAGTCCCCTATTTTCTCCTCAAAAACTTGAGGAATAATATTTTTTTTTTCAAAAATAAATAGAGGAAGGCTTTAGAGCTATGCCCCCCGCCACTATGTTTTCGTTTTATTGTTAAAATATAAGTATTTTTTATGAGTGCCTGTTTTTATGACGATGAAATTAGGCAATCATCATAATTTTTGAAGACTCCTACTTGTTGTGTTAGTTGGAATATGAAAAAAAAAACAAAACATAGGGGCACGACTATAGTAGATATAGATTTTATGGTAAAAATTATTTGCTCTATAATACCATTATCCAGGGAGGAAACAGGGGACTGTGGAATAAAAAAATACAGTCGAACATAAAACCTCCTCTTTTATTTGACCTCCTATCCTCTTAACCAGGCTTGTATTTCACCAACGTGACAATTGTCAGTGCCATATGTGTTAATAACAACTATGTTGTGAAACAAGAATATTTTTTTAAATTTCTACTCTACATGTTTATAGATTTGTCGGTAAATCTTAACATGAGATCAAAGCTGTGTCAGTCCAGTCTTGCGTTACAATTGTAGTATTTTGTGTTTAACATACGCGTAGGTATGTCTTAATATTATTCGCATGTAATTAAGGTGCGACAATTGTCACGTTGGTGAAATATGGGAGGTCGTCGGTCCATGTTGTTGGAGGCTACCTACACTGCGTTTTCGGGTCCGTGCTGGACGCCATTCGAGAACCTTTTGGCTCCACCGGCGCCATCCGTTCTACGAGCGATGACTCCCCACTGCTACCAAAGAGAATGCGCTTTACTAAAAGAATAAAGTTTTTATAAAACGACTACTGAATGTTCAAACCTTGATATAAATTGCAGTAAATATGTGGCATTACGCGGTGTCTTTGGACTTTGAGCGAAAGAAACCGCAAGATGCGTGAGGCCAGAACTAAAGACGTTTGACGCAAATCTAACAGCAATTTAAAAGCGGTCTCCGCTCTTAGCCTCAATAAACGAACGTCCACGTTATCCAATGATAATTAGCTGATTATTTGAATTCTAATTTTGAAAAACTGTCAGAAAACTGAAAAATGTAATTTATGCACAGTTAGATAAAATATCATCCCGGTAGAGTGTTGCCCGTCGCCTTCCGACACACCTTAATTCAATATACCTCATAAGAAATTAAATAGATAAATAAATATGAAAAATAAAAGTGACCCGTTATTTACACATGTACCTAAAGGCTTCATTATCATGATAATCCAGCGCTACCATTATCAAATACCGAGCCCAAAATTATTATAAAAAACGACATCCAAAATATCGTTACAAATACCCAAAGCGGTTACTCACCTTTATTTAGATGATATAAAATTGCATTGTACTGTATGACGCACCGTTATTCGGAAACAATCCGGCTCGCTTCGGACCAAATCGGCAATTTCGAAGTTCGAACAATGAGTGAACGAACTCGACAATAGGTGACGCAATCGGTCCGCATCGGAATTAGGTGATTGCATGTGTTATACGAATTAGTGTCAGAGATACGAGTTAATTTTCATACTGGCCAGTTACACTCGCACCGTCTCATCTGCCTTTAAAAATGATAAAATGCGACGCAGTGCGTTCCAAATATGAGTTGATAAATATCAAACTCCTATGTCCGCAATAAATACTTTGATCCTTATAATGAATGATGCATGAAAATAAGGATCTTATCTCCATGTCATTTATTGAGGACATATTGGAGTTTGATATTTATCTATCACTAGCTTTTGCCCGCGACTTCGTACGCGAAGAAAATAACGTTAGTTGTTTGCAGGAAATTTGGCACACAGGTAGTTTATTACGTGGATTAACACATAGGATAGTGCCAGGAAAATGCAAAGTTCCCGCGGAATTTGAATAAGTGAATTCTTTTTTACTAATTTCTATCCCGTGGAAATTTTGCATTTTCCCGAGAAAAATGTACCCTGTGTCAAATAAGGATACTGTAGCTTACTATTAGTGAAAGTATTTTTAAAATCAGCCCCAAAGTTGAATTCAAATTTTTCTATCCCGTGGGAATTTTGTATTTTCCCGAAGAAAAAGTAGCCTATGTCCATTGGGGATAGTCGTATCATATCATATTAAAGAATTTTTAAAATCAGTGCCAAAGTTGAATTTACTTATTACTATCCCGTGGGAATTCTGCATTTTCCCGGGAAAAATATACCCTGTGTAAATCAAGTATACTGTAGCTTACTATTGAGAAAGAATTTTTAAAATCAGCCCCAAAGTTTGAATTCAGATTTTTCTATCCCGTGGGAATTTTGTATTTTCCTGAATAAAAAGTAGCCTTTGTCAATCGGGGATAGTCATATCACATAATATGTAAGAGTTGTTAAAATCAGCCCCGAAATTAAATTAATTTATTTCTATCCCCATCTTTCTATCACCTTTATCATCTTTTTTCTATCTCAAGGTACATATTCCCGGGAAATATGTACCTTGTATCAGTCAAAGATACTGTAGCTTACTATTGGTGAAAGAATTTTTAAAATCAGCCCCAAAGTTGAATTATGATTTTTCTATCCCGTGGGAATTTTGCATTTTCCCCGAAAAAAAAGTAGCCTCTGTCAATTGGGGATAGTCATATCACATAATATGTAAGAATTTTTAAAATCAGTCCTGACATTTAATTTATTTATTTCTATCCCGTGGGAATTTTGCATTTTCCCGGATAAAAAGTAACCTATGTCAATAAAGGATAATGTAGCTTTCTAATTCTAAAAGAATTTTTAAAATCGGCTCAACAGTTTCAGAGATTCCGCTACAAACAAATAAACAAAGAAAGTTTAGATATTTCCCTATCCCGTGGGAATTTCGAAAAATCCTTCCTTAGTGCACCTCTACAATACTCAAGGTTCATGTGTGCCAAATTTCAAGTCTCTAGCTCGAGTAGTTTAGGCTGTGCGTTGTCTGTCAGTCAGTCAGTCAGTCAGTCAGTCAGTCAGTCAGTCAGTCACGGTACTGTTTTATAAGTATAGATATATCCATGCCAGGGGGGCAAATCTAATTTAAAAATCACTTCTGTGAATATTCCTTTCGGAAAAATTTAGCAGGTTACGAGTAGAAGAAAATTACTACCATTAATTTCATAACTAGTCAAAAAATATATCTGAGCGGTACTTTGATGTCACAAATCGGTCCTTATATTTATATGTAATAGACTAATAGTATACTTTTTAACTAATTGTTTTGAGTGGTAGTTGTACCTAGCATCACCGTCTTACAATATCTTATCAAAATTTCAGAATGCTAGCTTTTACCCTCGGCTTTGCTGGTGTGAACCGGCTGTTAATTTGAAATTATGGGTCTTTACTGAATTCCCAAAGGAACTCCCAAAAATGACATCGTCATCCTTTACATTGTATGTGCGTATGTATGTAAAACGCTTTATTGTGCATAAAACACATGAAATTAATAGACATCAAGTGACACAATATGTGCTCCTTTAGAATGATACTGATACAATTCGAATTATTGTCATTTCAAAATTACAATTATTGTAATTTCAAAACTAACCTGTTTTTCTTTTAACATTAAGTTTATTTTTGAAATTCGAATTCTGTCAGTATCATTCTAAAGAAGCGAATGTACAAAAGCGAACTTATCCCTTAAAGGGAACTCTTCCAGTTGACCTAAAAAATTGTATGGCAAACGTTATGTCATTATGTCTCTAAACTTAACGGTTGAAATTTCAGGATTTTACTCCGACCCGTGGAAATAGCGGGATAAAAAGTATTTATTCCAGCTAAGTCTTTTTCATGTGAAAGAGTAACAAACTGACACACTTTCACATTTATAATACTAGTTGTTGCCAGCGACTCTATCTGCGAAAAATTCATTTATCGCTATCCCGCGGGAACTATGCAGTTTTCTGAGATAAGAACTATCTTATGTCCTTCCCAGGGTCTCAAACTATCTCTTTACGAAATTCCATCTAAATCATCATCATCATCATTTTAGCCGAAAGACGACCACTGCTGAACATAGGCTTCCCCCAAGGCTCGCCAAACACATCGGTCCAGTGCCATCCGCATCCAACACGATCCGGCAACCTTAACCAGATCGTCGCTCCATCTCGTTGGAGGCCTGCCTACACTGCGTCTTCCGGTCCGTGGACTCCACTCGAGAACCTTTTTGCCCCATCGGCCATCAGTTATGCGAGCGATGTGCCCTGCCCACTGCCACTTGAGTCTGGCGATTCTTCGAGCTATGTCGGTGACTTGAGTTCTTGCTCGGATTTCATCATTTCTAATGCATGTTTTCATCTAAATCGGTTCAACAGATTAAGCGTGAAGAGGTGACAGACAGACAGACATAGAGTACTTATATAGTAATTTAAAAATTTTGTTTATCGCTATACTGCAAGAACAATGCAATTTTCTGGGATAAAAAACTATCCTTTGTCCTTCCCAGGATATCAAACTATCTCCATACCAAATTTCTTTTACATCGGTTCAACGGTGCAAGCGTGAAGAGGTACTTAACAGACAGACAGACATAGAGTATCCTACTTCTTCTAATATATAAAATTCTCGTGTCATGGTGTTTATTATTGAACTCCTCCGAAACGGCTTGACCGATTTTTATCAATTTTTTTCTCTACATTAGGTAGGTCTGAGAATAGGTCGTAGGCTATTTTATAGGTACCTCTATTCATCGCAAACGGAGTCGCGGGCAACAGCTAGTAATAGTTTGTTACTCAATCACGCAATAACGGCTGAGCGGATTCACATGAAATTTGGTATGGAGATAATTTGAGACCCTGGGAAGAACAAAGGGCAGTTTTTATTCCGGAAAATTACGTAGTTCCCGCGGGATAACAATAAACGAATTTTACGCGGACGGAGTCGCAGGCAGCAGAAAAAGACTCGTCAAGATTGTTTACTCTATTTCTAATGCTAAAAAAACGATATATAATTTAATAGGTATTAGCAAGCATGATTATAGACTAGATTGGCAGTCGCCATAGTACGGATCGGCCGCGGTTTTTGTAGTTCGATTATTAAATCTAGATGGCGCTGAAATACAGCCAGAGGCTTTGAAGGCAAAACAATAAGACTACAGATATTTCATATCACTGCAAATGTATTATTATGCAATATTTTTGAAAAATTATATATTTGTAGTAATATGAAAAATCTTTAGTCTTATTGTTTTGCCTTCAAAGCCTCTGGCTATATTTCAGTTCAGCGCCATCTAGATTTAATAATGGAACTACAAAAACCGCGGCCGATCCGTACTATGGCGACTGCCAATCCAGTCTATATCATCCGTGGTATCCTAATAATCCTTAGATTATTAGGATTACCACTACATATTACATCAATAGGTAGTTCTCACACACAGTTTTCGCTTAGAAATAGTAAGCCAGCAATATCAACTCACATAACGTCAAGTACAAACCTACTACTATACTTAGGTACTTCAATGCATTACGAACGCGTTTTTGCTGCGCCGGCGACGCAAGTTCACGGCCGCTCGTCGTGTCGCAGTCGCACGATATTCTGTGTTACTTACTCATTAGGGATAGTACAGGCTGTCGTGTTGCCAGTTGAATTAAAAAACCGGCCAAGAGCGTGTCGGACACGCCCAAGATAGGATTCCGTAGCCATTACGAAAAAATTAAGTAATATTTTTCTAAGGATTTCGTATGTGTACGGAATCTTCCAAGTTAGGTATCGTCAATACTTTGAAAAAAGCTCGTATCTCAAAATCAATAATCTGGCAAAGTGAACTTTATTGCGCGCTTATCAAGGTGCAGTTTTGTTTACATGCTGATTTGAGATACGAGTTTTTCAAAGTAGTGACGGTATGTTTTAAACCTTAGGCTACTGTTTACTCTTAAACTACAAATAATTCCCAAGCAATCTTAGCCGCTATAATTTTCCTTGTAAATTTAATATATTTACTACCATTTTGAATTTTTTCAAATTTTTCCACCCAACAGTTTAGATTTTAGAGGGGGGGACGGTCGATTTTAATGAAAATTTTCAGTTTAAAGTTGAATATTTCGCAAACAAATCACTGAATACAAAAATCATGTTAGCAACCCCCCAATGGTTTTAAAAGACCTATCCAACGATACCCCACACTATGGGGTTAGTCAACAAAAAAAAAATCACCCCCACTTTACGTCTATGGGAGGTACCCTAAAAAAAAAATTTTTTTATATAATCACTTTGTCGGCGTGACTGATATATATACGTATTCATGCCAAATTACTGCTTTCTACTACTAACAGTCTCTGAGCTTAGCCGCGGACGGACAGACAGACAGACAGACGGACAGACATGTCGAAACTATAAGGGTTCCTAGTTGACTACGGAACCCTAAAAAGGCATTTATTGTCACGACAAAAAAAAACCGGCTAAATACGAGTCGGACTCGCGCACGAAGGGTTCCGTACCATTATCTATAAAAACGGCGAAAAATCATATCTGTTGTATGGGAGCCCCAATATTTATTTTATTTTGTTTTTTAGTAAGTATCTAATACCTTTAAACGAGCAATTCTTGTATATATGTATATATATATATATATATATATGTATATATATATGTATATATATAATCAGGATCTCGGAAACGGCTCCAACGATTTCGATGAAATTTGGTATGTGGGGGTTTTCGGGGATGAAAAACTGATCTAGCTATGTTTCATTTTCAGAAAATCGCTTTTACTCGCGTTTTCCGGCTATTTTTGTTTTCATTAGAATATAAAGCTAAATTTCGCCGACTTCGAGCAGATCATAATGGCACATTAGAAATCGGGTGGTCGCGGATCCAGCCGACCTCGGTTCGATACCACGTTTTTTTTCAAGATTTTTAGTTTTTTTTTTAAGTTTATTTTTTATGAGAAAACGTCAAGTTTCTTCTTTTGTGAGAAAAAGTTACTTTTTTGTGAGAAAAAGTTATTTTTTTGCAAGAAAAAGTTACTTTTTTGTTAGAAAAAGTATTATAGGGAACGTGCAGTAACTATAGGCGGCAGCACTAATGCGACAGAAGAGACACTATGCGGACAGTAAAACAAACTTATCAAGGTAAAACATTCAAATTGATGGCACCCTTATGGCACCAGTTGGCAGCACCGTCTATGTGCACGTTCCCTATTGGGAGCACACAGAACAGGAAAAGCCGGTTGTCTGTAAAGTCGGTTTACGGACGATAGTTTAACGTGACTCACCGCTCCACCCCCTCCGGTGTTTTTGTCAAATATCTTGAAAACGGTGCATCCTACGGCAAAATCAATGAAATTTTCATCCCCCCTTTAATACCCCCGCGCTCCCTCTCCCGCATCCCCTCCCCCCTCCCAAAACCCCCCCCCCCCCCCCCCACCCCCCACCCCTCCGTGTATATAATCAGGATCTCGGAAACGGTTCCAACGATTTCGATGAAATTTGGTATTTGGGGGTTTTCGGGGATGAAAAATTGATCTAGCTTGGTCTTATCTCTGGGAAAACGCTTGGTACCGAGTTTCTGCCCGAGCAGAGCTCGGTCGCCCAGGTATATATATATATATATATATATATATATGTATATATATAATCAGGATCTCGGAAACGGCTCCAACGATTTCGATGAAAGTTGGTATGTGGGGGTTTTCGGGGATGAAAAACTGATCTAGCTATGTTTCATTTTCAGAAAATCGCTTTTACTCGTGTTTTCCGGCTATTTTTGTTTGCATTAGAATATAAAGCTAAATTTCGCCGACTTCGAGCAGATCATAATGGCACATTAGAAATCGGGTGGTCGCGGATCCAGCCGACCTCGGTTCGATACCACGTTTTTTTTCAAGATTTTTAGTTTTTTTTTTAAGTTTATTTTTTATGAGAAAACGTCAAGTTTCTTCTTTTGTGAGAAAAAGTTACTTTTTTGTGAGAAAAAGTTACTTTTTTGTGAGAAAAAGTATTATAGGGAACGTGCAGTAACTATAGGCGGCAGCACTAATGCGACAGAAGAGACACTATGCGGACAGTAAAACAAACTTATCAAGGTAAAACATTCAAATTGATGGCACCCTTATGGCACCAGTTGGCAGCACCGTCTATGTGCACGTTATATTGGGAGCACAGAACAGGAAAAGCCGGTTGTCTGTAAAGTCGGTTTACGGACGATAGTTTAACGTGACTCACCCCCCCCCCTCCGGTGTTTTTGTCAAATATCTTGAAAACGGTGCATCCTACGGCAAAATCAATGAAATTTTCATCCCCCCTTTAATTCCCCCGCGCTCCCTCCCCCGCATCCCCTCCCCCCCCTCTCAACCCCCCCACCCCTCCGGTGTATATAATCAGGATCTCGGAAACGGTTCCAACGATTTCGATGAAATTTGGTATTTGGGGGTTTTCGGGGATGAAAAATTGATCTAGCTTGGTCTTATCTCTGGGAAAACGCTTGGTACCGAATTTCTGCCCGAGCAGAGCTCGGTCGCCCAGGTACTATATTGTTATAGCGGCAACAGAAATAAATCATCACGGTTCATGAAATACAGACTAGTGACAGACAGACAGACAGACGGACGGACGGACAGCGAATCTCAGTAATAGGGTCCCATTTACGCTTTGGGATCGGAAAATTACGGTATGCGGTATGGTACGGTAGAAGAATTACCGTAACAAAAACACAGAAAAAAAATACAAAAACAAAGAAATATTGAGAATTACTCAATACTGAGAATTTCATAGTTAGTTGGTTTAAGTACGACCTGTAATTGTTAACCCGAAATGAATATATGAAAATGTACGAGCTGATAATTCAAACCCCACCACCCTCATGTTATTACCATTAGGGACTGAATTATCAGGTCTTACATTATTACTTGGTATATAGATGGATTAAGGTCTGGATTGAGTCATAAATAGGATACTTAACGATAATGAGTTCCCGTAGGATGATATTTTAACTTTAAACGAGAATAGAGGGCGCTGTCCTAGAACGTTTGAAGTAACTCGCCTTTCAAGCGTAGATCCATTTTCATCCATAGATGCAATCCATAGATCCATTTTCATCTGCAATCGATTGACGGCGGTTTCCGAGCGAACATTGTGCTTTAAAAATGTTACTGTAACCTTTTTCATGGATTTCGAACACGGGGGACCCCGCGGGAAAACGTGACACGGTCAATATCAGACTTGTGATTGTTACCTAAGTGACGATTTTTTTTTTGGTCATTGTAATTGCTATTTGTGACTTTCAATCGGGCACGAGTTTGTATTATTAATTAAACTGCGATGAGGCTGGGAATAGAACTGGTATTCCATAAATACTTACCTACGTCAAAATGCATACAAAATGACAGATGTTTCAGTACTACTAACATTGCAGTGTAATAATAATTTAATAATAAGTCCGCCTGTATGAACTAAGCCTTAACTGCGGTCTCGATTTTAACATAGACAAGACTTAATAAAATGACTGTGCTGTAGTTGCTCGAAATTTAGCACCTTTTAGTTTTTGGGAGTGCTAAGATGTTATTTCCTCCTAAAAGTACCTACTAACTTAATTATATATTTTTTAAGTTATTTATTGTGGATTGAGCGGATTGCAATAAACTATTGCAATATCGATTCAATGCTGCCAGAAATAAATTAAAATGGAAATAAACTATCGCGAGAAAAACATGATTTTTTTTCTAGAAGGGGACAATAACTATTTAACATTAAGGCAAGTCTTTGTCTATTTTAGAAAGAATTATTTTGAATTAACTTAGTGAAGTAAAATTTTCTTAAGCATGACGCGCTACAAAAAATGACCTTTCGACCTATAACAATACCAGTTTAATAAAGTTGTCAAGTAGCTTCTTACGCGCACTAAGAAGTTAAAATTAAACTTAAACACGCTACATTAGTAACGTTTATTAATTATTAGCATGTACTTTTGGGTAACAATTATTTTTTCGACCATTATACCTACCTAACAATAGGACCTACCTATTATACTACTCTTAACGAGAATTTCACGAACACCATTTATTTAAACGGCATCAATAAAAACAATAATTAAATTCTATTTTCTTCACGCTAATCCTAAAACCAAATCACTTAGAATTATGAAATAAAATAAAAAAGGTTGAACAGTTGAACGCATCGAGAACAAAAATGGCGGCACGAATCGTTCGAAATCGGTTTAATTTTCGAATCCGTGCCGAAACTCTTTAGCAGCAAATGTGGCGTAAAAGATAAAATCGTGCGGTCGATGCACTTTCCCGCCAGTAACTTTTGAAAAATAAAAAGTGGCGACGATTGTCTTGTTAACAAATGACAATCAATGTTGGCCACTGTTATAACTGGCCAGTGAATTACAACACGTTTTCGCGTTTCTTATACAAACGCTACATCGTAACTAGCTGTAAAAAACACCTTTCGCTGTCAAAAAAGTTGACTTTGTTTTTTTTTTTCAAAAGTTGTTGTTAGGAGATAGTCCATAGACTTTTTTCGGGAGTGAATAAGCATTTAAGCGGCTTTTGTCGTAGCTTATTCCGAATTCAAATTACATATCTAATCAGCCAGACATTACGGTATTTGAATTTGAACAGATAAATCTATAAGATGAGTTGCTTTCTATGGTACCTAAATAAAATACAGTAAGTAATATCATGTCCTAACATACATTATTAAGGTACTGATGAGGCTATATTTGGACACAGCACAATTTGAGGAACTGACACGTCATGATGGCCAATTGTCGTTTGTCGGTATCATTTTCGTGCACTCAATCTTGCATAATCATTTCTCAGTAGTCGCACAATTTGAATCATGAGTTATAAAACCTTTTCACATTACATTCCAAACTACTTTCTTAGCAAGTACGAGTATTTTACTTACACATTTACTACGAAAAAGTTCTTTGCGAGTGACTTTAGTAAGTAGATTTTGGTGGAGGTGTAAACGAGTCCAGGGAGATTTAGACGACAATGAAATAAAGCTCAAAACTGGTTGGAGTTATTAATTGGCCTGAAACTCGAGTTCTCACGGTGCACGGATTTTTGTGGAATACTCCGCGTCGCTAGATAACATTTTAAACTTGGCTTGCTTACTTTGTACGAATTATGGCCTTACCCGTGTTTGACCATTAATTATTAGTCCTTACTTATTTATATGTAAATAACACGGCGGTCACAATTCCTCTTTTACTTCTATCTAGCCAATAAAATTACATAGGTACGTATTCCTTCTTAGTCTATATAGTGTCACTTTTCATTTGCAATCTTTTCGGTATTACCAATATTATCACTAACCATTAAATATAGAAGAATTGACCCATTCAATATCAATGTCACATAATATTTAAAAAAAAAAACACCATTGCTGAGATTGCTGCACTCTAATTGGCCAACCCAATGCCAAGCAGGACACTAAAATTGGGCATGTAGATTATTATGATACGATATCAATAATAAATGGTTAGCCATTGCGTAGCATGCTGAATAAATCTAAAATGTCTTTGATCTATTTAAGGAATAAATGAAAAACCATCGCGAAAAACTAGTAGGTATTATATTTATTAGACAAATCACTAATGTGTAGCAGGAATACTCATTACCAGTCATAACATGAGCCTTGATTACAATTACACAGTATCATTTTGAAATTCTCTAAATTTAATGAACTCCAATTATTTTCTTAATTTTGTCTGCAGGGAAAGGCGAAGGAAATGGTACTTAGGTACATATATACAGTCATATCTGTCTCAAATTTAAAAGGTATAAAAATTCGAACTGTCAACCTCATCGGAGCTACATTCAGGCATGAGCGGATTCCTACACAGCCACAGTTCATTAGGTTCTTTATCATGTCGGCTACGGAACGGTCCACGGTGCTCCAGATGGAATACCTCGCATCCGTTCCGCTCGGAATCGCCACCAAAAAACACCTCCACAAGAATGTCATTTACGCGGCGCTGCTCCTGGGATAGGCAAACAATTATTATAGCAGGGCTGTCAAATCATGGCACAGGTTAATGTTTAAAGTAACGAGTGCTCCACGTACTAATAAATTTAAAGCAATATGGACTTATCAATCGGTGTTTAATTTCATGCGACAAATTACACTTTGTCCAAGTTTCATAGCTAACATAAAGTCCGGCTTAATGAGGACCAACTAAAGACTGCAATATACCTATTTGAAGTTGTTCTAGTCACTTGTCACCTGTCAAACATCCCTTTCCTTCCCTTGAGTTTTTGTATATTTGTTTCCCTTTTTAACTGTTACTTTATTGTTTTTAAATTGTCGAAATAAACCATGTAGAATCCTTTTTCGAACTCGACTAAAATATCGTTTTAAACTAGCTACGACCAATAAATAAATCTAAGACAATGTCGCTACGTTGGCAACCCTGCACCGTGTAAGCCAATTGCTGAAGGAATGTCGGTTGTCGCGTCTAATGCGATCGCTCATCGCTCACGGATTCTTCACAAAATGGCCGCCATGTCCGAATGCCGACGTAACACACCGCGAATGGGCAATCTGATTTGATAACCACTTTAAAACCCTTTCACAATAAACGTTAAAACTTTCAAATGTCATAATAAATACCATCGTACTAGCTGAATAGTAACCCGATGTGACTTTTTTTTACAAAATATCATAATACCTAACCTAACAATTAAGGTCGATTCTAGGGCATCGAGCCCGGGTTTGCCCGGTCCGGAAAAAACCGGGTTTTCCCGGTTCCGAGGATTACAAAAAAACCCGGGTTTGATTTTTAAAACTCGGGTTTTTCGGGTACTTTTAATACTTTTCTTTTTGTTATTTATTAAGTATAAACCACTTCGAATGCAATAATAAATGGAATAATAACACGCTCTGATAAATTATTACGTAAAAAGAAGCTTAGTTGCTACGTTCCTACTAGGTTCCTAGACTGTCACAAGTAAACGTATTCGATGCAGCGGCGCGGGCGGTGTGAGTGAACGTGAGGAGGGTTGTTTGTAGTGTTCGGTGACGCTCTTTCTAGGTGAGTATCTCTCAATTAATTTTGTTATTCACTGTGAGGGTAGAAATGTGGCGGTACGCGACAGCGCGGCAGCGAGGGCGTTACCTATCGCTGGTATATGAACATTTAAAAACCATTTCACCTACTAGTGTCGAGCCGGAACGTATATTTTCTTCGGCTGGAATTGTCGGCAATAGATTGCGCTCGTCTTTGAGTGACAAAACTTTGGATGCCCTAATTTTTTTACGTTCATATTACTTAAGTAAAAAGAAAAACTAATAATTCAGTTCAGATTTCTGTAATTTTTTTGTTTCGTTACGTACGATATATTATTATTATCCAAAAAGGATATTAGTTATTATAAAGGAGAGTTTTATTAATGTTTACAGTAATTGGTGATTATTGTGATACTAAAAAAATGTCTAAAAAAATCTATCTTCATCATCATCATCAGCCTACGTTCGTCCACTGCTGGACATAGGCCTCTCCCATGGCACGCCATTGAGCACGATCCTCGGCCACTCTCATCCAGCTCTTGCCAGCCGCCTTGCGAAGATCATCGATCCACCGAGTCTGAGGTCGTCCCACGCTATGTTTGCCGATCCGTGGTCTCCACTCAAGAACTCGTCTACCCCAGCGGTTATCGGTTCTTCGGGTTATATGGCATGCCCATTGCCACTTCAGCGTGCTAATGCGGTGGGCTATGTCGATAAGTTTGGTTCTCTGTCGGATCACTTCGTTACGAATTCGATCTTTCAGAGAAACTCCGAGCATAGCCCTTTCCATAGCACGTTGAGCAACTTTTAAATTTGTGGACCAGCCCTACAGTGAGTGTCCACGTTTCGGCACCGTATGTGATGACGGGTAGGACGCACTGATTGAAGACTTTCGTCTTTAGACTCTGTGGAATTGGCGACGTGAAAACTTGACGCAGTTTCCCATACGCTGCCCATCCCAGCTGTATTCTTCTGTTGGCCTCTTTCTCGAAGTTGTTTTTACCCAATTGCATAGTTTGCCCGAGGTAAACATACTCTTTAACAACCTCGAGAATATTGCCTTGAACTGCAATTAGTTCCGGACTTACATGTTCATTGAGCATAACCTTGGTTTTATCCAGGATCATCCGAAGGCCAACGCGTTGAGAAGAATCAGCTAGGCCATTCAACATATGTTGCAAATCTTGCAGCGTTTCCGCCACGATGGCGATATCATCTGCAAATCGCAAGTGTGAGAGGTACTCGCCATTTATGTTAATGCCACGCCCCTTCCAGTCCAGCGTCTTGAACACATCCTCCAATGCATTTGTGAACAATTTGGGGGATATAACGTCCCCTTGTCTCACACCACGATGCAAGGGGATAGGTTCAGACTGCCGATTCTGGACTTGGACGGCCATAGTAGCGGCGTTGTACAGACCTCTCAACACTTGGATGTATCGCCAATCGACTTGGCATCGCTGCAAAGATTCCAGAACAGACCAGATCTCGATCGAGTCAAAGGCCTTTTCATAGTCCACAAACGCTAAGCACAAGCAGCCGATTATACTCTTCGGTCTTCTGTATAATCTACCGCACTGTAAAGATGTGGTCTATGGTGCCGTATCCCGATCGAAACCCGGCCTGTTCGGGGGGCTGGAACTCGTCGAGCCTTCGCGCAAGACGGTTCGTGATGACTCTCGATAACAGCTAGACGTGGCTTTAGAGTGAAATGGGTCGGTGGTTCTTCAAAAGAGTTTTATCACCCTTTTTGAAAAACAACACGAAAACACTCTTACTCCACGCCTCTGGAGTTCTTCCATCAACAAGAACAGTATTACAAATATTCTGGAGCTCCTTCATTATAGGTTTACCACCAGATTTCAGGAGCTCAGTCGTAATACCGTCTTCTCCAGGGGCTTTTCCATTTTTAAGCTGTCTGAGAGCCATCGCGATTTCGTCCAGGCTGATTTCTGGCAAGTCTTCCGTAAAGTGGCGTGTTAATGCAGCTCTGGACTCCTCATTTTCAGGATCAGGTTGAGATGCATGCGTAGCGTATAACTGGCTGTAGAAGTTTTCAATTTCCGAAAGAATCCCAGACCTGGAAGAAACAACTACTCCATCCGTAGAGGTCAGCTTCGTCAGATGACTTCTTCCAAGAGATTTGACAAAAACCTTTGATCCCCGATTTTGCTCGATCGCTCGTTCTATTGAACGGGTGTTGGAGCATCGGAGATCGTATCTTACAAGTTTGCCAATTCTCCTGTTTAGAGCATGTCGTTCAGACGAAGTAACTGGTGGGTGTTCACGTCGTTCCTCCATGAGCCTTAGTGTTTCTTCCGAAAGCTTCGACTTCCTGCCTTTACGCCGCAATTCGCAAAATCTCACACCTTCCTCCCTGAGGATTCCAACTATATTCTCGAGGGCCCGGTCAATGTCATCGCTATTTGTGGTTTTCAAAGCAGCGAATCGGTTCTCCAGATTAGACTGGAACTTTTCAGATCCGATTATAGTTTGGAGCAGGGATGGTCGGAGCCTGGATTTCATCAAACGGACACGTTCAAGCTTAAAATCGATATTCAGACTAAAAAAATCTATACGACTTTTAAAATATTAGAACTGTTTTTGTAATTTGGAAAGTACTGTCTCATTTATTAAAACCTTCCTCATCCTTTACATTTTGTACTTATTGTAGAAAATCGATATAAGAACACAGTTTCTTGTATTTTTAAAAATTATAACAAAAAGATCGAAAAGCTCGAAAAAACCGGTCTACCCGGGTTTTGATTACTCTTAGACCCGAAAACCCGGGTTTTCAAAATTGAACCGAGTTTCGATGCCCTAGTCGATTCCTATCTTATATTATAAATAAATTATAATATTCTTCTATACAGTTTCTGTTAACGAGTTAATTTATCTAAAGATGGGCGCACACAGCCACGTGGTGGGTGCCGCACTACGGGCACCGACGGCAAGGCAGGGCAGGCCGAGGCGGAGATGGCGAGACGACCTAGACGCGGAACTGAGGGAGTGGCCAAATATAGCGCTCGATAGGGAGATGTGGAAGTCAAGAGGCAGGCCTTTGCCCAGCAGTGGGACACAATTATAGGCTAAATAATAACAATAAAGTTGGATTTTAGCATACCTACCTACCTTAGATTATTTATACACTAGATAGAGCTTAGGCGGCATGAAAACTTCCCGAAAAATATAGCCAACAGTTGGCTTATATGTCATTTGCCTCCCTTCAGTTTGAATGACGTAACGCGATCGTAAGATGAAGCTGTCAAATGGATTTTTGGACGTTTTGTATCGCAATGTTTGCTACTGACACTATCTAGTGTATAAATAATCTAAGCTAACCTATATTTTGTACGGAACCTCGGTGCGTGAGTCCGACTCGCACAAAGCCGGCTTTTCTTTAATCATAGTTGCTCGTATGTGATTGCCACCGCACCGTAGCCTGCCAGTTCTAAATCACCTATCTTACATTTTTACATTTTTCCCAACAACTTTCATAATACGAAAGTAAATTGTCATCTCACGGCCACCGCACGTACGTCAATCTTCAAATCTCATTCGGACATCAATACTGCAACCGTGGCGGTGATAGGTACAGTCAGCGGCAGACGCAAAAGCAAAAGTAGGCACAATGTTCTTGTAATTTTCTTTGAATTGCACATGGATATAATTAGCAATTTGTGTCATTAAGGTTTAAAAAGATTTGATTTAAGAAGCAGTTCTGTAATTCTAGCGACTGTACATTCATACTCCATATTAATATTATAAATGCGAAAATAACTCGTGTCTGTCTGTTACGTACTCACGCTAAATACTTTAAATGCGAACTGGACTTTGTTAAATTCAGCAGCTGTGCAAAACTGTATAAACAAATTAAAATGTTCATTTCGTACGTTTTATTTGTGATTTTTTTTTAAACGATTTATCTGCAATTTTCAATGTATAAGGATTTAGGCTGTAAATTTAACAGACTCGTCCAACTCTTTATTTTAAAAAATACTGGCTGGAAAAGACTTCGAACGTCGCCAAATTGAAATTCGAAATTTAAAAATGATTTTGTTCATCATTTATTTATTTATTTAACCACACAAATTAACTTAATTATTTCAGGTAAGTAGGTACCTAAGTATTTTTTCATCTACTCGTAACTTACATGCATATGCCGCCAACTGTACCGCTGACAGTACATTAAGTCAAATCTTTCTCACGCGGTGTATCTAACTGTAGATACTACTCTATTAGATAGTCTGTAGATTACAATGATTGACGTTTGTTTTTCATCATTCTGAATTATTAAGTGTTCGATGGAATAAGCCGAAAGAATATGGAAACGATTATCATTAGTTGCTAATCATATATTTGAAAACTAAATGATACTTTTAAGCGGGCGCATTTGTACTTTTTATTTTAGACTAGCTGCTGCCTGCGGCTCCGTCTGCGAATAATTCGTATATCGCTATCCCAATCCCACAGGAATTATGCAATTTTCTGGAATAAAAGCTAGGATGTCCTTCCCAAAGTCTTAAACTATCTCCATAGAAAATATGGGTATGTATTACAATACCGAAGTACGAAAGACCGAATGTATTAAAACACCGAATGAGTCAAAAGACCGACACGATTTTTTTCTGAAACCGTAAACTTCTCAGAATTTATTAAAACGGCATCATACAGAACCCATTAGGTTAGGTTAGGTTTGTTTTATAACAATCTTAAAAAGTTAACGATTTCAGAAAAAAATCGTGTCGGTCTTTTGACCCATTCGATGTTTTAATACATTCGGTCTTTCGTACTTCGGTATTGTAATACACACCCGTCCCGCGGAAACTACGCAATTTTCTGGGATTAAGTCTAGTTAGGACTTTAAAAAAATCTTTGAACTTTTTGTCTCAGCGGGATAAATGTCCACAACAGAATCGGACGATTTTACGGTATACAGGGTGTAACATTTAGATCGGTCAGTATGGGAATGTCTGAAACTATAAGACATACGAAGATCTGTTCTTAGGAACCATTCATTGATTTTAGTAACAAGAAAAACTGCATTGATACATTTTAAGCTCGGGAATCGAATGGACGTTTTGAAGAATAAAACTAACACCATTTCTAACTACGAAACATGATGTCTAAAATTAATAAAATGCATTGTTTTCATATCCTTTCATTTATTTTAGTAGGTGTTCGAAATGACTACCATATTTTTTTCAATTCAACATTCTTATAGTTTCAGACTTTTCCATACTGACCGATCTAAATGTTACATCCTGTGTATCTTCTTCATGTTGTACCAAACCGCGACATTTCAGTCCAGTTACCTACTACCATTACCGCGATGTCTTCATCGGCGGCGTTCGGGCGATGTCGTGCGGCTTCGCGCGACGCTTGCGCGGGCGCTGTGATCTATGAATGACGCCGCCGTTGCGGTCGGCGTGGCAGGAAATGTTGAGTTCACGGTAGAAGCGTTAAGTAGAGATATAAATATTTATGCGTATTTATAAAAGTTAGAAAAGGTAACTTTCTCAATCGTCAAGAAATCCTGAAGTAGACAGAAATAGCTTAGTATATACCTAATTGCATATGATTATCACAGTAACTTCGTATGCCTAGGAAATGTCCATTGATTTTGATAATTTTTTTGTTAGGTTATGTTTAAAATCAAAACATTTATCCTATAAGCAAAGTCTTATTAGAGATATTTCGTGTCCACGGATTGAATGTTTTTAAAACATAAAAAATAAATCTGCGCTTCGCAGCTTCGTGAATGTGATAACACGCCTAAATTACCTAAACATCCCTTCGTAAAGTAAGTCCATACTTAATAAGTTAATTACTTGTTGAAAAAAGACTAGCTATGTTCAATTTCAATATTCTCAATGCTTTACGACATTTTTTTTACTTTTAAAACTCTATTAAAACCTTCTTAAAACTTTTACCAATAGACAAGTATAATTCACATTTAAAAAGTCACTACCATTACTAAACTAAAAACCGAACGCTTCCAAAAACATCGGATCAACTGTAATTCGAATTTTGAATCAATTCGACACGAGTTAGAGCCCGCCATAGAGTCCGTTGACCCCGCGGTACCTAACTGCCTTTACCTAGGTTTTTTGCGCGCGCACGGAGGATCATCCAACCAGATCTAGGTGCTTACAACTCAATATTTTGACAATTAAGATATGTATCTCAATTTGAAATTAGGAAATGAGGTACTTCGAACTTGTTCATAACAAGACCACACTGAAACACCGTCACGCACATTAATAACTAGTCTTTGCTCGCGGATTCACTTATTTAAACCATGAGTTGGGCGTTTTGAATGAAAGGTGTCGTACACCTCACTTTTTTTCAAATGAGGAATTTTTGGGATTTTCGACTCAGATTCAAGAGCTCTAATGATTTTGATATTTAAAAAAAAATTACCCTAATTTTGCATACAATTGTTTTGTGTCAGTTTTGGGACGACCCAATAAGTTTAAACTGTATGAAAAAAACGTCAAAAACTGATCCAAAATATAAAAACACTTTTTTTCTTTATGATAATTGATTCTGCTCTTGATTTTTGATGAGAACATTTCAAAATTACCTCATTTAAAAAGTGCACTTTTTTGAATTCCCAGATCCAGCGGTCGAATTGAAATTCCGGGGTTTTACTAAATTCGCGTCGGAATTTCCAGAAATTACATCGACGAAACAGGATTACAGGCGAGTGTAGATGGAAATGTTGGAAGAGGGAGACCAAGAAGGACATTTTATGATCAGGGCCCAATTGCATAACAAAGTACAACTAATATTACAAGCGGAACTCTCGCTTCAGTTATATTAACTAGAAAGGGAGTTCCGCTTGTAATAGATTGGGGATGTCTTGATCGTTGGGCAAGAGTACCCGAAGCGAAGGAAATATGTCAGGATCGTAGCAGGTGGAAACAAATTTAGGCTCTGCCTACCCCTTTGCTGGAAATGAGCCGTGATTGTATGTGTATCGTGTTTATTTACGATGTATGACAAACACCCGTGCATAATTGCACGAATATATCCTGAGTCATGGATGTTTTCTATGTAATTAAGTATTTATTTATCTATATATTAGTATGTTTATCGTCGCCTGGTACCCATAATAGGTACAAGCTTTGCTTAGTTTGGGACTAGATCGATTTGTGTAAGATTGCCCCCCCCCCCCCCCCCTAAATTCATGACTCTAGACGGTTATGATTTTGGCATTTTCGTGTTTTCTATTTTGAATGTGATTTAATATTAAGACTTGTTTTTTATGTATTCCCTATTTCACACCTGAAACACAGGAATTTCCCTAGTTCAGGTATAACTACATAACATGTTCCCTTTTAGTCTATAAGTTGTTATATTTTGTAAACTTTTTGTATGACAAATGAAGATTTATTATTATTATTATTTTACATGGATTCTGAGGGAATATTATTATGGGGATCTAATATAGCATGTCTTATTCCAGCCATCTAGAGTTACATGCCAATTTCCATTTAAATCAGTCACGCCGTTCTAGCGTAAAGGAGTAACAAACACACACACACATTCACACACACGCACGCACAAAATTACACACACACGCATACGCAAACACGCGCAAACACATACATATAACACGCACCCCACACAAAATTTCGCATTTATAATATTAGTAGTATTCACACTACAATGTCTTTTCTGAAAAAAATACACCAAATAATAATTATTATCATAATAAAATTCATCCTTCTGTTTTGCGTGACAGCGTAACAAATGAATACACGCACGCAAGCACATACACACACGCACACACACCCATGCTCGCACGCACAGCACACATACAGATAATACAAACTTTCGCTTGTTTAATATCAGCCAGATTACAAATTTTTAATTTCTCTGAGAAAAGGAGCGCCGAGTGAAAATTTAACCGGGATCTTATACGTTATCTGCGCGCCAATGAAATTAAGATAACAGAACATGTATGGGAAACTTCCATTCATGTTTATCCCGCGATAACGTATCCTGGATTTGTGGTACCTAACGAGCGAATTAAAACGGAGGTAGAGTAAAGTGGAAGTTGCGGTGTACTGGTAATGGGTCGTTCACAGCTTAAGAAACAAAAGCCATCTCCTTTGGACATAATCCATTCAAAACTTGACGCCCCAACACTATTACACGAAATTAATTTCAAAGTTCCCAGCAGGCGAAAACGCCAATGTCGTTGAAAAGAGCAGTTTTCTATACCTCGTAGTAGGACATGTTATGCTAGAGGTATGTTTATTAGGCGTGCGTGTCGCATTTTTAATAACAGTGAAAAACTGATGGACGTTGATATATTGTTCACTTAAGAAGCTGAAAAAATCTTTTACGTGGGTAGCCATTGAAATAATTTACATTGGTTTTATTACTAAATCTTTCCAACCATTGTATACTTGTTATCAGCTTTCCCGTCTAGTCTCATTTGCAGGGAAGTGTATAAGTACAGATTTTTTTTTCTCCTTATATTTGTGATACCTACTATCAAACTTAGTAATATTGTTTCTTGTTTTTAATTACTAGCCATGTTTTCTGCTAACATAAACGTTATGGAAACTATAGGTCTATATCATATTACACACATACACACGCAAACTTTCGCATCACTACATAGTATTAAAAAAAGTCTCTTCCCGCTGTCTGTCAGTCCCTATGTATGCTTAGATCATTAAAACTACGCAACGGATTTTGATGCAGTTTTTTTTTTTAACAGATAGAGTGATTCAAGAGCAAAGTTTATATGTATAATACATGCATAATTGCACCCGAGCGAAGTCGGGGCTGGTCGGTAGAATATTAATAAGATCGACGCTGTGTGGCACACTTACAATGTCTTTTTCGAAAAAAAAGCCTAAACAACTGGCGTTACATTCACTCAGACTTGCACTTACAGATTATTTGATAGGAGGCACACTCTACCTCCTCCACCTCAAATTATAGTCGTAAGCTCATCCACCCTATCTACCCAGATTACTCTCTCGATAACCATCAAATTCGTAGCGTACATTTAATTATTGCCAGACATTGTTTCCGTCTTATATGTTGGCTGCGCGTGCGCGGCCGAGGCGTGACGATCAAAAATGATCATATCAGAGCCATTACAAATTCTCGGCTGCCATAACTTGCCTTTTGACGCCAATAGAAATTACTAAATAAGATATATGGGAAACTAGCTGATGTAGACTTCGCCCACGCTGAAGTAGATTATAATGCGTTTTCCCGTGGAAATGAGATATTTTCCCGTGGTAAAAAGTAGCCTATGCCACTCTCCAGTCCTTCAATTTATGTCTATACAAAAAACACGGCAATCCGTCGCTCAGTTCCGTCCGACGTGAAAGAAGGATAAACAAACAAACACTTTCACATTAATAATATTAGTATGGACTAGCTGTTGTCCAAAAAGACGAAAGTCGTTGACATAGCCCGAAGGATTAGCACGCTGAAGTGGCAATGGGCTGGTCACGTTTGCCGTACAACTGACGATCGTTGGAGCAGACGTGTCCTGGAGTGGAGACCACGTTTAGGAAAGCGTAGTGTGGGACGCCCTGCAACACGTTGGACTGATGACCTTAGGAGGACAGCTGGCAGTGGGTGGATGAGGGAAGCCCAGGATCGCGAATTTTGGCGCAATATGAGGGAGGCCTACGTCCAGCAGTGGACGGACAATGGCTGTAGATAGATAGATAGATAGATAGCTGTTGTCCGCGACTCCATCTGCAAACATTTCGTTTATCGCTATCCTGCAGGAATTATGCAATTTTCCGGGATACAAACTATCCTATATCCTTCAAAGGATCTCCAAGTACCTCGAAAAAAGGTTACGCTAACATTTCCAAAGCATAATCTTCGCTTGGACAACGCCATCTATACTTCATTTAATTTAGAATTGAAAACCACAACAACATTATATTGCGGCTCGTCAACTATTTCTTACCTAGCAAATAGTACAGTACAATAGTCTGGGAGCCGCAAAATAAAATTGTTTTAATGTCACTTTATTTGCGTGTCGTCAATTGTTACTCTAGTACAAATTGTAAAGAGATTACAGTTCACGAGCCGCAATATAATGTTGTTGTGGTTTATAATTCTAAATTAAATGGAGTATAGTGATTGCAGACTAAGTTAACACATCATCTTGAAATCTGAGGTACAGTCGACTTCAAAGATATCTTACTTTAATACCTGGTCACTGTGTGCCTTCCGACAATAGAGATGTAGACGCCATTAAAAAAATAATTCGAAGACACGACTCCACTAAAAAAGGCTTTATTTTAGCGCTGAAAACCAGATTTATTTTCGATTAACTGCAAAATTAGATTTTTTGTTGGTTTAAAACAAATAAATAGTTAGTTGATTGAGTTGGCAAACTAGTGACGTCATATGTTGCTATTGCTATTCAAACTCTATGGGAGAATTGTGTTTTGACAGCTCATAAAAAGTACGTCAATTGATTGGTGGTGTCAACATCCCTATTGTATACAAAAGTTCAGACAAGAACTTGCTATGACAATGGCTTCTTCTTCACTTTGACCTCGACTGTATTTCAACGTTCCTAGACACAGCAAAGTAGTTTAAAGTTAATATCCACGGGAACGCATTACCGGGATAATTAGTATCCTATGTTTTAATACATATCGTTATCTATCTGTACGCCAAATTTCATTAAATCCATTCAGCCGTTATTGCGTGGTTGAGTAGCATACATCCAAAGATTTACATAAACTTTCACATCTATACATATAATAATCTGTAACAAGTCGGTGTCTGTACATTGAAGATATTTGAGAAAAACTGTCACTAGGGCTATTTACTAGCGCAATAGAACCCAAAACAATGTTTTTTAGAATTATTGTCTGTTTGTCTGTTTATCTGTTTATCTGTTTGTCTGTGCGTTTGTGCGCGCTAATCTCAGAAACGGCTTAACCTAGAAGGATGCGGTTTTCACTGATATGTTGGTATTTTCTTGGATTAACATTTAGTGTTTGTTTCATTTGAATCGGTTTACAAATAAGAAAGATACGTCTATTTTAAGAATTTATAGAACAGTTTTTAGAAGTAGTGACTTGGGAGTAGGTACGGTGGTGAATGCGAACGCGGGTGTGCGGGGGGGGGGTTCGGTGGGGGGTCGGTGAGGGAGGGGGGGGGGGTTGCGGGGGGGTATTTTTTTTTATATCGAGGAACTGAGGAGAGCCATAATTGATGAAAAAGCAAATTGGATAAAAAAAATAAGCTGCCCTAATTACTAATTCCACGCGGACGGAGTCGCGGGCAAAAGCTAGTTTATAATATTAGTAGGAAAGATGGATAGCTTTGACTACCTGACACGCTTTGTCCTAGATATCCATCCTAGTCCAGAGGCCGTATTGTTTAACGCTTCTGACGCTTGCCATCGCTTTTACCGTCTCTTTCTGTCATCATCTTATACCGTTTGACAGAAAGAGATAGTGATTGCGAAGGCAAGCGTCAGAAGCGTTAGACAATAAGGCTGCAGCAGCAGGAGAGCCGACTCCTGGGTCAAGAAACTCAAACACATACTTAGGATCTATTACAAAGCTTCCCGCCGTAGTTATTACTGGCCCCCACATCAGCGAAGAAGTGTAAATTGTTGACGGCTCAATTGGTGGACGTCAACAACTCCGTTAACTTAAATGGATAAAAACGTTTAGGTTCACTTCGTCCACATTCCCATTTTGTCAGCATCCTAGTTCGTCAGCTATCCCATTCTGTCCACAACCAATTCCCAATTCGTCCACTTCCTATTTGGTCAACATTCCCATTTCGTTCACATTCCCATTTCGTCCATACCTAATCACAAAATAAAATCTTCCCTGAGAATTAAGCTAAGTGATAGCGAAAACCGCATTAAAATCGGCTAGGAATGTTGACGAAGTGGGATTGTGGACAAAGTGGGAATATGGACGAAATGATAAAAAATATCGCCGATTATCACGCCTTCCGATAACATAATTGATTGCTTTCCTAAAGCAGTTTAAAGAAGTTGCAGGAATGACTTAGGCCGGGGCCGCACTGGTAAGGCCGCAGCGGCTGCTCACATAACTCGAACTGTTTGATTGAGTCGCCGTCGCGTCGCGTCGCCGGTCGCCAGTGCGGCCCCGGCCTAAGACTAGATTTATTCATGAACTACGATATTACCTTACTTTGCTGGCATAAGCTTGACAGTTTTATGCGCTTTAACTCGACGAAATCGAAGTTGACGCTAAATCGTTTTTAATTTTTTTCAGCATGTGGCCATAAACAGGCCATCTTGTAGGAACAAATTAAATCTACATTGAGTGATTTAAAAAAGAAAGAAATATATTCATGACAAAAAAATAAAAAATTACAAAAAGAGAGAAGTGGGAGAAGGAGGAGGAAGGAGGAGAATAAATCCACTGTACCCACCATACCATTTATTTTAATACCAAAAGCTTGAAAATTCCGAGAATTTTTCTATTTGCTCAAACACGTAACAATTAGGTCTACCTAATATATCAGTCAATTTTGTCACTAATTTGAAAAAAGCCGTAACTCAAATCGAAAATCAGGCCAAGTGAACTTTACTAGGTGTGCGTATCAATGATCAGTTTGGTTTACATATTAATTTGAGACACGAGAGCTGTCATCATCTTTAATCTAATTGTTTACTAAGAAACAATGGTTTACTAATGTTTCGCAAGTATATTCGTCCACTGCTGAACATAGGCCTCCCCCAAGGCTCGCCAAACAGATCGGTCCCGTGCCATCCGCATCCAACGCGATCCCGCAACCTTAACCAGGTCGTCGCTCCATCTTGTTGGATATTGATCCCATATGATTCATTTGCCAAATTTTTCATATGCCAACTGTTTTTTTTTCTGAAACTGTGAACTTTGGATTGTTATAAAACAAACCTAACCTAACCTACAGGATAGTCCTGAAATATATCCTGAATAGTTTACAGTTTCAGAATAAATAAACAGTTGGGAAATGAAACAGTTGACAAACGAATCAGGTTGGGAAATGATTTTCGGCGAAACGGCAGTAGTCCAGAAACAATATTACCTACTTAAAAACGCCTAAATCGAATAATAAATAAATTACTTTAATTGCTTAAATAAGTAGCTCCGAAGTAAATAGCTCTTACCGGTTAAATAAGTCTCCACAGAAAAGCTATTATCACTTGTGGAAGCAGGTCTAAAACAATAATATGCATGTTCCTCTACCTAACGCAGAAACCCGCGCCGGCGCAGCTTACAAGCACACGCGGGCTTTAAGTCCGCCGCTAATGGCCGCGCTCCGGTATTTGCATGGCCTTCATCGCTTTTTGTACTGCACTTAAGATATTCAAACGCCTACGCCGCTGTTTGCGCTCGATTCACGGGGTTTTCCGAGGGCTATAATGAGAATTGACTCAATAAGTATTCTAGTGTCTCTGTAACTTCAACGTGTTCAGGATGCAGTGCCATAGCAGAGGAGTGGAGGTTAACCTCGTAAGACCCACTTATATCTAATCATCCCAGCTGTATACGTCCCGCTGCATGGCACAAGCCTCTCAAAATGAGACGGCTTAGGCCGTAGTTCCCACGCGGGCCCAATGCGGATTGGGAACTTCAGACACACCATTGAATTACTTCGCAGTTATGTGCAGGTTTCCTCAAGATGTTTTCCTTTACCGTAAAGCGCATAGAAAATTACAAACGTAATTTCCTACGTGATTTGATAAAAAGTCAGAGGTGTAATTTCCACTCCTAAGTTGTCAAATTTTGTTTATCAGAATTTGTGACTTGATGCCAATCAAGAAAAAAATACATTTGTTTAGACATTATATCTCTAAATTTAGTCCTTGAGCTTAGGGTCAACCCATGCAACCAACTAACTCCAATCCAATTGAGTTATTTTATGGCATGCAAACATTCATGATAGGTACCTATTTGCACTGTTAGCTTAGATAATAATTTTAATTTATGATAAGTAACTCGTTCAGCCTGCGACTGCTGAGTTTTCTAGTAAACCTAGTGAAGACACACGTGTTACATAATTTTTTTGTAAAACATCATATCGGTACAACTCCGGTAGTAGACTTCGGCCGTGTCTGGTCACCACCCTATAAGTTGAGCCAGACCGCCAAGCGACTCTCGTGTTCCGGCCTGTTGCCTAGAAGCCATTCTGGAGGAAGGGTCTGAGCAGTTGTGCAGCGCTCGCGTACCGGTTACAGTGCCCCGTATTAGTTGTACGGTTTGCACTGCTTCGGGGCGCACGCAACACCGCGCTCAACTGCCTTCTTCCTGCTTATTCCCCTACATAAATTCAAGTTTAGGGTGAATGAGCATTTACTAGGCAAGCGTGCTCCATCGTAGGCCTCATCTTCGCTTTCCATCAGGCGTGATCGTAGTCAAACGTAAGCGTATTGTATAACAAAAAGTAGGTATCTCTTGCTATCCTGTACTGTAAAATATTGAATAAATTATCTTATCTTATTTTGTCTCAATTAATCTGCTCCTTATTGCTGACAGTACCAACAACAGTACTCTAATTTCGTGTTCACGGTGCACAAGTACCCAGCCACGTCCGTGACAATCGGCAGGCCTAAAACAAGTCAAACGAAACAATTACAGGCCGACCATTTGTTGCGGTATTGTCTTCCCGCGCCATTGGCTAAGCCGTGGACAATTTGTGCTTCCGATCTTGTAACTCGAAGCTCTTTTGTTTATTTGTAGAGCAGGTGCAAGAGCTTGAAACTTCTGGGTGTCTGTGTGTACGAGTTGACGTAGAAAGGTGCTGGGCTGGTAGTAAAACAGCCTCAGTAAGTCGCATCACATGTTGCTGTTGGCAATAGATGCCCTAAAAAGATAAATGTCATGGTAAAGATAAATCTACAATAGTTACCCTATCTTCTACTGCATATAATAATGGTTTCTGTATCTGAATGGTGGTCTATAGAAGAGATCGTAATTAAGCAATACTTAAGAATTTTCTTTAATTAATTGTACTGATTTCTGGTGATCAGTTTAGAATATTTTATTGTCTTTTATGATAAAAAAGTCAGAGAGTTTTGTGATTAAGTCGCTTTCAACCGTAATGATTGGTCGTCAATGAGGGAGGCCTATGTCCAGCAGTGACGTCCTACGGCTGAAATGATGATGATGATGATGATGATGATAAAAGAGGTAAACATTGTTTCAATTATTGTGTATTATTATATGTTATTTTTGTTTAGTAGGTAATCTGAAATCTAGACATAAATTATTTTATTTCAAAACTTTTTACAGTTGCCTGCAACAGTTATTTGTAAACATAAACACTTAGGTATGTATATTCAAGTTAATTTTAAATGAATTTGTACACTGATTATTTACTCTATAT
Source organism: Archips xylosteana (assembly GCA_947563465.1). Taxonomy (NCBI): domain Eukaryota; kingdom Metazoa; phylum Arthropoda; class Insecta; order Lepidoptera; family Tortricidae; genus Archips; species Archips xylosteana. The sequence goes on along the minus strand of OX387345.1, from coordinate 19,955,753 downwards.
CTAGACAGCCACAGGTATACCCTAACCTAACCTAACTGTTTAACAGCAGCACCGAGAAATAACATTACTCAGAAGTTTTTCTCTACCCTAAAAGTGCTATTTTACTGGGCGGATGCAGGCTATTCTATCGTCAATCACAATATTATTAGGAGCCTGCCTCGCCGGAAGCTGCGGTTTGTTGCACCGATGCCTCCATTACCTCCTTAGCTAGGATAGCTGCTACAAATCGACAGCAGGTCAACCAGAAACTTGCGACTTTATGGTTAAGTCATCTCGGAAATTGGCGCGATGAGCTGACTCAGAGACAAGCTTGGGGCCAAACGTGAACAGATAATAAATAAGGACACTGTACATACCTTGAAGGTTATATAAATCTTTCGATTATATGTTTGATGTTTTTATTTTTAACCTATGAGTGAAACGTAGCATAGATAGAAGATAGATATAGATAAACATAGATAGAAGAGGACGGTTATTTCGAATGGTTGATTTTTTTTTATGTTAGAGAGGCCAGACAATCGAACTAGTGGGTCACCTGATGTTAAATGATCACCACTGACCATAGACACCCGCAGCACTTTACGCGATGCCAGTGCGTTGTCGGCCCTAAAAGAGAGAGGAAAAAAGGAAAGGGAATAGAGGAGGGGAGAGGTATTGGGTCCCCGGCGCTCTCACTGACCGTACGAAACGCAGCAGGAGTACTGCTGCTTCACGCCGGTGTTCTGTGAGAGAGTGGTACTGCCCCGGACGAGCCGGCCCATTCGTAATGCAGCGGCTAGCTACAACATGGCTCTATCACTACAAAATATAATATCAAAAAGTTTTTATCTGAAACTGTAATCTTTTCGGGATTTACATATTAAAACGGCATCGTATTACCCGTTAGGTTAGTCTTATAACAATCTTGAAAAGTTTAGGGTTTCAGAAAAAACTTTTCTATATTTTCCCTCGATGCGCCTGTGTTCTCTGAACACTACAATCTGGCTGTCTTCAAGTCTAGGATTAATAAGTATATAGTAGGCAAGCATACTCCATCGCAGACCTCATCTTCGCTTTCCATCCGGTGTAATTGTGCTCAAACGCAAGCTTATAATACTTCATCCAGATAGAATTAGCGAAGATAGAAATACAAGAAAAAGAGTAGGTAGTAAACTAAAGCCCACTCTTTCCTCAAAGAGCCGGCAATGCACCCGTAGTTATGTTTTACGCGTCAACAGGCATTGGCGGTTATCAGCCTTCACATTTGCCCCCTTTTTTTATAAAAAACGTCCGGTGCCATGAGAATCTATGTGCTTAGTCAATAAGTTATGTCGAGGCTTAACGTCTAAAAGGCGTACACAGACACTTCAATTGAAACATTTTCATTCATCGCGCGCTCAACTCGTTAATATGGCTTCACCGTCTGTGTAGCCTAGTGTTGGCTAATTGGTGACACATAAAGTACATTACAATAAAGTGAAGCAGCAACATCACGGTGAAGATAGCAACCACGAGTATAGAATACGCTTATACGCTCGCGTTGCTTAAACGATGGGCAATGATAATGGAAACTTTTCAATACCTTTCATCTCAGAACTGTATAGCACTACTGTTATATTTTCTAAAACGTCTGCATCTCGGTCGGCGAGCACGCAGCGTCACGGCTCGTGAACACGGCCATGGACCCCGGCGACACTTTTTTCGACAATCCACCGGTGAAAAAGTCAAAATGAATAAAAAGCCACAGCTTACGAAATCACGAAAACTCGTGTCGTCAAAATTACTCTCGGAAACCATTAAGGCTGGCTGGCTGCTGCTGGTGAATAGGACAGTTTTTACCCGAATTGTACTTTAAACCGACTAAGTTAGGAAGGTAAATAGATTTTGGCGATACTCTACAGTATTTTGTCCGCGTACGCCGACGGCTGTGAATAAATTGCTTCCATCAAGTGTCAGCTAAACTCATAGTTTGGACGCAATTTGTTTTCCACAAAGGGCTCATTATTAGAGCCATAATTTGGTCAATTTTGAAGGAAAGTATGTCGATGCTTTGCTCTTGCTGTACTTTCTTTTGCATTGTTGTTTCTTTGACGGATTCATCTGGCGTGTAACCGGCGTGCGGCTGGCTACTGGAATGTTTCTATTAATGTCGTATCAATAAAATGACCAGTATCAATGGCAGATACACGACGAGAAAGTAAACTGCATGACCAGAACAATTGAATGTCGGTTCCAAAGAAAGTTTTTTAGCAAATAATATGTGACCCGGCAAACGTTGTTTTGCCATATTACGGGTATAAGAAATAGCCTACGACCTACTCTCAGACCTACCGAATACGGAGAAAAAAGTTTCATAAAAATCGGTCAAGCCGTCTCGGAGGAGTTCGGTAACAAACACCGTGACACGAGATTTTTATATATTAGACTAGCTGACCCAGCAAACGTTGTTTTGCCATATTACGGGTATAAGAAATAGCCTACGACCTATTCTCAGACCTACCTAATACAGAGAAAAAAGTTTCATAAAAATCGGTCAAGCCGTCTCGGAGGAGTTCGGTAACAAACACCGTGACACGAGATTTTTATATATTAGAAGACGTATTTTTGGGTCCAATACATGTATATTAAAAAATGATATATATCCGGTCATTTCAGACATGGTACCTAATAGTTGAAGATGAATGCCCCTGTCAGAGGCACTATTAGTTGCACTATTGGTATAATTTTGCATTCCTTTTGTTTTCCGACTCTACGTCGTTTATGATAGGCTCCCAGCAATGTATCAGGTTCTTACAATGGGCTTAACTGCATCTGGCTTCACTGTTCACATCAATGTGAAATCTGCCTTATCTTCTTGCGTCATACATTATTTGTGGCAATTTTTGTAATGACATGTTACCGCGGTCATCGCTCGGAGACCGATTGACCATTAGCCACGCCACGGTAGCCAAATTATACATAATAAGTAATGAAATATATAAACAGAGCGGTATTTATCGTGTGAACTATTTTATCGACAGTGAGAGGCTATTAGTTATAGCCGGCTACAAAGACATGTTTCCACTTCTTCATCTTATTGCATTGTGATTAGGTTCATTCGGCTACAAAAAGATGTACTTACTACATTACGCATATATTTTTCTAAAAGTGTTTTAAAATTAATACAAAATATTTATGTTCATTTGGTATTTGTGTTTGATGGTATAGTCGATCAAAAAATTCCTTTACTACCCTAAGACCGTATTCCTCAAAAAATTAAATACAATTATCACTAACAAGTCAAAGTTTCAATCAGCCTTATTGTTTATATCTAAGTACCTACCTACTTACCTGAAATGTTATAAATGTCAAAGTGGTTTGTGTGCGTTTGAAAGAGTAGGACGAATTATTAAAAAACTAGCGACCCGCCCCGGCTTCGCACGGGTGCAATGCTGATATCCTCACCCTCACCTTCCTCATGAATCACACTATCTATTAAAAAAAACCGCATCAAAATCCGTTGCGTAGTTTTAAAGTTCTAAGCATACATAGGGACAGACAGACAGGAAGCGACTTTGTTTTATACTAAGTATGTATAGTGATAGTGATGCAGGGACTCTCACATAAAATGGTAAAGCACATTTGGTCGACTATACACATGAAACTTCAATTAATGTATGAAAATATTTAATCAACCACAATCATAAAATCCTGAAAACTTTTGCTTTTATTGTTCAGTCAAAGTAACCGTCCTGCTGAAATATTCCAAATTAATTTGAGTGCACCTGGTAGAGCGATAATAACAGTTTTCCCTATTTGAATGCAACTAAAAAACTACTCGACTACAAATCTGATAAACTTACAGGAGTGTTCAATCAAACTTTATCAACCACCTGCTGGAATATTCCCAATTAACTCTGAGAAATCTTGTAAAGTAAAAATCCCCAAAACATTTGTTTTCGTAGACCCTCTATATTTTTCAATTACAGGTAGAACATTATCGCAGAGTAATCGACTACGAATGTGTTTTTTTTTCTCGTGAGTAGACCTTTGGGGTCGACATAGACCGCTTTGGGTATCACTGTTATAGAGGAATAATACTAGTTTATCCCAACCGAATGCAACCGAAAAACTAATTACAAATCGCCGTTTCCATTACAACGCAATCTTCGCTCTAATTCAGGCTAAAACCGAACAATACTCAGTTGATCCGAGCAAGTTCGTCGGCAGCGGTCAACCACCGTCACAGGCGAGCGAACGCCACTGGCTTGCTTAGACCAGGGGCGGCTATATCTGGGCCCGCGGCCGACCCCAGCCACAAGAAAATAATAAATATGCTCGTAATTAACACTACCGACACCGACATAGCTTGACATGAATTGCCAGACTCAAGTGGCAGTGGGCAGGGCACATCGCTTGTAGAACTGATGGCCGATGGGGCAAAAAGGTTCTCGAGTGGCGTCCACGAACCGGAAGACGCAGTGTAGGTAGGCCTCCAACACGATGGAGCGACGACCTGGTTAAGGTTGCGGGATCTGTTTGGCGAGCCTTGGGGGAGGCCTAAGTTCAGCAGTGGACGTCTTTCGGCTGAAATGATGATGATGATGAATTAATACTACCACCACATCATACTCACCTTGTTAAGTCCTGTTGTCTGGCTGTCCGTTCTTTTCTATAGGTTGCATTGCCAGCCACCAGGCGCGGATCCAGGAGGTGAAATTAAATTCAATTTAACTATTTCGGTTCTCTGCGTTTTCGCAACTGTTTCATTTCCCAACATTTTTTTTTCTGATACCTACTGTAAACTATTCAGGATTTTTATAAAACTAACCTAACTTAAGAGTCCACCATGCAATGCCGTTCAATACTTTTATGGACTTTTATGGAAGTAAAAAATTATTAGGGTAATCTTGATCGTATTCCTTAATTCGTGATTGCTTCTGAAACACAAGTAAACAAATTTGGCTCGATAGATTTTAATGCCAAAGTGAGCACTTACTCTGATTTTGAATCCGAAAATACTCCGTTATTTGTTATGGCACTACAGGGTTATTTGTAATTCACTAGCATCCTTTTAACCCTAAACTCCTACTACTTAAACAAATGTTTTTTGTTTTACGGCTTTTGTCATAACTTAATATTTTTGGTGTAATAACGTTTTGAAAATTTGAGATTTCCTCTTATTTTTACGATACTCTGTGTATTTGTATGGGAAAAAAAGTGCTTCATTTTAAAAAGTCGTAAAACAAAAAACATTTGTTTGAGTGATAGGAATTCAGGGTTAAGAGGATGTCAGTGAATTAAAAATAACCCTGTATAATCAAATTACTAAGTCTGATTTACAAACAAAACGTAAAGATTATAGCTATTGATTCATTTTTAAAGTAGGTAGGTATACATCGTAATTTTACTGTAACAATTTTATTTGTGGTTGTTTGATGAGTAATATTTGTGGTTTTTTGATGGCCCCTTAACCTATAGGATTCTATAGGATAGTCCTGAAATATAATATCTTGAATAATTAAGTTTCAGAAAAATGGGAAATGGAACATTTGGCAAACAATTTTCGCCGAAAAGACATTAATTCAAATCAATTGCCCCCCCCCCCCCCCCCTGACATACGACCAATCCTTACTTTCGACAGTTTGAAATTCATATTTTGTTTTATTTAGAACACTTTTCTGGAAGATTAAGCCGGTGAAATGACCTAAGATGGTCTCTCCCAAAAACTAAATTCTAGATGCTCGCCTGCAAGCCACCATAGCTAGTCACGTACGTTGAGAATTACATACTAAAGTAGTGCGACGCTTTGGCTGGAAAGTTTATAACACCTGACTTAGATTTAAACCGCTAGTGTTTTTTGAATATTCTTTCTTAGCTTAATCTTGAAATTTTAGTTGTTAGCCGTTGGTATTTTTAATTCGTAGAGATTTATTTAGCAGATTGTGTCACGGTACAATGTGGAGCTGAGTTTCAAGGAAGTACATGGTTTTTACGTAATTTAAATAGGAAAAAGTTTTCGATAGCTCACCTAAATCCATGAACTGTACAGATTGTTCAAAAATACCTACTCCTTAAGCGGAAAGGCACTCAAATGCCCTATTGTCAATGAGCTCCTGATATTTAGATGCATCTACCAGAATCATGATCACGCTGGTAGATGCGACGATCATCATCATCATTATCATCATCCAACCTATATACTTCCCACTCCAGGGCACGGGCCTCCTCTCAGAATGAGAGGGCATGGGCCGTAGTTCCCACGCGGACGAGACGGAGACAGAGATGCGACGACATCAGGAGCTTATTAAAAGTAATTGCGGTCTACATCCCATAGAAAACATGTCTCAAAATTTAGACGTTTATCCATCGTCACCATCTTGATAAAAGGCGGTCTGCCACAGTACGTTTCCTCCGGTACTTGCTACCACATACAATGAAATTGTGGAATCAACTTCCGGCAGCAGTGTTTATGACATTGGGGCTTTCAAGAAAAGGGTTTATAGGTCTTTAAGGCCGGCAACAGATCAACGACTCTCCTTGAATTGTTGGTAATCATTAGCAGTTGTAATCATTTCCCATCAGACGACCCTCTTGCTCGTTTTCCTCCCTCTAATAATAAAACATCATAGATTGCTAAAATCATGGCCTATCCTTTTGGCTTTGCCGTAGTCGGGTAACAAAGATGACAGGTGTCATCCACTTGAATCCAGGTGCGGGGTAGGTGCCTTCAGAAGACGGTTACAGGTCTTCAAATGCCAAAACAGTTACAGGTGTCGTTAGCATGCCAGCCTGATGAATGCCAACGACCTGGTCACGCCGCGGGCGCACATTATGCACCCTCCTTAATTAGTTGGCCTTTATTGCCGACTGCAATTAAAAACTGGTAATTGGAGGGCTATGGAAAGTCCAAGGCGATGTGTCGTTTTTCTAAGGCTGTTTTCTAAAGCGCGCTATCATGGTTGTCATAGTTTGAAGTGCAGCCATTATGAAATAACTATAAATTAAACATTTTAAAAATCCCCAACGCAATTATGTCACTCGTATGTTTGAACATTAAGTCAATGCCCGTTATGCGTCTAAAATCCCTTCCGCAGCTAACAAAAGAGCTGATAACTTTAAAACGGCTGAACATAAATAAGGACCATCGCCAAGAAACCTGCTTTCTATTAAAAAAAACCGCATCCAAATCGGTGCACCCGTTTAAGAGCTATGATGCCACAGACAGACAGACACACACACATAGCGGTCAAACTTATAACACCCCTCTTTTTGTGTCGGGGGTTAATAAAATAGAATTTATAGATATAAAACCGAGAGCGTGGAATTGCATATGTAGAGGTATTGTGGTTTATTTATAACAAGCTTATGTTTTACCACACCATATAATATTCCAATGCTACCTCAGACCATACAATCGTATAGGGCCCAAAAGTAGGTACTTGTACAAAATCCTTACTAATATTATGACTGCGTTAGTGTGTCTATCTGTCTGTTACCTCTTCACGCATAAACCGCTGAACCGATTTAGACGAAATTTGGTATGGATATAGTTTGAGACCCTAGGAAGGACATAGGATAGTTTTCATCCTAGAAAATTGCAGTTTCCGCGGGATAGCGATAAACGAATTCTTTGCAGACGGAGTCGCGGGCAACAGCTAGTGAATCGATAGAGTAAGCGACTTATAAAATTATTTATCCCAATTTACTAGATATATAACATTCTATCATTATTAAAATTTTGTAGTATGAGTACCTACTGTGAGAACAGTTTCAGAATAGTTTAGAAAATAAAATAATTTCAACTCTATCTGTTAAGCTATCGAGAAAATTCGCATTCACATACTTTACCTTACTTGCTCAGAATATTGAAAGAAAAATTTTCAAAAAATCTAATGTTTCTGTACAGTCAACCCATTTGATTCCTAGACAACCATAGAACCCTATCGTAGTAAATAATTTTATTTGTCATAACAACCTCATAGAATGACATAAAATATACTGACCTAGAAATCAAATTGGTTGACCGTACAATATCAAGGTTTATCTGCAGTAGTTCCTTCGCCAGTACCTTGTAACTACTTATTGTCTGTTTAGAGTTCCGTACCCGAAGGGTAAAAACGGGACCCTATTACTGAGACTTTGCTGTCCGTCCGTCTGTCACCGGTCTGTATCTCACGAACCGTGATAGCTAGACAGTTGAAATTTTCACAGATGATGTATTTCGGTTGCCGCTATAACAAAAAATACTAAAAAAAAAGAATAAAAAAATATTTAAGGGGGCTCCCATACAACAAACGTGATTTTTTTGCTCGATACCTATTGATAACGGCAATAGTTAGACGCTTGAAATAGTCACAGAATATTTAGTTATAATTATTCACTTTAAAAATAAATAATTAAATTAAAATAAAACTAATATTTAAGGAGGCTCCCATACAACAAACGTGATTTTTTTGCCGTTTTTATGGTACGGAACCCTTCGTGCGCGAGTCCGACTCGCACTTGGCCGATTTTTTTTTTCGCTCTATATCCGTTACTCCCGAGAAAGAAAGGAATTTATAAAGGAAAACAGCGAAAAAGTAATCGAAATAATTCCATTAAAGGAACTTCAGCAAATAACCCAATATTAGTAGGATTTTCCAAGACCAAGTCAACGTTAAATCTGTATGGAGCGTAAGGCGATGACCTGCCACGCGCCGGCGCGCGCGCAGCCACCGTGGCAAATGTAAGGTGCATGACATCTGCAGGTGCCGCCTCACCTGCCTCACTATTATGGGATTGTTATGACATTTTGAAGACTGGGGGAACAATCGTTGAACTTGGAACTTCTTGTTATATTGTATCGACTGCAGACAATGTGGCATTCGATTTCACTTTGGGGCTTCTTGGTCAAAGACTTTAACACAGTTTTAAACTTTTCTTGCTGGCTTACCATCAGGTGCCCCTTTTATTTCCCGCCCTCTATCAATAAAAAAGCCGGTAATGTTCGAGTCGGACTCGCGCACCGAGGATTCCGTCCAGACTTGTACCAATTTATTTTTTTGTGATGGAATATAATAGCAAATTAACGATTTTCGGTTTTTTTTTTCCTTTTATTTGCGCTGTACCTTCCTTCATACCAAATTTCATGATCTATGAGAAGTATCCATAATTTTTGATTCCCCTGCACAATATTAGAAAATGAGGCTCAAAAGGCCGTATCTTTGGATTGTGGAGAAGCTTGACTTTTTTACAGCTTCAACGGACCGCAGACTTAATTTTTTGATGTTTATTTCAACTTGATACCGCCACGCGTTCCTGAGAAAAAAGATCTTGACAGACAAACAGATAAACAACAAAGTGATCCTATGAGGGTTCCATTTTTCCTATAGACGTACAGCAGTACACACTTTATATGGCGCGTCGTGCCTTCGTGCATCGTCGCCGCGCAGACACGAACGAACTAGCCTGCGGCAGCCGATGATAGCCAAAAATACGATTCAAACTATAAATCAGTCTTATGTCTATTAGTAACAAGGTGCAAATCACAGTGCACCTCTTTACGTTTCATTCACTCGGAATAAAATTATCAGTACAACTGTACGGAACCCTAAAAATTAGGTGACTGTACCCTTACAGTGTGTGTCATCCATGATGCGGGTGTAGAACGAAGTGTCAAACTGTGGGTTCTTTGGTCGATTGATTATCTATAGGTACAGTGGGCTTCAAAAGTGCATGGACATCTCGGGGCGATAATCGCGTGAGCAGTGTTTGATCGTTTGTGTTCATGTTTCGATGAGAATTAACTAGATGGCGTTGTGAATTGATGCAGCGAAGTGGCCGTTTTCTGCATCTAGTTTATGTAGCAAACTAAACCGCTATTTCGAACCATCTTCTAATAGCAGCTGTGGCTAAACGGTTACACGCATTAGCCAAGTAACTGGTATATGGAATAGGTTTATGGTTCGAATCCCAGATCAGAGTGCTATTTTTGTTTTTCATTTACTTGTTTTTTTTAAATATATATCAAATATGTATTTTATTATCTGTGTAATTAAAAAATATCTTTGATCAGAAAATAAAATAATACAATCTTTTGATATCAAAAATTTTATTTAAATCCATAAAAGAGCAATTTCTCAATAATATTATTTCGTTTTCACCGATGTAAGGGAACGTGCAGAAACTATAGGCGGCAGCACTAATGCGACAGAAAAACTATGCGGACAGTAAAAAAAACTTATCAAGTCAAAATTGATGGCACCAGTTGGCAGCACCGTCTATGTGCACGTTCCCTACAGCCATCTAAATAATTATTGAGGTATTATTAGCTTAAGTATTCGTTTCCAAAATTGGAAAGAAGATTGAAGCTTCACCACAATAAAAATAAATAAAATTATTAGCAACTAGATCTTTAAATTGGAGACCGGGTTAACATAATTAATGAATGCATGATATTAATTATGTAATTTATGTTCTGTATGAAGTAACTTGTAACTTGGCGATAATTTAAGTTCGAGTAACTTCAAAGCATAGTGTGTTGTGTTTCAAAAATAGCAAAAAAAACAATTTACAGTTAAAAAATAGGAAACAAATAAGTAACTCATAAAGAATTGAAAACTAAATTTCATTCAATTTTATACACTTATACCTACTTAACATAATGGCTAGATATTAACCCGGTCTGGTCAAATAACAGTTCACTTAATACTTAGTGTAACCTCCTCCCTGTTCAATAACAGCTTGCATGCGGGAACGCATGGAATTCACGAGATTTTCACACAAATTTGAACCTCGAATATTATCCCATATGTTAACACAATGAGCCATTAACGCCTCTGGCGTTCGCTCATTGTGACTATCCCAACGTTGGACTATAATTCCCCATAAGTTTTCGATGGGGTTCAAATCTGGTGACCTAGCGGGCCAAGGAATTGCACTAATATTGTTGTGCTGGGCAAACCAGTTCCGCACAACACGTGAACGGTGAATGGGACAATTATCTTCCACAAACTTTACGGATGGTAATTCTTCCTCCGGATACACAGTTCGAACAGTGGGCAACATGGTTTCTTCGAGCATTTGCGCATAATCAGCACCATTTGCTCGATTGGGCAACCGCACCAGTTCTCCCGGCCCAGCTGCACTCATCCATCCCCACATGTTTACAGTAATACGACCAGATTCCGTATTGGGCACTATGTGGTCGCTATTATATCGTGTGTTGTTCCTACGCCATAAACTCAGACGCCCATGTTGGCTGGATTTAAATGTTTTTTCGTCGCTAAATATGACGGTACTCCAGTCAAAATCCAAATGCTCCATGGCAAATTCTAACCTTGCCCTTTTGTGGCGATCTGTGAGCAAGGGCTTAACTACATGCCTGCGATGATGTATTCCCTCGCTATGCAGAGCACGACGAACAGTGGCCACACTCGTGTCAAAAACACAGGCATAATGTTTGGTTGAGAGGAAACCGTTTTCCTCATATTCCGTAACCATGCCTTGACGTTGTGTTGAGTCTATGAGGCGTGGTCTACCTGATCTTGCACGGTGTAATAAATTCCCTTCGCTTTCATAACGGTGCACCCATAAAACAACTGTCTTCCTCTGTAACAAAAATAAAAATAAATTAAATTAAACTATAAAGGTAGGTAAATGATTAAAGTATTAAAAAAATATTAATTTGACATAGTTAGTAGAAAAAAATACTTACGTTTAAACCAGTCTCTCTGGCGATTTCCGACAATGTTTTGCCTTCACCGTGCAAAGCAATAATTTGTGATCTTTTAACTAAACTGATGTTACATCGAGAACTCATGTTAATGAAATAATGGAGTAAGTGTGGAAAAATACAAAGAAAGCAAATCGAATTACAAATACCTAGGTAGCAAGCAAACGAATGAGAATAATTCTTTGTTGAAATTGGTCTGGTGTTAAGTAATTTTCAATCTACCCTCTTAGCAAAATATTAAAATTCTAATTATTCACATTTACACGTAAGTTAGACAAGGATACAAATATACGGTAATATACAATTCTTAGTTTCACTCGTTAATCTAATGTCTCGATGGCCGAGTTGCTAACAGAGTGGCTGTATATGCTTACAAACGGCCAAAGTGATTCGGGTTCGATCCCGAGCTCGAGATTTGGCAAAAATATTTATTTAAGCTTTTTGTCAGATTTGAAACTTGGCTTGTGATAAAAAGCCGTGGTGGAAGAGTGGTTTCACTTAATATGATGGCCTCTCAAGCAGAGGATCGTGGGTTCAAGCCCGGGCTCGCACCACCGAGTTTTTCGGAATTTATGTGCGAAAGTGCATTTGAAATTTACCATGAGCTTTCTGCGAAGAAATTCAATGGTGTGTGTGAAGTTCCCGACCCGCACTAAGCCCGCGTGGGAACTACGACCCAAGCCGGTCTTACAATCTCAGATGAGCCCTGTGCCCTGCAGTGGGACGCATATGGGCTGGGATGACGATGATGGTGATGATGATGCGATGCTTGTCCATGCATGTCAATGTTTTTTCACGTGCGGCCTTCTGACATTTTCCATTGATATTTTTTATAAGTAGTATACTCGTATGGTAAGTGTATACCTATGTAAGTATTATATTTAATGTCGTTGTTTCATCATCATCATCATCATAATAACTGCCGGAAGACGTCCACTGCTGAACATAGGCCTCCCTCGAGACTCACCAAACAGGTCGGGTCCGTGCCATCCGCAACCAACGCGATCCCGCAACCTTAACCAGGTTGTCGCTCCATCTTGTTGGAGGCCTACCTACACTGCATGTTCCGGTCGGTGGATGTTTATTTGTTTATATATATTATATTTCTATTGTATTTAATATTTATTGCCTAATAGCTGCGTTTCTCCTTAAAAAAATTCGTTAATCGAACCTAAATAAAAACTTTTTGAGAACTTAGTTAATCAGATAATATTACGGTTGAGATATTTATACAAGAAGATCAGCACGTAACGAATAGTTTTGAAAAGTTAGTATAAAGATTACCCTCAGTTTAATTAATGAGGCACATCCAAGTAAGTATATTATTCAACATTCAACCTAATGTCGCAGTTCAATACAGCTGCCTTCAAAAAATCTCTGAAGTTAAATTACGGTATCCAACAATCGGCAACAAACATAATCTATCTAGCTGTATCTACGCATTAGCTAGACAAGGATGCAAAGATTAAGTAAAATATACGATTGTTAGTTTCACTAGTTATCATAATGTCTCGATAGCCGAGTGGCTAACAGAGCAGGCGAAGATGCTAACGGATGCAATTTGGCCAGAGTGAATCGGGATCGATCCCCGGCTTGTGTGAGGTTTAAGAAAAATGTTTTTGTTAGATTACCAATGTTACAGATTCCAAAAAAATACAAAAAGATAAGCCTGAGCAATCCGCGTTCGGCATACGAGAGTTCGGTTATTTGCAGCGTTAAGCAAATTATTCAAATATTTGTTAAACATTGACATGACGAATTATTACAATATTTATAAATTAATATGAATTGTGAATAAGGAAGATTCCGAGCGAACGTATTTTTTTCATATAATATGGTAATACAACGCCATCTCGTAAGATTCGATTGAACTAGTACGGCTTATATGGTAGCTACTGGCACTCGTTTTCCCTTCATAGGATTTTTGCTTTGCTTTGTCCATGCACTTTTGTCGCCGACCGTACATAAAAAAACATACAGACGAATTGAGAACCTCCTCTTTTCTTTGAAGTCGGTTAAAAAGAAATGTCTTGACTGATTCACTGACTGGCTCACTAGCTGATTCACTGGCTGTGGCTCATCAACGCCCAGCCCAAACCCTTGGCCTAGAAGGCTGAAAATTTGCATAATTTGGCTAGGCTAGGAATAAGGACGATTTTTTTAAATTCCTACGGGATAGAGAATAAACGGTATTTACCCGTTACATTCAGAGTGACCCTATCTCCGTAGGTAACTATGATGACTAGAATCTTGATTTTTTTATCTGCAAATCGGTAATTATTACAGTAAGATCTAATTTCAGGATTTTTGGTAATTCCAATGAGACAAGGAAAAAACAGGATTTAATTTATGTATTTACGAATGCTACCGATTATGATGGTGACGACGATGATGGATGGTTGGATGTTGCCGTTGTCGGTTTTTTGTCTTATTCAATGAAATACGGTACGGAGGGTTTCAATTGGGATGTCCCAATTTTTGGCAACGTATAATAAATCGAAAACCCGTAACTATTGTAAGGTCTCGGGTGAGCAAAGTAATTGTTTTAGTTCATTAAATCGAAAACCGTTTGGAGAAATAGGCTTTGTGAAGCGTTTTCAGAAATATGATAATCTGAATTAAATAAAGAAAATTTAAGTAATGACCTTCATTTGACCCTTGCAGTGAATCGTCACAAAGGCAGATATAAAGCAGGTCTACACTCTAAAGCAAATTGACAGTTTGAAATGTTGCTGTCCTGCTTATAATAGCAAAGAGTGACAAAGACAGAACTTTAATCACATGATGCAGACCTGGCTTAAAACAGTTGTCATTTATCATAAAGTCCGAAATGTATACAATACTCGCAATGTATTTTTACAAATTTAATTATTAAATTACTACGTTACAAGTAAATATGAAAGAATTTAAATATCAGATTTTAATAAAACATATCTATTTACTATCACACCATTAAACAAACAGGAATAATCGAAGCTAAAAGAAGAGAAATAAATAAAACTATTTTGTCATGGTTCATTTAGGACCCTAAGCCGTGCTTGTAATATTGACAGTGACAAGACAAATCAGGGGCACTACTACAAAATTCGTAGTTCGTATCGTATCATCCCTCTCACTCTCGTGTCAAATCATATTAGCGTGAGCGGCACGGCATGAAACGAAGTTCGAATTATGCACTTCGTAGTAGGGTCTAAGTAGTGCCGTGTTCCGTGTTAGTGCCACAGATTATGTTATGTACGACTTGAATTTTTCTAGGCTATGGAACGTGGCTCTCTCACTGTGACGTCATCCAACGTATTTCTAAAAAAAAATATAAAAAATTAAATACTCAACCAAATTCAAAATCGATGAAAATGGTGTCTTAAAATATCCTATTCTGTCCAAAAAAAATATAAAAACTGTTATTTTTTTGGTGCATCCCAATTGTTATAACGTTACTAGCTGTTGCCCGCAACTCCGTCCGCGAAGAATAGGGTTATGAAAAATAGATGTTGACCGATTCTCAGACCTACCCGATATGCACACAAAATTTCATGAGAATCGAGCCATTTCGGAGGAGTTTGGTAACAAACACCGCGACACGAGAATTTTATACATATATTAGATAAACGAAAGCCCAACGCTTCAAGTTTTCCGACGTAATTTCTTGCATTCCATCATACTACAATTATTCTCCGTTAGTTATAGCTCGATGCCTTATGAAGTTATGAAGTCTATGCTGATATGGGTAAAACACTTAAGAAAGGCTCCTCTGAATGTAGCTATCTAACGTGTCCGTACAGACAAGTTGACGTTCCAAATCAGAAGAACTGCATTAGTTATTAACTATAATTTCTGTGCATTACTATATGTATGTCTATGTATTTAACTTCACTGACGAGCAAAAATAAAGGGTCGGTTACAAAAATGACGATAACTACAAAACCCGCTGTGATAGCTTCTTCGAGTAAAATGAGTTTAGTAAAGAGTTTTATTCTCAAATAAACTTTTTCTTGTTAAGAATACTCTTTACCAAACTCATTTTACTCGAAGAAGCTATCACAGCGGGTTTTGTAGTTATCGTCATTTCTGTAACCGACCCTTTATTTTTGCTCGTCAGTGTATTATAAGAAGGGCCTTTCATATCATAATGTAGGTATGTTTATTTGTTTGTTATAAGTACATAATTATATGAATGATGCGTTCGTTTTTCACAGAAGTTGCTGCCAAGCAATGATCCTTGTATTGTATTGTAACATTTAACCTTTAAACAATATTTTATAGCTACGATTAAGTAACGCCATGCTCATTTTTCGCACGATTTCCAACAAAAAAGGAAATATACATTTATAAGAGTTAGTTAACTGTGATCGATCATTGTTCTTAACCTGGGAATACCTTAAAATTTTACATGTCTTCGTTTCAAATACATTGCGTAAATATTTATCATACCTAAGTCCTCAACTATTTTAATAATTTAAGTACCTACCCAATTAGCACATAAGTACATACGGTATCGTCCACAATTTTGTTAATAGCTGTCAAGCGTCTAGAGACGTGTATAAATAGGTAATAAACTCTTCGTACTCAATTAATATCTTTTCATTACTCTTCGCAATAGGTACCCAATCTCAAAATAATTTGTAAAGTTACTTTTCTTAATTGACTTGTTAACGGAGGATCGAACCCGAGAACTATTCCTCATTCAGCCAATAACTCATCAGAAATTCTTGTCATGAATGAGCTAATAATTAAGAAAGCTGATTAAACGATTTTTTGTGAATGGTCTATTACTTATACCTAGGTACAACAAGTAAGGGGTGCGATGTCGGAAACCTCCTCGAGTGCCCGGGCGTTACCACTCCCTTCTATCCGAGGCGTAGGCCTCATGGGGTGGGGAAGGGTAACGCCTGGGACGGTGCACCCTGGGCAACAACGGTAAGATAATGTATTCGTACATTATCTTACCGGTGGCTAATATCCGACTGGGGGGGATATGTATATATGTATTATATGGGCCATGTATCTATGATATGTATGTATTTTGAGAGGACGGGCGTAAGGTAGCTGACGGGAAGCTGCTCTGCAACCTTGAACTGAGTAAGTAGCCCCGCCGTGCTGGTCACACGGCCTGGGCTACCGAAAGGTTCTCCGCTCTGCAACAGGCCTCGATGCGACTTACGCCCTATATAGGGAGGGATAGCATAGGAGGGACAGGCGTTCGGTTGCCAATAGTGCACGCTCTGCAACCTTGGACCTAGTAAGTAGCCCCGCCGTACTCGCCACACGGCCTGGGCTACCGAAAACTCCACCGCTCTGCAACCTGCTGAGGCGCCAAACGCCTTATGGGGAGGGTTAGCTTTTGGGGTTTTTTAGAGGGATCGAGTGATGGAGGTGAGCCTAAGCCTAGTACCTGCTCTGTGGCCCGAGCAGGGAAAGGTGAGGGGGAGCCTCAGGGCGGAAGCAACCGTGCCCTCGGTACCACTCTGCTTTCAGAGTAGGACATGAGGGCGCGGGAGCTAACGTGAGGGCACGTAAACCCGGCTTGCCCGGGAACGTGGGCGTCTGCGGAAGCCACGAGGAGTAAACCTCTTTAAACAATCCTTCACCAGCGGGGGAGGCCGGGGAGTGCCGAGCCCGCATTGCACGGTGTCGACAGAGGAGCCCCATCCCGGGGCGGCCAGTGGGCGTTGCGGTGACACATTTTGCTCCCGTGGCGTTCACAATGGCAAACGAGGGAATCCGTGTGGTTTTTAGTGGGTAGGCCCCCCTTGGGGAGAGCCCCACATACCTCCGTTTCCCCGAACGGTGACGATGCATAAGGTGCATTTTCCACACCAAAAAAAAAAAAAAAAAAAAAAAAAAAAAAAAAAAAAAAAAAAAAAAAAAAAGGTACAACAAGTAAACTCGTACTTACCTTTTCGGTATCTGACCCGGTGTCATATAAATTGCCATCGTCTACGAAAGATACGTACCTATTTTGAAAAAACTCGAACATTCCAGCATAGACTTTCTTTTTTAAAGTTCCGTACAAAAGGAAAATCAATCGCTACACATCTCAGATTTTGACATCTTCTTGACCTTCTAATACCGACACAATTACAATATCTCTACGAATTAGCAGACTTTGCATCACTACAAAATCGGTTAGTAAGTATCTGAGATAAGAGTAGCCAACTAATACTTAGGCATAAGTACCTAAAGTCAGACCATGCAAGATAAGTCTGCAACGATTTTGATAGCACATGCAGTGCAAGTGTTATATTAAACGTCAAAAATCTATGAAATTATGACGTATACACTACACATGCACTGCGTGTGCTATGAAAATCGTTGCAGACTTACCTTAGTCTGACTCTATACATAAGTATTGGGTCGCTTAATTTCAAACACAGAGATGTCCTCTGTACCCTCTTAGGAGATTACCTACCTACCTTATTTAACTTTTTATAATACCAAAATCTTAAAATTCTCAGAGATGGACTTATAGGAGTTTGAAGTTAAGCTACTCAATTAATCTTAAAGTACTTATTACAACACCTTAATTCCTCCAGCTGTGAGAAAACCAGCATTCCAGTTTCACAATCGTCGATTTCTGTCGAATCACCGAGGCGTTAGGAAAATAGAAAAAACGTAGCATATCGTTTTGTGGGCAGCGGCATCACGATTTCACGGACGCGGTAATGGCGGCCATTACAAGTGTAACGACATGGAAAATGGCCGACCAGCCACGACTGCGTTCCAATATTGCGGCGCGCTAAATGTTCTTGTAATTCTTAGCTTACAGAAGAAAGTCTATGATTTTTTTTTTCTGTGTCTGGAATTAAATATAAGTGAAATTCAAACTGTTTTCATTAAATTTAGGCTATAAACAAGCACCTAAAAATGAAAAATCTACCACACCGGTTCGGAAAAAACTCCGTTGAGAATAAACCAACAAGAAATTGTGCAAGGCATTCAAGTGGGTATATGCCAGTCATCTACTTATATTAAAGTATTTTTTTTGCTTAACTAAAGGAGCCAAAAAATTGTACTTAGAAATAAGAACCTTGTAAAAGTAAGTACTTAGGTAAGAAAAAGAGGCCTTATCCACACAAATCAAGCCCCGATCCCAATACTCCCGACCGATTCATCAACAAGCCAGTTGATCTTAGTGCCGAAATTCGACGTCTAAAAGAGGAAAAATTTATATTAGAAGTACACACTTAGTTGCAAGGTAAGTGATTTTTTTACTCTAGTTAACATTATCAAGATTACCATCCGTTCCGTTAGCTACACAAATCCGTTAACCATAATGTTCTTCCACGATGCCTACAAATAAAACAGTACCCTATTACACAGATAAGAACCTCATAAACGCATAAATTACTCCAGATACATCTCATTCCAGCAATTAACTCTGTATATCTATGATTTTCTAAATAGCATGAAAGAAGCAACTTTGTTCCGCGAACGGGAAAGATAAAAAGGCACAGAACGGTTCGAAAGCATCGCGATAGTGCCTTCGTGTGTCCAATAGGGCTGGCGAGTCCACCTAGCGAACTAAACATTTTCGTTCAGGTGCCTCTGTAGACTTTATTACAGTGACAGTGTGGTAAAGATGTCTTTAACTTTCAATTGAATCTTCTACTCAGTTCATACGGATAAAAACAACAGTGGTTTTGTTATGTTGACAGCCCTGCAACGCAAGCCCATAGAGCGCGGCAGATTGGTAAAGCGTTGGAATTGCGTGGTCAGTAATTACGTGGTCATGTTCCGGACCAATAAGACGGACTAATTGATGCACTGTCTCGGTCTAACCCTGATCCAGCGGGAATTAAATACTGTTGCTTGTTCCCCTATAGTTAGAACTCTCCTAAGTTTATTTAACCAATTTTCTCCCAACATGCTATTTTATTACACTTTATGTTGCAAAGTTCTGACATTTTGTAAGTAAGAAATTTTCATCTGTACATCTGTTTGTAATATATTGAATGCTGCTAGACTACAAGGGTTTCTAAAATGACCTAATCTAAACCCACGGTAACCAATATCACAGGGCTCGAATTTTTAGTGCCGATGACGTTTCACCGCACATAGGTGATTTCAAATAGTCTTTTCGTAAACAATTACCACTTAACGACCCTCTTTTATATTAAATGATATGGCCACTTGAAATGAGCAGTACCGTAATGTCTTGCTTGACTGACATTGTGATAATAGATTTGACAATATACTGATATTATTAAATGTATTTTATTATCACAATATCTGCTTTTATTATAGTTACAAAGACTGTATAAACTAAACACAAAATTATTAGATAATCGTGTATTGCAGTAGCAAATTTTGTAAAACATACTTTATTTAAGTACCTACCACATCAACCTGTGTAAAAAATGGCGTCATTTTTACGAAATCCGTACCAAAAGTTCGAAATGAGATGTATGTCTAATACTGCTGTTTGCTTTTTTGTTTGAAGAAGCGGAGCTACGCTGACGGTTTGAAGTTTCTGGAAGGATACACAAAGTGAATGATAGATAAGTGAATCAAGCCCATATGTACAGTTAAGCTCAAAATTGGCTGCACACTGTTCCTTGTCACCTTCAGTGATTGAAACATGTCAACCTGTCAGGACATGTCAGGTTCAATGTTGTTTGTGCGACAAAGTACTAAAGAATTTAGCTACTTTGGATCTGAACTGTACACATCCACTTTTCTCAAGGAATTCAGAGGCAGAAAAATCACTTGGTAATGTAAAAATATTTTATTTTAACAGTTTAACGATAAAATTATTTACAAGCTTATAGAATACTATAGACACTATGTAACAAATGTACACGATATTTACAATACTTCATGTTTATTTTTGGACCCCATAGTGCTTCGATGTGACGTTAATATTTATATAATAAATTTTAAATTATACAGCATTACGGTATTTTCAGTTATTTATTAAATTCTTGGGGTTTGAAACGAATAACATGTTTAACAATTTTTACAACAAAATGATAAAGAGCACTAATAAGTTTCCTTAAACTTCAAAAAGAAACTAATTTATGTACAGTACTTACACCATATACAATCAATTATTTACAATACTAGAAAGCTTATGCTCTAGGTTTGTCGTGAGATTAAAATGAGAAGGTAGAACGTTATAGACATAATTAAAAAAATACAAGAATTAATAATAAATAATCATAGTGTACATTATTGCAATGATACATATCTCAAATGACAAATAAGGGCATAAAAAAGACATTAAAAATCGAAATTTATCTGAAAATGCTTCAAAAATGGAACGAAAAATCCTCACATTCACCTAAAGCCGCGTATCCACTAGAGCAACCGCCTCGTCCAGCGGCTGCCTCTGGTGGATACACGGCTTAACACGACAAATCACTTGACATTTAACTATTTAACCACAAACGTTGACAATCAAATTTAAAACTATATTCTTATTGTAGGCGGTTCCGAAAGAAGAGATATGTTTTCTAAACTAAGATAATTCGCAAATTATATGTGCAATCAGATTGTATATCGCATCACATCAAAATTTTAAAATATTAATAGATAGAAGTAGCAAATTGCAATATAGTGACAATTTGTTTGTTTTTAACCATCACAAATATAGTGGGAGCGAGCCCCATTATAAATAAAAATTAAATTCATAACGACTTGAATGAAAGAAAATAATGAATTATTCCGTACATTGTTTTTAGGGTTCCGTACCCAAGGGTTGCCAACGAGACCCTATTACTGAGACTCCGCTGTCTGTCTGTCACAGGGCACTAACTCTTGAACCGTAATAGCCAGACACTTGAAATTTTTACCGATTATGTATACTATAGGCATAGCCGCTATACCAATTATTACACAACTGCCTAGCCTAACCGCTCTTGATAAACAGAGAGGCTTGCGTTGGCTAGGGCATGTGAACAGAATGGAGCCATCTCGATAACCACGACATGCCTTGCTTGGCGCAGTGGCAAATGCTAAGAGGAACGTCGGAACACCGTTGCTCAGGTTTAAGAACTGTGCTAAGCGTGATATGGCCACTTTCAAAGTTGACCACTACGACTGGGAAAAGCTGGCGGAAAACCGTGCTGTTTGGCGCGGGTCGCAAATATTGAGATGAGGCCTGGTTCAAGGCACTTGCTGACAAGAGACAGAAATTACATCAATTCAGTTTGCACCAACCTCCGCAAACTTCTCTTATCAGGACTGTGGCCGAACATGTCGCTCTCGCATCGGGCTAATCAGCCACGAAAAGCGTTGTGCACAGGCAATACGCCATAATTCGTCTGAAACAGACGCATAGGCCTAAATGAATGATACCAACTAATGCAAAAAATAAATAAAAGTTCAAAATTAAAGGGGGTCGTCACACTAAAACGTGTTTTCGGCGTTTTTAGGTTGCTAGGCGTTGCTAGGCGGCCTAGGTGACAACTGGCAGGTTGCGGCAAGCAAAGCGAGCGATCCTATGTTGTTCGGATGTTTATCTACCTATACTCGTAAACTTGCGATTTTACATTTCGGCGATTTTTTTTAAACTGTTTTTTAAACACTGTACGGAGGTGCGGAACCCCCCTTCATATACACCTTCGCACTTGACCGATTATTTTATATATGCAGTGCTAGCCTGCATCATTTTTATGACATTTTCTCTCTATTTGACTTGACCTAAAATGGATTATTATCCAAAACGAAAACGAACTAGAAGCTTCGGTTTCGGCCAAATATAAGACAGAAAACGAAAAATATAGATTTTTTTACACATAAATAAAGTAAAAGCAAATAATGTAGGCTATAAAAGTAGTAAAAAAAACTATAATTCAATTAAAGTTGTACGCGTGAAGAAAAGACACATTCATAATAACAAACAATATTGCGTCCGTAAAACTCGGTTAAACAAAACCACGAGCACACCCGAATCGCCCCGAAATCAGCCGAAGGTCGACTTATGTCCGATATTTGACCATCACAGCTCGAATTACATATTAAACTAATCGACAAAATTGAAATCGTTCCTCGAATCGAATACTAATTTTCACAACGGTATTTTATTTTCACAGGTTGGTTAGGGAAATGAAACAACGAGCTTTGCGTAGTAAGAATAGGTATCTGATTTTTTTGGCCGGCCGAAGCATCGGCTGATTTATGGTGATTCCGATTATTTGTTCAATTTGTATTGATTCAGGTTAAATACCTGTGACGTAACACTTTGTGAATGTTTAGTTAGATGGGGTTCTGAAGCTTTTCAATCGTGGTATCCCGCGTCTTACAAAAATTTAAGGATAATTAATTACAATTCAGCGACCACAACACCACACCACGCGTGCTTGTGATTTTTAGTTGTCGGACATATTGTTAATCGATTTTCGTAACACATACGGCGTTTGATACGCTTCAGAACCCCACCCAAATACCCAATTTGGATTTGATGGCCGAAACTGAAAAAAAGGCCGAAATATAATTTTTGGCCGAAACTGAAGCTTCAATCTGCCACTAAACTCTTTGTACACGTGTGTAAGCGAGAGGCATAACACGACATCATTCGACTCACATGGTGTTAGTTCTCCAATGTCGCACGCAGCAGTGAATAGTTTTTCCTTTTTAAACCACAAAAACGTAGACAAATGTTAAACATGTGCTTAACATATGTCAGTTCATAGAACACTTTTATTTTCTGCGTTTCTAAGATGTGTCATTTTTTTTTGGTTAAGCCTGGCATTTACTGAGTATAAGTTATTATTTTTATTTACCCAGGCAACGACCAGCATTGTTCAAATTATCGCTGTACCTATATCCCAAGTCAGTCCTGTCATTTAAATACACCATAGGGCATATTCTTCAAAGATTTTGTCTCGTGTTACTTACAAAAATGAATGTCTTTACATTTATTTATTACCATGAGCTTTACGACGAAGAAATTTAAAACCTCGTGAGGAAATCTGTACACACCTACGAAGTAATTCAGTGGTGTATAAGAAGATCCCAATCCACACTGAGCCTGCGTGTTAACTAGGGCCCAAGCCTTCTCATTCTGACAAGAGGCCTGTGCCCTCCAGTGGAACGTGTATAGGCTGGGTTGTACCTTATTTTACATGTATCTTATTTTAAACTGTTTATTTAATTATAAATAGTATTTATAGTTATGTATTAGCAATATGAAATTGACATTTAATTATTAGTCCTTCCCATTTCTAGACTAATTTCTCTCAGTTCCTTCTAGTTCGGTTAAGTGTGCCTTACACTGTACAAGTAAGCTGAAAAAACAGCACATGTTTGATCGCTACAAACTTCTACTATAATTTAGTACTAAATTACTCTATTGTCTGTTAATATACTCGTAGTCGTGATAGAAAATTACGTCATAAAACTCTGTATTTGTTATTAGATTGAAATGAGACTTAAATAAACATATAATAATAATATACTTCGTAATTTTAATGGAAGAATTTTATTTGTGGTTTTTTGATGAGTAAAGGCTTGCGCCACGCCGAAGCCATATTGGCCGGCGGCATTGGTGGCCTCTTAAGTAACTTTGCATGGACCAAACGAAAAAGTACTAAAAAGTTAATAAACAGTATGACATACCATCATACTCCACTTGGCTTGTTGCTACCTCTAAGGCCCTGGTTTCTCTGGCCCGTCACACGCCACCGGCGGCGTCGGGATGTGCGTCGCACGCTGTGCCACACGCCGTCGGTCGCGGGCGCGTGACGTTTCAGAGAAACCACCCTCAAACATTCCCGAACAAAACATTGGAACGTCGTCGGTCGCGGACGCGCGTTTGTCACCGGTCGCCGGCGGCGGGTAGTCAGCAGAGAAACCAGGGCCTAACTCCACCGCAACTTGCCAGGTGCTACGATTGCGGTAGACCTTGTATTTAAGTTACATTTTGATCAAACAACAGATGAACCCAAAATTTTATGGTGACGTCTTAGACTACAATTATATTTTTGAGAACTCAAATAAACAGAAAACTCAGGCTATTTCAAATAAAATAAATTCACAACAATTAAAGAATTAGGAGTACATTCGACCTAATAGTGCTTTACAGATCGATTCACAAGAGCTGGCACGAATGGATCGAATGAGTGAATGAAAGTATCTATGTATTACCTATTTGAATACACTTCACACAAATATGAAAATGTCATGCGTCAGTCATTTTCCTACAAAAATGTCAAAGTGAAATTGCTTTCGTTCAATCCATTCGTGCCAACTCTTGTGAATCGACCTTTACTTTGCGAAAGACTGATTGTCACAATGACTTTTAAGGGAAAATATTGGTGAAAAACTTAAGTAAATGACCTGTTGTATGTAGTAGTGCACAGAATTTATATGAAGCTTACGTCGTTTTTCAAATTTGGAACGTCAATTTGTTTATACGGACACGTTACTACTACATACAACAGGTCAATTGCTTAAGTTTTTCATCTATAGTCTTTGATATTTTAAACTGTACAACCGACATTGAACCAGAGAGGTCAAGGATTTTCTTGGTCGACTGTACATTTTTAACGACCTCTTCATTTCTTACATTAATGTAGATCCAGCCTTAAATTACTTTACTAAAACAATCACAATCACAAATTTATCTTGCAATGCCCATATCGCCCATGTTGTTATATCACATACGATATGTGTTCCTAAGGTTATTTTACAGAGCTCCAACCTTCCCATTCTCTGCAAAGCCCTAGAAAATATTCCTACTATTGTAAATAAGTGAGGACACAATCGTTATTCTACTATGTCTCTTACGCGCAAGGTAACAAGCCTGGTCTTACACTACGAATTTCGATTTTTGAACTTCGTATCGTGCCGTCCCATTCCCGCTAATAGTATGAAACGAAAGAGTGAAAGAGACTACACTATACAAACTTCGAATTTCCTAGTAGCCCTTTGCGCGATCGGCGGCAAGTCGAGCGAATTTTTTGTTCATCTTTTTTTAACATGAAAATGACCTGTGGTTGACCACTATCTCAACTGATGAAAACTGCAGATGAGGCCAAGGGTTAAGGGATAAGGGGGGCAATGCTCACCGCGAAGCGGCTAAATGGCAAAACAAGCGATGTAGGTACAGTCAAGGGCATAAATATATGTACGTTACCAAGGCGTCGAATATATGAGAGAATCAACTTATTAGTGCCACCCGTTGCTATGGTTACACAAATTTTGTCCCTTGGACAACCTAAGCATTTTTTCATTATTTTTTTGTTTTTCATACATAATAAATTAATATTACAGTGCAAAAGGTCCCTTAGAGTTACACAAAAGTTAGTGTCAATTACGACAAAGTTAAAATTTCATCCATGACAGCACATGCCAACACAGCTTAGTGGTAGATAGTTTGCTTTTCTATGAAACAGTATGTATGAAGTGTCACTTGGACAACCGGGGACAGAGTAAGCAACACAATAAGTTGATTCACCCCTATACAACTCTATGCCACTAAACATAAGGTTGATGTTTGCATATTTTTGACGCGATGGCTGTATTTATGCCTTCGACTGTACTAGAAAATCGCTTGCCGCACTGCTAGGGGGCTACTACGAAATTCGAAGTTCATATCGTGCCCGCTTTCACTCTTCTGTTTTTTACTATAATCGTAAACAGAATGGCACGATACAAAGTTCGAAAATCGAATTTCGCATAGATAAATTACGGAGAGCGTGGAATTACATATGTAGAGGTATTGTGAGTTTATAGGCATTGGAGAGAGAGATCTCTATACTGTTGTCTCACTCTCACTAAAGTGGAATGCCTATAAACACACAATACCACGACTTATGCAATTCCACGCTCTTGGTAATTTATCTAGCCGAAGCCGGGTTAGAAAAGGGGACTATATCGAATAGCGTTTACTACTTCTGTTTCACACTCGAAGATTGGCATGGGAAGTAGCAAGGAACGAAGACAGAGACATAGTGTGGCTACGTTACTTGTCATGCTACTCGTTTCGTTCAATGCTCTCTCTTTCTCTCTATAGTCATGATCGTCAAGAGAGACAGGGAAGAGTTGCGTGAAAGACCAGTGCTTGGCAGCTATAAGTATGTAGAGCGAATGTGGCAAAGGGGTACAATAGCAGGCGTCCTTTCAAAGGCCTCTGAACAATTAATACACTGAAGGGCACTATTATTAAAAATCTATAATTCAAAATTCATAATAAACATATGCAGTTCAATGTTGGGTGAGAAAAACTTTTAAACTTTCGCGATTCCCACTCAACCTCGACCTTTTGACTCGACGTTTCCACCAAATTGAAACGGCCATGGTCACGACTCAACCCAAGTCGAAGTAGAACAAGTAGTTCGTGATTAAAAAGGAATAAATAGACAAAGCGTAGACCCCGCACCGGTGTACTTCCGTTTGGTAAATTATTTTTCCCAAACTGATTCATTTAGCAAATGTTTCATTTCCCAAATGTTTATTTATTCTGAAACTGTAAACTATTCAGGACATATTTCAGGACTATTCTATAGGTTAGGTTTGTTTTATAATAATCCTGAAAAGTTTACAGTTTCAGAAAAAATAAACAGTTGGGTAATGAAACATTTGCCAAATGAATCAGTTTGGGAAAAATAATTTGCGAAACCCCCTGCACCCCTTTGGCGCTTACACACTTAAAAGGCTCCATACACTGCATATGTTTACTCAACATTTCGAATTTAGCAAAACTGGCCGAGCCGTCCATTTACGCTAAAACTTACATGATTAAGCTACAATCCAGCGACGTTACTCGTCGCTGTCCTCGTCCTAGCTGTCTCCTCGATCAGGTTCGAGCTTCCCCCCCGGCCGTATCATCACCAGCTGCTTCTCTTCACCGTCGCCGTCCGGGTGAATGGTTTCGATGGTCAACATCATCTTTTCGTCGCAGCTGTCGTCGCCAGAGTCCGAGTACATGGATTGCGTGGATGTTGCTACCTCCTGGAATTAAATGTAATGACGTGGTTTGGTTAATTCGCCCGGAAATTTGTAGTGCGTGCGAGATAGTACTAGGGTTGAATCAACTATTTAGTGCCAGCCGTTGCTATGGTTACACTGATTTTGTCCCTTGGACAACCTAAGTATTTTTCTATGAAACAGTATGAAGTGTCACTTGGACAACAGGGGACAGAGTAAACAACACAAAAAAGTTGATTCACCAACTAATATCGTGAAATGGATGTTTTTTATTATTATGAGAGGGAGGGAGGCAAACAAGCAAGCGGGTTATTTGATGGAAAATGATCATCATTGTCCATAAATATCAACAACTAAAAGAGTCACTGATCTGTAGCCGGCCTTTAAAAAAGGAGAGGGAATAAGGGAAGGGGAGGGGGAGAGGTATTGGGCCCCCGGCGCTCTCACTGACCGTACGAAACGCAGCAGCAGCAGTGTGTATGTTTTTGTGTTTAGTTTTTAAATGGGTCCCACTGAAAAACAGCGTTGTGGCTTGCCACAACATTATGCTGAGTGGGGCCCAATTTATACTATTCGATATATTTTTTTAATTTGTAAATTTCCTGTCAAATGTATTTTTTTTTCTGTGTTTGTATCGAATATGTGTAAATAAACATCTCTCTCTCTCTCTCTCTCTCTCTCTCTCTCTCTCTCTCTCTCTCTCTCTCAGTGTATATTTGTGATCGATTACGCATTATGGTTGAAAAAGGGTAAATGGAGCAGAAGGTCAGGGAACCAATTTTGATCAGAAGTTACAGGATTTCAAAATTATTATATTTAAAATAATTCACCGGCAGTGCTTAGAGCTGATATGTGTAATTTTTTAAGTTCTTTTAATTGTAATAAAATTGTTTTATAATCAATCACGATTTTTAAAATTTTACCTTATCATTACCTATCTAACGACAACACCATCGCAATCGCATTCACAATATTCTTTTTCAAAGAGTTTAAGTATAATAATGGTAGAAAGAGACGGTAAATGCAATTGTTTTGGCGGACACAAGTGTAGGAGCAAATCGTTAATTCTTGCAAGGATGATATAGACTGGATTGGCAGTCGCCATAGTACGGATCGGCCGCGGTTTTTGTAGTTCGATTATTAAATCTAGATGGCGCTGAAATATAGCCAGAGGCTTTGAAGGCAAAACAAAAAGACTACAGATGTTTCATACCACTACAAATGTATTATTTTTCAAAAATATTGCATAATAATACATTTGCAGTGATATGAAATATCTATAGTCTTATTGTTTTGCCTTCAAAGCCTCTGGCTATATTTCAGCGCTATCTAAATTTAATAATCGAACTAAAAAAACCGCGGCCGATACGTACTATGGCGACTGCCAATCCAGTCTATATCATCCTTGACTCTTGACTATTCGTTCAACAAACGGCCGCCGTTAGTAACGTACCGTGATCCGGTTCTTCGTGTGTATCCGCACGTGTTTCGCGAGGTGGTCGGAGCGCATGAACCGCTTGCTGCATTCGGGGCATTCGAACCGCTTCTCTCCTGTGTGTGTCCGTCGGTGCCGCTGTAACTCGTCTGATCGAGTAAACCTGCAAACGGCCTCATTGTTATCCCCACGAAATAGATGAAAAACCGGTCAAGTGCGATCATTACACTTTAGTGCCTTGTCACTGTATGCCTTCTGACAATTTCATATAAAAGTCAAAGTGACTGCGACAAGGTAGTAAAGTGTTCCGTACCTCCGTACAATGTTTGAAAAACAAAACAGTAAAGAATCGCCGAAATGCAAGCACTAAAATCGCAAACTTAAAGGTAGGTTTTCGAGAAACATCAAAACAGCATAGGGCAGGGATGGCAAACGTATGGCACACATGCCAGTTGTAATAATAATAATGAATATCACGGGACAATTCACACCAATTGAACTAGTCCCAAAGTAAGCTAAGCAAAGCTTGTGTTATGGGTACTAGACAACGGATAAACAAACATACTCATACCCAAGACCCCAGAACAAACATTCGTATTTTTCATACAAATATCTGCCCCAACACGGGAATCGAACCCGGGACCTCAAGCTTCGTAGTCAAGTTCTCTAACCACTAGGCCATCTGGTCGTCTAAAAGTTGATTGTGATTGTTGATTGTCCAGTTGTGGCACGTGACAAAATAATACGGGCACGCCACTTATCACTAAGTTTTGTATCTTTGGAAGCACGTTATAGCCAGATTGTTGTTGTTGATTGTTGGTTTCATAAAAACATAACACATTTACGAATAAAAGTTCGCCATCCCTGGCGTAGGGTCGCTGGCGCGTAGGTATGCGGGCCCCCATTGCTATGGCTATTAATCTTTGCCTGCCTAGCAACTGTCAGCTGTCCCCTAACAACCAGCGCCGCAGCTAAAAACGATGAAAAAGACACGTTTCTTGTATGACGACCCTCTTTACTTATTAACTTTATTTTATTTTTAGTATTTGTTGATACAGCGGCCACAGTATTACATAATCAGTGAAAAATTCAAGCGCCTAGACTAACCTAACATAAACTTGACAAGCAGTTATGAATAAAAAATACAGGGTTATTTTTAATTCACTGACATCCTCTTAACCCTGAATTGGGAATGTCTAAAAAAAGTTACCAGTGGTTTTTATATTTTTTTTGTATAGAAAAGTCAATTATAAGAAACTTATTTCAATATTTTGTCATTTAGTTCTCTACTTTTTTCAAAATTAATTATTGAAACTATTTTAGTTGATGACGTCAGATTATAATTGAGGGCTCCCACAATGCCAAATTTCTAAATCTATCTAAATGCTTACGATAAGGCAACCCCTTTAATTATTTTTTGCGTAGTGGTACACTATACACTGTGTCACTTTACTGGCACTGACAAAGTGCTAGATGTCAGACAGCGGGTCCAAATCAAACTCCGTAGTTATAATCCACGCGTAAATTGTGAAGAATTCTAACCACACAGAATAAAGTACGACTTGAACCGGTCACGCAATTTACACCAACGTCAAATGAAGTTCATTGCTTATTTGTTATATAATAAATTCATTACATAATATTAAAATTAAATAACTACGGAAAACGATTTAAAAAGCATTTATCTCGAAATGGTTTTCGATTTACTATACATTGCAAAAAAATAGACATCCCCAATTCCTATCACTCAAAGAAATGTTTTTTGTTTTACGGCTTTTTAAAATGAAGCACTTTTTTTCCCATACAAATACACAGAGTATCGTAAAAATAAGAGGAAATCTCAAATTTTCAAAACGTGTTTACACCAAAAATATTAAGTTATGACAAAAGCCGTAAAACAAAAAACATTTGTTTAAGTGGTAGGAGTTAGGGGTTAAAAGGATGCTAGTGAATTACAAATAACCCTGTATGTGTTTGAAACCCTTACCTCTTCCCGCAGAACAACCAGTTACAAAGGAACGGCCGCTCTCCCGTGTGCCACCTCAAATGAGCCCGGAGGTGAGAGGTCTTGCCGTAGACCTTGTTACAACCTGCTATATGGCAGACGTGCTGCTTCTTGCGGTCCACTGCCAGTCTACTGCAAAGGAATTATGACTTTAAAAGATTTTATTTTAACTTTAATTAGTATTTTTGTTTGCAAATTTTCTTCAAGTTTCATTTAAAAATGTAGAAGGTATGGTATGCTGCAGAAAAAAGGTAGCCGAAACTATTTTGTTTTGGGATGAATCAACTTCTTCATGTTGTTTACTCTGTCCCCAGCGGCCCAGTTGTCCAAGTGACATCTTCTTACTGTTTCATAGAAAAATGCTTTAGTTGTCCAGGAGACAAAATTCGAGTAACCATAGAAACAGGTGGTATGAAAAAGTCGATTCACCCTTTGTGTTAAGGCCTATAAAAACAAATAATGTTTCATTTAATATTTATTACAATATTTAAGCTCATCTAAAATTGTATTTGCATGCATTTAAGTATGTTTTATCCCAAATAAATGATTGATTGATAAAATAATTTGTAATTTTTACTTATTATTAAAACTAAATACACCAACAGATAGCTTTATTAAAGATTTATTAAACTTTATAATTTTAGTGAAAATAAACGGATCACTCACGTCTTAAAACGAGTGTAACTCGACATGTTTTGGGCTAATCCGTAGCCTTTCCTCTCGGCAGTGCGCGTTTGGCAGCCGCCGTGACGTGCGACTCCGAGAGGAAGGGCTACGGATTAGCCCGAAACATGTCGAGTTAAACTCGTTTTAAGACGTGAGTGATCCATTTATTTTCACTATGAGTGAGTCTCACGGTAGTTTCATGTTTAATGTTTATAATTTTTTTTATATTTTATTTGGGTGCACCAGATGGGATTTAAAACCAAATAGCTTGACTATAATAATGCGCAGAGTATGATATCAAAAGCACCACGCCGCCGCAAATCAAAAAAAAATATAGCTTGTTTTTCTAAAGGAGCGAAATATACTCCATCTGCGAAGAATAGGGTATAAAAAATAGCCTATGACCTCACAGACCTACCAAATTTGAAGGAAAAAAATCCATAAGAATCAGTCAAGCCATTCCGGAGGAATTCGATAATAAACACCGTGACACAAGATTTTTATATATTAGAAGACAGCTGTACTCCACTTCTTAGATATCCCCTAAAACTGAAGATGAAGTGCGAGCAACACTCCTAATATAGGTAACGCCACCAGAGTTGAGGCCACGCACACAACCACATCTCTTGTAGTGACAGCGGGATTTTGACGTTGTGTTGTCGTTAAACGTCAACACAATGTCAAAATCCCGCTGTCATTACATGAGATGTGGTTGTGTGCGTGGCCTCAACTCTGGTGGCGTTACCTCTACGATATAAAAGTTCACTTACTTCTCCCCCTGATCACAATTAGGGCAGGTACAGGCAACTCGTTTCATCATCCTCTTGCCGCTGGGACTTGTGGCCCGTTGCTTCCCATTCTCGCACTCTGTGCCAGAAGTGTTGCCGCTGTTGCTGTGGTTGCTGTTGTTTGAACTGTTGTTGCTGACAGTGACAATTTGCCACTTGCCCGGCTCGTTTGGGTCTTGCTGGATTTGTTGGCCTACAATGAACAAACAAAATCTATAGTATAGTAATATAATAGACAGAATTGATGTTTGTTTGCATGAACTACAGAACTAATTTTTTTTAACTAACATTTTTTTAAACTACATTTTTTTTTCTTTATACAATAGAGGCTTATGTTTGACTACAATCACACCTGATGGAAAAGTGAAAATTAAGTCTACAATGGAGTGTGTTGCTTAGTAAATGCTCATTCACCCTAGACTTGATATTTGTAACATGCACAGTCAACCAATTTGATTCCTAGGCCACTATAGAACCATGTCAAAATGAATCAATTTGTTTATCTTCTATGACAGTGATTATTGGGTGATGTATGTCATGATGACAAACTCGATGTTTGCTAACGTTTGTCAACGATATTGAATAGGAAAGGAGTTTGCTTGTGTATTAATAACTTGAATTGTTGTTATAAACTCTTTATGTTTATTGCAAATTGTGTTTGGAAAGTTGCTAATGCTTTGAATCACACTGACGTTTTAATTGTCTAGTAGTTAATGTGAAAAGGTGCTATTGTGGCCTAGGAATCAAATTGGTTGACTGTACTGTGGTTGCGTGTCCACCGAGGTGCGCACACAAACAGCGCTGATTTTCATTCCAACCCTTCACACTTGTCTGTAAATTTGGTGTTAGTCTTGCTTGCCATTGCATCAATCAGTTATAAACCAATCCTAAAAGTAACAGGTCAAAGTTGCCAAACGGACAACAATACAGTTCAACAATAAAATGATTCTTATTCTTATTCTTCAGTATTGACTGGCACCAGCTAGCCTGGCCACACTCACATTTTGTCAACAAATACCTTCCCTTACTGGCATTTGCAAATCTACTGAGTCAACATTATCCGGCCACCAAGATTACTAATATACTTTAAACATGAAACTACCGAGACTCACTCATAGTGAAAATAAACGGATCACTCACGTCTCAAAACGAGTTTAACTCGACATGTTTCGGGCTAATCCGTAGCCCTTCCTCTCGGAGTCGCACGTCACGGCGGCTGCCACACGTGCACTCCAACATGTCGAGTTAAACTCGTTTTGAGACGTGAGTGATCCGTTTATTTTCACTATTACTAATATAGTTAGTATCTAGGTGCCTAATTTAAAGTTTTCATCTCAGTATTGCAGTAACAATAAAAATAAACAATGCAATATATATATAACAATAGTAAGCAATTTTATTGGCAAGTTAGTACACTGGTTCCATATAAAAAAATTACACAATAGTACAGTAATTGCCATATTTAAGAATGTAAATTAATTTTTAATTCTATACAATACAAATAATTAAAAATGGTACAAGTCAATAGTTAAAAGGTAATTGATGTGTAGAGATCAGAAATTCGGATACATATTTACCTAAAGTTGATGAAACCCTGGAAAGGGGATAAGTAAATATGGAGTCGGCTACATTTAGTTTTTATGAATTTAAGTTCCGGGATTACAGGATTGGTCAATCAAAGTATCACAAGAACATAATAACTCGCAAATATATTTAGGTTATATTGCTATTTTTGACCATATTTGTAAACACACAAGTTGTTGTACAAATGTATGAATTTTATGTGCTTAAAGTAGCAGCAGAACATAACTTCAAATTGTTTATTTAAATAATTTTATATGCGTTTTTTTTGGCTGTTTTAGTTAATTTAAAAATCCCGGGAATGTTTGTAATACAATAAAATTAAGTCCGCCTCAATACCGGTCAACATCACCGCCGCCGCCGAAATTTAGGTAAATAATGTGTAAAGTAGCGCTTGATTTAATAATTACCATCTTCATCATCACCAGAGTCGAGCTCAACATCGGAGTAAGGCTCAGCCTTGACTTCAACATCAGTTTCCGGCTTTTTTTCCTCATCTTCATCATCAGACCTTTCCCATTTCATTATATGCAAACTACGTCGACTCATCCCACTAACACAACCGTTAATCGAAGATATTTTTGTAGGCACTATTGTGCAGGACTAATTGACCAATTTTAATATTTTGTCAACTTGAACTCAATAAACCTCTTTAATTTAAATTACACACCAGAAAGTATGAATAAACAACCAACGATTACTTTCTTTCTGTCACCAAAACTGACAGCTGAATGACGGTACTTGACATTAGTTGACTTTGACAGTTCGAAGTAACGGGTTGCCATACAAAATAAGCAACAGCGATGAATGAACGAATGTAATGTTATAGTTGGCTAAATTGATGAAACACTTTTTCATCACAAACACAAATAGCTCTCACCAAGTTGACTAGCGTAATAAAAAGTTAATTTTTTGGAAACAAATTGAAGTTTAAACAAATTTTTGGTATTTAAACTTACCTATAACCGGTTGCGGTTGCGGCTGAGCTTGCGGTAGCTGCGCGATTTGAACACCGGGTAAACCCAATGCTGGGACTAGCTGCACTGCTCCTCCAATCCCGCCCACTCCTAGTGTTGGCATCTGTCAAAAGAAAATATCATATTCTAATCGAAAATAACACCATTTTATGAGCTGTATACTTGCCAGACCATAGAACTTGCCGGTCAGAGCGAAATGTTGTGTGAGCAGTGCAGATGATGAATGTGATTATAGCTAGTGCCATTCACGAATTTGACAAAATTAGACATTAATGGCATTGCAATAAGAGCCACACCACGCGTCATCATCATCATCATCATTTCAGCCGTAGGACGTCCACTACTGGACATAGGCCTCCCTCATTGATGCCCAATCATTACGATTGGAAGCGATTTGCATCCACCCTGAACCTGCGGCCTTCACCAAATCGTCCGTCCATCTCGTTGGTGGACGTCCCACGCTGCGCTTGCCAGTCCGTGGTCTCCATTCCAGAACTTTTGGCCCCCAACGGCCATCTGTTCTACGTGCTATATGGCCTGCCCATTGCCATTTCAACGAGCTAATCCGTTTGGCTATGTCGGTGACCCCGGTTCTTCTACGGATCTCCTCGTTTCTGATTCGATCCCGTAGAGAAACTCCAAGCATAGCCCTCTCCATAGCTCGCTGAGCAACTCTGAGCCAACGCGTCATCATGAATGAATGACTCGATCTATACGAGCGGCCGTGCGTTAGACAATATGCCCTCTGTTCTAAGAAAAATTTGTTTCTTTTACGTCTGGCAAAGACAAAACGTCAGAGTAATAGAAAAAGACCTTGCCGTTTATAAATTAGATAGGGCCCTTCCTTTCGTTCCTCCCCTGACTTTCTTTTAATCAAAGCATGGACGTAGTTAGGGGGGTCAAGAGTCCAGACTTCGCTGTCCATCCTAGAAAAACCGAGACCCTATCGAAGAATAAGATGAATCAACTGACTAAGAGCTAGACAAATTCTCTAGCTACGCCAATGAATGTACGTTGTGCCTCAAAATTATATCTTAATTTCTATGGTGAATGGGAGCAGTGCCGGATCCAGGGGGGAGGGGGGCTCCTCCCAAATGGCAATCCTGGATCCGTCACCGAATGGGAGATATGAAAAGTTCGGGAATGGTATTTGGTACTTTTAACTTAATGCAGCTTGGATGACTATACTAATGTCAAAATAGTCGCTACCCGCGGTGCAATAAATCATCGGTGCGCTAGGGACGGACGCGTGCGATGCGTCACTTATCGATTCATAGAATGATAAAGAATAATGTGCGGTGGCGCGAGATAATTTATTGATAGGTGCAGGTAATTTAATAATTATTAAATAAAAAAAGTCATTTTTGGAAAAAAAAGATTAACTTTGTCATTAACGTAGGTGACGACAGCGATAGTGACTCTGATTCAAACGAAGATTTAACCGTTGCATATCTTTTACATACTTTTATTTTAAAAAAATTGTTCATAATATTTGGTCTAAAAGTATGTATTTTAGTGCGACCAATATTAAACGTAATTAATAAATAGTTTTCTTTTTATCTAGCATTGTCTACTTTTCATAGTATAAACATCGAAACGACAGTGGTGCATCACTATGCCTGCCGTAAGGCCTGTAAGTGTGACAGAGAGCATATCAGGCGACGTCCTGTTTGTTTCCATATTGTATTTCCCCACGGGCAGAGAGTTGTTGACATTAGTATAGGTAACGCCACCAGAGTTGATGCCATGCACACAACTACACGTCATGTAATGACAGCGGGACTTTGACGTTTATTCGTACCGATAGCAAGTTCAACAGACTCGATATAGAATTACAAGAGTGAGTATAAATTTCTCCAACCTATTTCGTTAAGATTAATTTAGGAAAATACATCTAGTTCAAACAAAACAAAAAATAAAATATTTTGATATATTTTATTTAAATCAGATGAGCATATTTTTCGCTTTTTATAAAATACCAATTTTTTTGTTGCGAATATACAGTTGTGGCCATATAATTAAGAACGATTATTTATTGAGATGATTTTTTCAAAGTAACAAGTATAACTAATTGCCCGTATTTTTTTTATTTCTCTCGGTATTGCAAAACTTTTCCGTACTACCGGTACATTCATTTATGCAACATTGTTGGCTAAAAAATTAATAGAGAAACTTTATACATTCGATCTGAACCTAGTATTAGTACTTACTGGCTGGTCACGTAATTAAGAACGCTGAATAGTTTATTGTTTTTTCAAATTTAAATAGAGAACACTGTGTGGCTCTGTGGTTGTAGAATATTATTCGTATAATTTTGGCGCCATTTCGTGCTGTTAAAGTGATTACTTCGTATAAAAACAATGGGGAAAAATAAAAGTTGTGATAAATCTACAAGAGAAGTAATAATAAAACTTCGCGAGAAGAATTGGTCGTATAAAATGATAGCCGACCATCTGCAATGTTCAAAAACAATGGTTTTCCATGCCGTAAAGCATTTTTCCACGTATCAAACTACTTCAAACGTTCCGCGTGGACCTAGACAGAGAAAGTCATCTCGTCGAGATGATCGAAATATCGTTCGTTTGGCAAAACAAAATCCTTTTAAAGGGTCTAATGAGTTGAGAAAAGAATATTTTGGCGAAAACAACCCTTCAGCAATCTCTGCACGCACTATTCGAAGGCGTTTGGTAGAAAATAAGTTGAACGGAAGGATAGCAAGGAAGGTGCCTATGTTGAAACGATGTCATAGGCAAGCACGACTTGCATTTGCAAGAAGGTATGAAAACTGGACATTCAGACAGTGGAAAAACGTTCTTTTTTTCTGACGAGACAAAAATAAATAGGGTATGTTCTGATGGAAAACGATATGTACGACGCCCTCCGAATAAAGTATTCGACCCAAAGTACACAAAAGTGACATTAAAGCATGGCGGGGGAAATGTGAAAATTTGGGGGTGCTTTTCTGGACATGGCGTTGGACCTGTTAGGCTGATAGAAGGAAACATGGATCAATTCCAATACAAAAATATACTGCAAGAAACAATGTTACCATATGCCGAAGACGTGCTTCCGGTTATTTGGACATTCCAGCACGACAATGATCCAAAGCATACTGCACGCACCGTTAAGGAATTCCTCACATCACAATCAGTTTCAGTCTTAGATTGGCCAGCCAACAGCCCAGATCTTAACCCAATAGAGCATCTTTGGTGCGAAGTCAAGAAAAAGGTTTCAAATCGACAGTGTGGCAATTTGAGAGAGCTGTACGACGTTTTCTTAGAAGAATGGAACTCTTATTTCTCTTGCGAAATGTCAAAAATTGATAGATTCAATGCCTCGCCGGTGTAAAGCCGTAATTAAAAGCCGTGGACATGCTACTAACTATTAATTTTAGTTCAAATGTATTAATTTGCTTTTTTTTCTATACCAACTTCACATTAATATGATTTATTTAATCTAAGTTTCATATAAAACAACTCTCGAGCAGTTTAATAAATCGTTCTTAATTATTTGTCCAGCTTCATTACTATTTGAATTTATTAGTATAGAGAACAAATAAAATTTGTAAAAAAAAATGTTAGCAATTATACACTATTATTATTAATCCCGTTTGCTCTATCCATGTGGCTATTTTATAACATAACTTGTTACTTCTAAGAAGGAACACAACTAGACATATGACATGATGTAGATAAAAAAAAATCGGAAACTTCAAATCGTTCTTAATTGTATGACCACCACTGTATCTTCATCATCATCATCATATATTTAAGAGCTAGGCTCTTGTCGGTGGAGTAATTTCCATATATATATATATCTTATCAGTTTCAAATTGTTTTATTTCAAAAATAGGTTATATGATAAAAGAAAAATTATAATATGCATAGTAGCGTAGGTATTTCACCTTAAGATCATAATAATTCACATTTTCATTCACTCATTCATTTCATTCAATCGCTACTTTTTTGCAATCAGTAGTTTATGTATGTGTGTAATCATTCGCCTCAACTCTGATGGCGTTACCTATATAGTGTATTGTATAGTATACTGTACCTGTACAACGTTAGCTGGTCGCACATTGTTGGTAGCAGGTATAACGGTCACCTGCTGGCCGTTCGGCGTGCTCGTTATGATAGTTTGCGACGGCTGTTGTTGTATGGCCGTCGTGTCAGATTGCATGGGGGATTGGACCGCCTTCATACATTACCGGTATCCAAGCAGCAGAACGTAAGATTTTCCTTTAGTTTCTTGAACATTAGCTTAGTCTAAACTTTAGAAAGTTATTTTATTATTATCTGTGGGATCCCGTAATTCGCTTTGTGTTGCGATGCACATTACTTGAATCGTATTTTAAGGTTTTGGTTCCTCTTGATTAACTTAATAAATACCGCCATAATTCCCGTTATTTTTAAAATGAAAAAAATTTGAATTGAGGCAGTTTCATTCTGAAGTTGTATTTTATAATCCCAGACGTTCAGATGAAGGTTATAGCAAGTGAAGAATCGGTTGTAATTTCTTTAATCTTAAAATAAGTTTTGATTAGTTACCTGTAATGTGATCGTGGTGGGGTTCTGCGCCGCGCTAGCAGTCGCCTGCGTCGCTCCATTTTGCTGCACCAAACCAAACCCCGCATAAATATTTACAGCACAACAAACTCAAAAACATTCCAGATAGTAAGATTATTTCCATTTTGGCACTCGGCAATTCTCGACATGCATCGAGAGAGATCGGAAGTGCAATACTTAGGCAGAGGTTTTGTTATTAATTACATTAAATAGGTTTGGATATTTTATGTGATTAAATTCTAGGATTTTATATATAAGTACCCTAAGAGAAAACACGAATCGAATCGGTTAAAACTGAGACGTCCCGAGTGTCAAGGTGGAAATAATCTTGTTGTAACTATCGTCTAGTTTGCGGGTCATACACATTGTATGTTTGGACATGGCAAAAGTTAAGGGTCTATAGCCAATATACATATTTTGATCAAGTCTACATCGCGTGTCTACATTTGAATACATCTAAAGTTTGCCGACTCTGAGTCGCTAATTTTATGTCCATAGGAGAGTAAACTTTTATTTCCTACGCCGTGTATGATCCTTAACCGAGGATGGCAAAGCATAAAGACGGTTATGATTTGAAGTAGAGATGGCCAGTATTTAAATGGACATTCATAGAAATGATTGTTTTATTTAAAATTTTAAAATGAAGTCGAGCTTACCTGTACGTTCGCCAAGGATGCTATCTGAATCTGCTGAATTTGACCAGAAGGCGTGAGGACGTTTGCCATTTGAGGTTGAGCTTGCATCTAAATAACAAACAAACAATTTGTAAAAAAACTATTCAAAAGATTCGATTCTACTGACACAGTATGGTATCTAAATACAAGAAAGGGACGGTGTAGACTAGACACATTTCATATAACCTATTTAATTCTCAAAATGATGAAAAAGGATAGAGCTTAGAGAGGGGATATTTATATTATAGCCGTGACTGTACATTAGACCACGATGAGATTAGGAATGGAATGGAAAAATGGATTTTTGGAATTTCCCGCGGTATAGAGAGTTGGCCATACATTTTATTTGTGCTCGGACAAAGTCGCGGGAAAAAGCTAGTTACAATATAAAATTTAAGAGAAATAACATTAAGGGCCTAAGCACACGGCGTTTTTTAAACGCGCCGTCAACGTGCGTTTGTATCGATACAAACGCGATACGCACACGGGTTGGCTGTTCTATGTTCTATGTCCATTCCATGTAATATGGCTATTCTATGGAATGAAAAACGCGCGTCGACGGCGCGTTAAAAAAACGCCGTGTGCTTAGGCCCTAAAAAAAATACAGGAATGTATGGGGTCCCTTAGTAGTTAGTTTTATCGATTACCTGTTGCAACTGCGGTATGATCTGCAGATGTTGCGGCGCGTGTACCGGGAGATGCACAGTCTGGTACACCGTGTGCCCGTTGGCCACACTCACCGGTACTTGCACCGGTACCATCCCCATGCCGCCGACGCCGCCGCGTACCGCTACCCCGCCCCCTGAGGAAATGCTTGGTTCAAGTATCCAATGGCGAGGTTCATCCAGGGGGCTACTACGAAATTCGAAGTTCGTTCGTGCGGTTCTTTCAGTCATCTGTACCACTACCATGAGTTTGCAGTGACCGTGCTCGATAGCGACTGCGTAAATGATTTGTAAGGATTCTCCATAAAATCATTTACGCAGTCGCTATCGAGTGCGGTCACTGTGAACTCATGGTAGTGGTACTGTTTAATATTATTAGCGTTACGAACGGACGATACGAAGTTTGAAAATCGACAAGGCCTGGTGTGACAGTTTGACTGTGAGATGTGTATCACGATATGATTATGCATCGCTAACGTTAGCATTGTCATTTATTTAAAATCAATTTCTGAGCAGTTACTGTCTAAAAACACCCGGCAAAACGAATATTTTAAATTTCTGGTTTAAAAAACTATTAATCAGCTGCCCAAAAAAACTGTACGTGACCGCTTTGCCATTTTATAAACGCAAGTAAAATCACTTTCTTTGTACCTTTTTTTCACTTGTTTACTTTTATGATTAAGAAACTTTAATTTTTTAACTCGAACTTCCAATGCTATGTAGGTTAATGAGACAATAATGTACCATGAACAAAGTTTTGAGTTGTATACTTAAAATTTTATAAGCTGGGGGTTTAGGCACAGAATATATAATAGTACTAACGTACAGAATGGCCACGCTCCGCCCCGCACCGATTCGAGTTACCCCTGCCCCCAAGGCGCCATTGCTTGTCGTCGCTGTTCACCAGTATGGTGCGCGCGCGATGTATGTAGGCGTACGCGTGTACAGACGTCGTCGTACTTATGTAGATTCAAGAACGCGTATTTTGTGCGTCGTGTCCGCCGTGTGGTTTAGGGCTGCAGAACTCATCTGGTAAAGATAACATTGTTGTCCTCATTTGTTGAAGCCTACCTACCGCTAATAACAAATCAGAACAAGTAACAAAAAATGCAAACAAATAGCTACCGTCTTCTCTAAGTTACAAGGTTGAAATTGCAAAATCTTAACTCATTAAGAAAGGCCTTTCGTCATTGTAAGCGGTACTGAGGTGGATCGTCGGCGTTGTAGTGCGTCCATAATAGAACAAACGAGAACAATGTTATCTTTACCAGATGAGGTCTGCAGCCCTAAACCCCCAGCTTATAAAATTTTAAGAATAACGATAACTAGCTGTTTAACTTGCAATCTAGGATTCATACAACTGAATTAAAATGCTAAAAGTCGAGACCGCAATATAAATATTACAAAAGTCTAAGATTAAAAAACTGAATGAATCAGGTAAATGTTTCTTCTTACGCTTGGCATAGAAATGCAAAATAAATCTTAGCTGACAAAGAAAAAAATGGCAATGCAAATTAAGTACGGTACCGTTACTGAGTACTGACGCTCGCTGTTCGTCATCCTTCAGGTCCAACGATATTAATGGTAGTTCAAATTTAACTATATTACTGTCAAATATAAGTATTGGTTCCTTGTTTACTAATCGCTACGGAACCCTAAAAAGCCTTTGATACATGGCCAGCGTGACCGGAGAAGCATAGTTGATGTCGACAATCATAACAATGATGTGCTAGATGATAAGAAATTATTACACTAAGCAAAGAAAACGTTAACTGCAAAATATGATAAAGCTCTTGGGATAAAGTACAAAGGTGTATTGTGGTGGGAAGAACTTTTGAAATTAGTAAAAAAAACTTGAGCGGAATTAAAATTAAATTTATAAAATAGGGATTAAGTATTTGAAGTGTTACCCGAAACAAATCTGTGACCAACACGCCACACATCGTTTTTGTTACGAACAAAATTGATTCTTAAGCGGATGCGGGGAGATTATTTTTTGTACTACAGTATTGTCGTCTATAGCCGACGCTAGCGTTCAAAAGGTTAAAGCTTAACCCTTTTTAATTCTTTTAACGTTATAAACTTTAAGGTTTTCCACTTGTAATTAGTACCACATCTACTCCTAAACTTGATCATGATGGATTATTGTTCAAATTACCATGACGTTTCGATCACATTGCAGCGGCTGTCTTACTCAGTGAGCCACTCGTGACTACAGCCACTGCAATATAGCCGAAACGTCGAGGGAATACCGATAAATCGTCGTGATTACATCTCAGGTGTAATATTGATTAATTGGTGATTCTTTTCGGCAATATTTCATAGATCAATCAGATTCAACTTACG
Source organism: Archips xylosteana (assembly GCA_947563465.1). Taxonomy (NCBI): domain Eukaryota; kingdom Metazoa; phylum Arthropoda; class Insecta; order Lepidoptera; family Tortricidae; genus Archips; species Archips xylosteana. The sequence goes on along the minus strand of OX387345.1, from coordinate 19,912,507 downwards.
CTCTAAAACCGCTCTTTATTCTTCGAATTTATTTACTTATCTTTGAAATAAAAGTTCTTCCCATTAAAAGAAAGCTAAAACAGCTCTCTAGCCAAGTCTGCGCAATTGCGCAAGGGTTATCTTTACCAAGAAGGACATTCCATGATCAGATCGGGGATGTCTTGATCGTTGGTCAGGTCAAGAGTACCCGAAACCAGCGAGCATGTGTGAAAAGACCAATGAGTGATGTGGAAGCGAAAGATGTATGTCAGGATAGTAACAGGTAGAAACAATAGTCTCTGCCTACCTCTTTGCTGGGAAGACGTGATTGTATATTATGTATGTATGTCATTCTGTATACTATTACATGCAAAAAGAGCATTGTTTTTTACCTATACAGCATTTACGGGAGAGTAACCTATATTGAACCGGCGCTTAAATTGGACCACTTCCGTATTTCTACCTTTACACTATTTATTTACACTGGCATCAAAAAATTACGCGATGACAGCGCCACAAACAGTCCGCCATTTTGCATGTAAATAAATAGTGTAATTTGGTAGAAAAACGGAAGTGGTCCAATTTAAGCGCCGGTTCAATATAGGTTACTCTCCCCTAAGTAGTTCATTTTGCATTTTATTTCCATCCTACGCATGAATTGCGGAGACTTGGCTACCGTTTTAGCTGAAGAAAGTGTCGTGCAACAAACCTTGCGCCGGCGGGCTGCCCTCCTGCTTTGTCTCCTTGCTTTTGTCCCCCCCGATCCCGAGGCCCGGCAGAACGCCCGAGCTACACGGTATCGTGATGGCCTGGCTCGTCGGTATCGATATAGCCTGACTGGTCGGTATCGATATTCCCCCCTGGATTATGTTCGAGCCGGGTATCGATATCATTTGGTTCCCGGTCAACGCGCTTAGCGGTATCGATATGTTAGTGCCAGGTATCGTCACCGTGGCCTGTTGCTCTGTTAGCGGGGGGCGGGCGAAACACTGATTAGTAATGGTAGTTATAGAAGCGGGGCATGCGTGAGATGCTGGTATGAAATGTGCGATGCGAGGATCATCGAGTTGTGGATGCGTGAAGGGTTGCCTTGATATTTACACTAGTTTCCAAATTTTCTAAAGGCCAGTTTAGATCTGCAAGTTCCATTACATGCGGCGCTCAATTGACAACGTGAAACTCGTCCGCTATGGCCTCACAATATAATACAACTTGGCACGGTTTTTCTTTCAAGTCCAAACTGAGCTTTAGGCTCGTCGTTCGATATAAAATTACCACAAGGACGCGATACGAATGCGAGATAAGTATTAAACTGCAATCAGAATAGGGATGAACTCAAGCGTTAATTCTAATATTTTAACAGTCTGTTGTCAATGTTAGGTTAGGATGTGCAGATAAAGAATAATGCCGAAGTATTTGATGATCGAACTGTAAAGCGTACATTTTCCGAAAAGCACAGACTTAATAGCTTGATAATTAAATAACAAATACGGACAGATTCATCACATAAAAATTAATATAAAGTTGTTTTTATAGAACTGACAAATGACACACGTTTATGATGATATACTTTTAATTGTCGCACACAGAGTACAGAATAATCAATTAAACACGCAAAAGTGAGGGGCATTGACGATAGCAGTTAATACGCGGACCGGCCGGCGTGTCAAGCGAACTTTTTCTCTCACTCTCTGGCGAACGAGCCGCGCGCGGGCGGGGGCCGTGTGTATCTACGCATAGCTATGTATATGGATTGTGCGAGCGCGCCACGGCACAGCGGTCGCGCGGTAAATTTGAATACCCGCGCGTTATACTATTGTTAAATATATTCACACTGTTTCATAGAAAAATGCTTAGGTTGTCCACAAGTCAAAATTTGTGTAACCATAGCAACGGGTGGCAAGAAAAAGTTGATTCACCCATAAGCACAAATCGACTTTAAGATGAACCTTTTCATTCCGCGACTGTACCTACTTCGAACTGTACTGAACTGAACAAATATTATAACTTCTATAAGTACTCAAATTGCGGTCTGATAATACGTCAATTCTTATTGGTAATTCGCAAAGACAATTGACTAATTTAAATCGCATTCAAGTCGCGACTCACTTGTGGATGACGAGCTTTGGAAACATAATAGGGTAGTTGACACTATAAATTAACCATCCAAGGTACGACTCTTGTAAAAAAAACACTTTATTTTAGCCCTGAAAAACAGATTAAGTATCAATCAATTGCAAATAAATAGGTTATTGATTGATTTGACATAAAAGTGACATCATAACTAGCTAGCATACAAAATCTATGAAAGAAATGTTTTGACAGTTCAAAAAATATACTGTCGACCTAGTAAGTACTCTACCATTTTTGGGGCAGTTTCGACACCACAAAAAAGCAATAAGGCTGATTGTCACACTGACTTGTAAGTGACAATAGTCTTTAATGTTTTTAGGAGCACAACTGACATTGAACCTTAGGGTGGGAAAGGAATTTCTTGGTCGACTATACGTCAGTTGTAGTATCATCATCCCTATTATAGAAACGAAAATATAGTAGAAAAACAAAAACCACAAAGCGATGATTGGTACGTGAACTATTTACACTTGTATAAAATGGAAGTTACCAATAAAAATAAGGGTTGATAACAGTGAAGTTGTACTTTGAAGCGAAGCCAATGAAATGAAATACGACAGCAATCCCGAAGCAAAGATCAAGGTATGATATTCTAAGCTGATGTCCACCCAATGGTGCCTAAAAATATATTTACAAGATAAATGGTTGTTTCTTAGCTCACCTGTGGGCAAATGCATGACATTTTGTAGGAAGCCAGCGGGCAGTACGGGCGTCCTCACTAACTGTCCGTTGACTAAACTGACTTGACCCATGCTGGAAAAATTCTGAAAGCGATCAAGAAGATACCTATGAATATTGACTCGCAGTTGCTTACATATTAGGGTGCACTACCCAGTTATTGCCATGCACCAGTGATTTACCACTTTGTGAAAAACATTTCCAGATGCTGAGTGGGGCCCAATTTATACTATTCGATGATTTTTATTTGTATCTTTTTCTGTCAACTGTATTTCCTGTGGATCGAATATGTGTAAATAAACATATCTCTCTCTCTCTTTTAAGTGTTAACTGTCTATCATTTGCATTATAGATAAATTACCGAGAGCGTGGAAATGCATTATGTACGTGGTATTGTGTGTTTACTGTTTATAGGCATTCCACTTTAGTCAGAGAGAGAGACAACAATATAGAGACCTCTCTCTCCAATGTCTATGACAACATATGCAATTCCACGCTCTCGGTAATTTATCTAAAGCATTCACTAAATGACGATGTGATTACTTTGTAGTCAAGTCGTTTAGCTAATCAAACGCAAATGATAGACAGTCACCAATTGGCAATGTTTTTCTTAAAGTAGTCAATCACTGGTGAAACACACGCTGGTCAAACTTGACTTGTGACCGTGGGCGGTGGGCCACGTCACCTACGCCTAAGGCCTGGTCAGGGGGGTTTCACTCCGCAGTTTAGGTATGTTCGGCCGGCGCGCCTCCCGGGGAGGCGTGTAGGTTGTCAGTCGGCCTTCGGTTCGCATGCTAGCCGCGTCACGCGTAATTAAGCACCTTTTTAGGGTTCCGTACCTCAAAAGGAAAAACGGAACCCTTATAGGATCACTTTGTTGTCCGTCCGTCCGTCTGTCTGTCAAGACCCTTTTTCTCAGGAACGCGTGGAGGTATTAAGCTGAAATTTATATCAAATACTCAAGTCTACTGTCCCTTGGAGCTGTGAAAAAATCAAACATCTAAGTCAACGCAATCAAAAGATACAGCCGTTTATGACGCAAATTTCCGCATATTTTCGAAACTCGCAAGGGAATCAAAACTTACAGGGTACTTCCCGTGAACTCAGAATATTGAAATTTGGAACCGAAGCAAGGTCTCATAGCACAGATAAAGTAAAAATTGCGAAAAGCATATTTTTTTTGTCTGCCTGTCTATATCAGTAACCAACGCACATTTTTGACACTCGCAAGGGAATCAAAACCTACAGGGTACTTCCAGTGAACTCAGAATCTTGAAATTTGGTACAAAGCAAGGCCTTATAGCACAGATAAAGGAAAAATTGCGAAAAGCATAATTTTTTTTGTCTGTCGGTCTATATCAGTAACCAATCTACAATGATCCCACACTGCGCACATTTTGCTTAGGAGCAGGGGTCTGCTAAGACTGGATGTTCATAGATACATATAAATTTGTATGGAACCCTCAGTGCGCGAGTCCGACTCGCACTCGGCCGGTTTTTTTCTGTGATTTTTGCAACAAACAATGACTTCTAAACGATCTTATAAATAACTTACTTACGTACTAAAGGTAGTTTACTGAATTAATACACACTGCTATCTTGCTTGATTTATATACCTACCAAATATCGGCGAGTGGAAACCCTGTGCCCTTGGTTTCGGATCAGCGGTGCCCAACGGAATATGAACGCTCGTATCACACGATAAATTACAATTTCGCGTGCAAGCAGTAAGAGTACGCAAGTTTTTATACCTAAAGTTGACTTTTGTTCGAGAGTGACCCTTCTGTACGTTAGTACTATTACTTATTATGTGGCCTGGTGTTCCGTACCTGCGAGTGTTGTGCGGGTATGAAGAGTGCCTCCTGCCCGTCGACAGTGACGGCTTGCATCTGGGGCACGGGGGAGGCTCCCACGCCGCCCATCAGGCAGCCGCCGTACACGCCGCCCGCTTGTTGCTAGAACAACAGACTTATACTGAGAGCCCTATCATCTCACACTGACGTTCGAACGGATTAAAAGGAGTTACTATCAAATTTACCTTAACGCTTATTTATTCACAATATAGCTCAAGTGTCTGGATTGTGTAATGTATGTTACAATTTAAAAAAACTCTAGTAGCGAACCTTCTTTATCTTCTGTCCTTTGATCAATTATAACTGAAGATACACATTGCCGAACAAAATCCCCTTCAAAGAATGTCCGAACTTTTTTATTTGTTTGCATAACAATTAAAATCATCACCTACACAGAAATTTGAACCTAGTCTTTACTTCATTACAGTCGAATTTCGGTTGACACTTGACAGCTAAACTTGACGATTTCACGCAACGAACTGAGAAAAAAGAAGGCCACTTTTATCAAAGTGGCGCTCATTTGGCTCGGACATTTTCGGGCGCGCGACTGTGGATCTACAGTTATAATTGATCAAAGCTTCTGTCTTTATTACTTAATAACATTAACGCTAAACGGCCCGGTAGCGGAACGTTTATATCCGGTGCCCCTTTTCTCCCATAAAATGTTAAGTCATAATGTATCATTACCAGAGCCCGGATTTTTCATGGCAAAACAAAACACTATCGTAATCTGTCTAGTGATAGAAACATCATTTTATCGATATCGATAATTGTGTAATAGAATAAAAAACGTGACCAAATAAAATAACATACCTATACAACATAAGAAACATACATAGTTTGTATGAAGTTATATAGAAACATATTCAATTTCTTCGTCGTAATTCACGTTAGTGCATGGCGTTTTATTCGTGTAATGGTGATAAGAGTAGATAATCATTAGATTTTCAACATTCTCTGGGAGCAAACAGTTTCGTTTATCACTATAAAGCCATTTATGTATACTAAATGTTCGTTCAACTTCACTAGACGTCAAGGGAGCAAATTTATAAAATTCATTGTAATTGGTATAATTTTCAGTTTGAGTATGGCAAAGCTGAAAGGAAAGTTTATTTTATTATTGAATAAATAACATTTATAAATAATACTCGATATCGATGAAATGATGTTTCTATCACCAGCCAGATTACGATAGTGTTTTGTTTTGCCATGAAAAATCCGGGCTCCGATCATTACCATTAGTCATAATGAACGTTAGTCATACAGTGATTTATTTCTGAAACGGTATTTTTTTCAGGCCATCTTATAGAATGCAGTAGGTTAGGTTAGGTTTGTTTTATAACAATTCCGAAAAATAAATTGTTTCAGAAATAAATCACTGTATGACTAACTTTGATTATGACTAATGATACATTATGACTTAAAATTTTATGGGAGTCATTATAGACCCCGTTTATATCGTAAAATGTCAATTCTAAATGGACATGAACGCCGAATGGCCTGTTAGCAAAACGTCTGGATCTTTGACACTTGATAATAAATTAAAACTCATTCTCGCACAATCGATACGTACTATTTTTACACGACTACGGCAAAGCCAAAAGGAAGTGTAATGATTTTAGCAGTCTATGTATGTTTGTTTTTATGTGTTCCACCGTAGCGTCGAGACTACTCATCCAATTTTAGTAAATAAGGTACTACTACTAACTCTTTCTGTGTTCATGACAATTAATTAATTTTGCTTTCGGCCAATGAGGTGTTCTAATTATAAGGAGCATTTATATTTCCAGACGTTTGGCTACTTGCTCATTTTAATTCTGGGCCGTCCAGCTAAATTGACAATTTCTGGATGAATAAACTTTTTAGTGCCACCCGTTGCTATGGTTACACAAATTTTGTCCCTTGGACAACCTAAGCAATTTCCTATGAAACCGTATGAAGTGTCACTTGGACAACCGGGGACAGAGTAAACGACACAAAAAAGTTGATTCAACCTTCTACTTTCATGACGTCCAGCTGAATCGATTCTTTGCAGACTGTGTATTTTACTTTTAAGACATTTAGCTGATATGGTCCTTCGGCGAAAAAGTAAATTTGATAGTAACCCATTAAAAGCGAGGCGAGCGCGCAGCGATTTCGTCGCGCCTATATGGCTGGGACGGGACGCCATCAAGTACACTCACGTACAGTAAAATTACATAAAGTTTACCACTGACAGATGGTTTGCCTTCATTTCATATTCAACTTTAACGACCTACAAATAAAGCCAATTTTAGAATACTGTTAGAGGTAACGCCACCAGCGTTACCTATACCCACGTTTGCAGATTTTGTAACAGCTACTTTATTTGTATGGTGTTAAAGTTGGAAATGAAATGAAGGCAAGCCATCTGTCAGTGGTAGACTAGAAGTAAACGTATTGTACGTCAGCTAACATCTATTTTTAACCCCCGACACAAAAAGAGGGGTGTTATAAGTTTGACCGCTATGTGTGTGTCTCTGTCTGTCTGTCTGTGGCATCATAGCTCTTAAACGGGTGAACCGATTTGGATGCGGTTTTTTTTAATAGAAAGCAGGTTTCTTGGCGATGGTTCTTAGATATGTTTTATCAAAATCGGTTCAGCCATTTCAAAGTTATCAGCTCTTTTGTTAGCTGCGGAAGGGATCTTAGATGCATAGCGGGCATTGACTTACCTAATGTCAAACATACGAGTATAATTGCGTTGGGGGTTTTTATAATTTTTAATTTTAGTCACTTCAGTTTTTGTACATCAGCGTCCCATCCCTAGGCATGACGACCTCGCTGCACGCTCGCGACGAAATCTTACACATTCGCGGTGAAATCTTTGATTGCTCTCCTCGCTTTTAATACGTTCGCAAATCGCCAGGGTGATAATGGTTTTTCCTATTGTTTCCTGGGATCCGCAGATAAAAAGAAAATTTAAAAGTAAAAATATATCAACGTGAGTATGTAACTAAAAAAGTTTTAAGGGGGTTTGCCCTTGAACAAAGTTGGTTTACCAGACCAGGATAACCAAAGCGCTGCCGATTGTTGCCAGACCGGCGAGTGGAGCGGCTGTTCTAGGCATCAGGTGAGAATAAAATAATTCCAAGAAGCAACTCCACTAAAAAAATATTCTTCTTCAAGCAGTACAACTCAAATAATTCCTTCACGCTTCCATAGATACGAAAAGCGTTACCAACGGCTTATTAGGAATTTTGTCCAAATATAATCACCCTAACCGCCTGTTGAGAAACCTTACCCAAATCTGCGCTGCAACCACGCTCGTATATTAGGGTGTTAGATTTGGCTGAACGACGTATACCGGTAGATGGTTTGGCTGTAGTATTAACTGTCGATCGTCGACCAATCCATTCTACGATTGATCGATTGGTATGCCCCTTACCTGCAAAAGCTGTGGGTGTATTTGGAGTAGCTGCTGCGGACTGTTTTGGTAGGTGGCGCCCTCTCCATTGGACACCACCCCGCCGCCAAGCAAAGATTGCAGTTGCTGCATTGATATCACCTGAAAATATCACGAATAAGAAGGAAATCTAAAGTTTAATCTGAAATCAACACAGTGGCGTGCCTAGGGTATCAAGCTATGGCAAGCCGAGAGATATGTTTTAGTATTTTTTTATAATTTAATGTAGGTAAATCCATTTTGTTGCCGCTTTACTCAGTTTGGGCAAGCTTACCAAAGCACACTTCATTCTATTACTAGACAGAATTTTAAATTTTACAGACTCATTCTCACACGCAACGCACTAAAACAAGAATACCTATTTATTTTGTAATTACATAAATTCACGCATTTTACAACGCCTTGCATGGCATGGCCCACGATTCGATATAAACAATCGTGAAGTTATTCATCTCGCCCGCGCACTCGCGTTCTAAACCAAACGCAGCAAACTTCACACCGTAAGCCAGATTCAAAATTGCAAAGAAAGCGCTATATATGCAGCTATACATAGATATTTGCAAAACTAACGTTTTCCTAAGTATGAAGAGAGCGTTTCGAAGCCCCGTAAAAGCCCACAAGAGCGAGCGAGATGTCATGCTATTTATAACGTCGCTACTATCGCCTATCGCCGCGTCGGCCGCTGTACAGCGCCGCTGGGCCGCGCAGCGGATTTGTTATGCAATTCTTGGTATTTTACGTAAAATAAAGCGCATTATTATGAAAGTGATTTTATTAGAACTTTTTTCGTTTGGACGAGGTTTGGCTTTTATTTTTAATCTTGATTTGAGATTTATAAGGCAAGCCCGGCTTTTGGGCTTCTATGTAAGGATCGCCACTGAATCAACACTCTTAAGCGCCTACTTAAATAAAAATTCATCATCATCAATATTTCAGCAGAGATATTATACTTTTTTATCTAAGCATAATTAATTATTTATATTACCTGAGGCTGTTGTACTTGTATTCCATTTGGTACGGCGTTCGCGGCGTTGGCAATGGCTGCTGATAGCTCATTACCCTGAAAATTAAAGACATCACAATATAATTGTAGTCGTAATGTACCTGTCCTAAAGAAGGGTGCAAATAACACTTTTAACAACAAACAATGTCCGAAAACAAAGTTAAATCAAAATTATCCTTATTCAAATTAGGCTATAACAAGCTCTTATTAATTTCGAAGAATCTACCACCGGTTCGAAAGAATCCTGTTAAGAAGAATCGGCAAAAAAACCCAAAAATGATTTTTGCGAAAACATATTGTCAACTTCAATAAAAAAAATACAGGGTTATCATTCTAAGAGTGAGGCTATACTGGTGCGTTGCGTCGTCGCAACGTTGACGCTGCGACATTTTACATATATTTTTTATGACATGACACATTGATACGTTGCGTCATCGCACGCGACGTTTGAAGTGGGGGGAGGGTGATGCTGCTGCGCTGTCTCTAAAAGTAAATTTTTGTCGTGCGTCGACGCAACCCTGATTCATTGCGATAACGCGACGCAACGGACCAGTGAAGCTTCACCCTAACTTGCCCAACAATCTCCAGAAATACTCTAGACTAATTGTATAAAAGTGAAGGTAGGTGTAAGATATTATTACTTAAGGTTGCAACTATTACTGCAACAAATCATAATTAGTATTTTTTATGTTAATGATTATTAGGTACACTCACAGAAAGTCCCTGCGCTCTCAGCTGCTGCACGACAGCCGAGCTAATGACCCTGAGTTGCGGCTGCTGTTGCATGTACTGTTGCTGTATCGCCGCGAGCGCTTCGCTCTGTACCTGTTGCTGTATCAACTGTTGTTGCTGTTGTGCTTGTTGTTGCGCCTGCAATTTATCATTGCGTTTGAGAAAGATCGTTTGTTTAATTCAAAACACTGCGATATTTAATCGGTAATCAGGAGTTAAAATTATTATTATATTTATTATTATGTTGGTACGGATTTCCGATCACGGGCCCATGGGGACCCGGTCATTTGAAAGGCATTCATGGGGCCGAAGCCAACATGAAGAGGCCTTTTGTACCATATAATATAAATGAGATGGGCGCAACTATGGAGGTCTATCCCCTAATACACCATGAGGATGTGCTAGCGGACAGTCCTCCACAGTTGCCAAACTATTGCCAGGTAGGAAGCGACATGGAATTGGCTATGGGGTTGGGATGTTGTGGACAGGATTACCGGGCTATGGAGTGAGATAACGAACACCTACCATTTCAATATCTCATAAACTGAACTTTTGGTAGGCGGTGACTCGCCATTCACTAAATGGGCCCCTCAAACTATTGCCCGCTCGGGGCAACGAGGCGGCAACATTGGTGTGAACGGCTAAGGATGGAGAGGTGTCCCTGGACTTTAAACTTCAAAATGCCAACTCGCCACTTACGGCCAAACACATCCATCCTTCGAGCATTTAGCTCTTGCGCTCCACTCTAGGCGGCCAACAAAGGCAAACTAGAGGCGGGGTGGGTGTGTAACTGTGTGTGAGTGTGTGTATAAGCGCATGTGTGTATGTGTACCCCTGGCGGTCTCGGGTTCCTGGTGATTATTATATTATTATTATTATATTTATTTATATATGCCATCTTTAACCTAATGGGGGCCTGGGTACTTTAGAATAAGGGGCCCCAGAGACTATGATCACCAAATAGAATAGATAAAGCCAAAGTCTATATTTATTAAACTGACACTTTTTTATAGTTACTAGGAGGCCCCAGGGTCCGCGGAGCACGGGCCCATAGTGTCTAATGGAAAAGAGGGGCCTGAATATTAATCCTTAGCCAAAAGTATGAAGCAGTTAGTATTTAGTAGATGAGGTCTGTTTCATTAAAAAAGTTATTGTTAAAAGTTTTTGCATCTATCGACTGAATGGTCACCTACATTTGTTGAAGTTAAGTCACAGAATAAGTAATATGTAACCAGTAATCCAACTAATCATACTAGAGCGCCCGAATCGACGCACGCACACAGCCAAGCGTCTTACACGGCGCGAGCGTGGGAACTGCATTGTTTTGTCTAGCGAAGATTGGTTAGCGGCCGTGTAAGACGCTTGGCTGTGTGCGTGCGTCGATCGGGCGCTCTAGTATGAAGTTGGATTACTGGTTACATATTACTTATTCTGAGGTTAAGTAGTTTCGTCAAGAACTTTGGGTTTATGGCTCATAGACTAAACCAATATAAGGTGCAAATGATTTTAATTAAAAAGTGGTTTTCCAAATAATCAATATGGAACTGCGATTTACTCGTGGTCGCCACGATCATAGTGTAGATTTTTATTATTTCCTTTCAACTAAAGATTTATGACGTTTAAAAATATTTGTCGAAAAATCACCTGTTGCTGCGCTTGTTGCGCCTGTTGTTGTGCTTGCTGTTGCGCGGCTTGTTGCTGCGCTTGTTGTTGTTGTTGTTGTTGTTGTTGTTGTTGTTGTTGTTGTTGCTGCTGCTGCTGCTGCTGCTGCTGTGTTTGTTGTTGGGGACCTGGAATTAAAAAATAGGATTGCTACTTAACGAGATCTGTCTGCTATAATGAGCCGAATCTGAGAAATTTTAAACTGGATTATAAGTAGATTTTGGCGCATTTGCTTAGGCCTGTCCCTTGGAGTTTGCAATCATCATCATCATTCAGCCGAAAAACGTCCACTGTTGAGCATAGCCAACCCCAAGATTCGCCAAACAGACCGGTTCTCCGCCGCAACTAACGTGCGTCGCTCCACCTTCTTACACTGTAGGCTACGTATAAAACATGTTACCTATATGGCACCAAGGCGAGCCACCTCGGTTTGTACCCTATATCCAATCTTGAAACCACTTGTGGGCACCTGCAAAGTCTGAAGGTATATCCTCCTGAGTATCGGCCTTTTCTAACCGATGTAGAACTTAAGACCTAGATAAGAGTCATACGTTTTGTAATTTTTGAACTGATTTAAGCGTCTTTAACCTTTTCAACGCTCTGTCAAATACAACAGCTCTCACTCATACGCCATGACATCGGAATGTCAAACGCGAAGTTGAACCCTACGGAAATGCATGTAGGTAGATATCGCTCTGCACGCCGTGACTGATATATCAGTCGTTGGCGTAGAACCTGCGGTGCTTATATATGTGTCGTTGGCGTCGAAAGGTTAAAGTTCTTCATCCATTGAATAATTTGTACTTTATACACATACATTTCGACGTTATTTTTATTGATGATTTGTTCTTCATAAAGTAGGCTGGGACTCACGAGGATATAGCTCTAAAATGTGAAGGTAAGGTCTTACTGAAGTGCTGTTGAGGCTCCTTGTCAGCCTGCTGGTCGGGCCCCATGGTCGCGGCGCCGAGGCGGCTGCACGTCGCAGCCAGCAGCGCTAAGGGCGACTGTGTTCCACTGCCCTCCTGTACCAAACAGCAAGTTAAAATCTGCGGGATTCATTTTAATTACATACCGTTTACGTTACGTACGACCAAATGGCCTAGTGGTTAGCGAGCCTGACTACGAAGCCTGAGGCCCCGGGTTCGATTCCCGCGTTGGGGTAGATATTTGTATGAAAAATACGAATGTTTGTTCTCGAGTCTTGGGTGTTTAATATGTATTTAAGTATGTATCATTCTGCATAAGTATCTTTGTCCATTGCCTAGAACCCATAACACAAGCTTTGTTCACTTAGACTAGATTAATTGGTGTGAATTGTACCATGACATTTATTTATTTATTTTTAATTTCATAAGAACATCAAGAAATACTTTTATTGGCTAGCTAGGGTGCTAGACAATGGATAAAAATAGTAAGACACATGTATAGATGTATACTATGATGTATTTAAGTATCTCATCCATGACCTCATGATCAAACAAATTTCTGCCCATACCGGGATTCTAATCTAGGACCTTTAGCTCCATAATTAGGTTCACTAACCACTAAGCTATCTGTGTGTTTAAGAAGTTTGGCAGAATCTATTACTAGTTTTATTTTTAATAAAACCATGCAACTTTATTCTGCTAAATATAGTTAGAGTGTCATCTATACATTAGATGTCTTGTTGGTTTGGTACGGTCTGGTAGTTTGTGATGATTGGAAGCACAATAGAAAAGGGTAATATTACCTAAAGTAGGAAAGATATTATTTGAATATTACATTATATTGCAGTGAGAATAAGGATCAGTATTAAAAGCATTGAAGAGTTCTTACAGCTATGATGCAAAAGAAAGGATAACCCACCAAAGTATGTCCTGGATGGTAAGCTACAATGAATAGTGAAAGATTAGTAATTATATTATATTAGTAAGCTTATCAATAGAAGTTTTGAAAACTTTAAAATAGCAAATAAATAAATACAAGCGATGTAAATAAATTCGCTGATAATAAAGATTTTATTTAGTTTTTACCTTAGTAATTGTGATATTTTTATAGATAGAGACCCAATTCAATATACATATAGGTCCAAACATTAGCCTCCTTAAAAATTAAGATGAGCTAAGCTGATCATAAGAATGATTCATTAAAAATCTGTGTAGGTGCCGCAAATCAGTCAATCTATAGAACATATGAAAATTATTGCATCATTGGAGCTATGCTTTACCTTGAATCATACCTGATTATGAAAGAGTGGGAACCAACTTTAGGAGTTTTAGTTCCGTACATTTGAGTGACAAAATGGAACCGTCATAGGATCACTTGTGTGTCTGTCTGTCCACCTGTCACAGCAAATTTGAAATTTGCTCTGAATCTACTGGACCAATTAAGTTTAGTTGCCCAAACACAAAATACATATTTCTGATAATAAAATAAAAAAACTCCTGTAAACTCTACCATAATGATATGTCAAATGAAAGATATTATTATGGTTGTTAGGATCTTGATATATTTTTTATAATTTTTCAAAAAAAATATTGAAATATTTTTTCAAACAGAAAGCTCTCCACGCAAGTTTAACTTGTACTTGTCCAGTTTTTTTTCAATGCATTCGCTCTCTTACTCAAAATAATAACAAAATAGTTGCAATGGATACACGGATAGATGAACCCCAATCCCAATATTCTGTTCACTGGTCTATACTTTCAATGTCAAATCATTTAAGGAACTATTGTATGGATGCATGCATTCCATCTCATCTTTGAAAGTGCCAGGCGAAGCAGAGTTGATAATTAAATTTGCATATTCATTACATGGAAAAGATAAAAGGAGACAGCAGTTGTTTAGCAAGGCAAATATGTTAATAGCTTAATTTAGTTAAAAATAAACATAATAGGTTGTTTAAACTCTTGTATGCCGAAAGCAAAAATAAAATGAGCATTCTAATCTTGTTTGTTTCAAATAAGGTTGCCATCCGTCCGGGTTTCCCCGGATTTGTCCTAGTTTAGAGGGCATCCGGGGAGCGTCTGCGGGGGCTTTATTTGTAGTCCGGGTTCAAAAATTTAAAGTCGCCGCCCGCGACACACGCACACTTCATCGTCCCCCTGTTCCCATTTAAAAAACCTGTTGACATGTCCGGGTTCTGGACTCTAAAATCCGGGGTTTTCTCGCGTCTTGTTCTGGTTTCCAAATTTTAGAGATGGCAACCCTAGTTTCAATACCAATGTTATAGATTACCAAAAAAATACAAAAAGATAGCCTTAAATCTGATGCAGATCTGCGTTCCGGCATACGAAAGGTTAAATGTTTCGAAACTGTTTTACTTAATGTGTTTAATTAACGGCATACTTATTTGGATGTTCTTATTTTGACAATATAAAAAAAAATTACTGAAAACAATACAATAGATAAATTCACTCCAAATTAGCATTTAGTTTGTTAACCACCAGTATAATGGACATTTATAAAAAAAGTGTACCCTTTTCTTTTTTTCAAATGAGGTAAGTTTGGGGTTTTCTTACTCAAAATCAAGAGCACTATTGATTTTGATGATAAAAAAAACTGAGACAAAAAAATGGTATGGCAAATTAGGAATATTTTTACAAAAAGGGTAATTTTTTTTTGAAAATGCCCATAATACTTGTTAACAATTATACTCCATTTAATTTACAATTATAAACCACAACAACATTATATTGCGGCTTGTGAACTGTAATCTCTTTACAATTTGTACTAGAGTAACAATTGACGACACGCAAATAAAGTGACATTAAAACAATTTTATTTTGCGGCTCCCAGACTATTGTACTGTACTATTTGCTAGGTAAGAAATAGTTGACGAGCCGCAATATAATGATGTTGTGGTTTTCAATTCTAAATTAAATGAAGTATACATAACAACAAATGCAATTAGTAAATATGAATCAGAAATACGGCATTAGGACTATTTAGGACAGTCTAAATTTATCAAATATCAATACCTTAGTTCACACTCTTACTAATTACAATGAACTGCACATACAAATTAGCACTGTATGTCCTAGTGTACAAAATTACTACTTAATTGTGCAGTTTGTTGTAATTAGTATGAGTGTGAACTAAGGTATTGATATATAAAAAATCTTGTGTCACGGTTTTTATTATTGAACTCCTCAGAGACGACTTGACCAATTTTATTAAATTTTTTGTCTTCCTTTGGTAGATCTGAGAATAGGTTGAAGGCTATTTTTTATACCCCTATTCTTTGCGGACAGAGTTGCGGGCAACAGCTAGTAATCTAATAAAAATCCAGTCAATGCATTAATGTGGGTATAGAATTGTAATCAGATTTATATCCATTGTTTAAAATATAACAAGTATTACAATGACTGTAATATTCGCTTGTGTGACTCCTATTGTGATTGTGATCATTGTTGAAGTAGAAACTTTGGACACAACATTTTTTGTTTAGCTAATTTTTGATACCTTATTCAGATAACATTCAAATTTTAGGAGCATGGCACATTGCTAAATAATATAAATAATTAGCAGTATTACTAGTAAAGGTACTTAAACAGCTGATATAATGATTTTTTGACAACTTTGGCTGTCTTTTAAATGTATTTCCAGTGTATTGCACTATCAATTAATTAGCAATTTACGCTAACGAACTTGTCGTGCACATTTCTGCACACATCGCTGTAGTTATTTTAAATCATAGCAGGGGGGGAGATGCTACGGCTACGCTATAACTCGCCATATAGATAGACGATCGAGCACAATGGATTGCAAAAGGCGCGAATGAAAGGGGGGAAATGCCCGAGCCCTTTATTTATCAGACGAAGCAAATACTCACGTACCAAATGAGCCTGAGCCCGTACTCTCAATGGTTATCAATAAACAAGCCAGTTGCAATAGAATACTGACTGGTTTCACAATAAAACGACATACCGTGTATGGTAAAATTGGTGCCGATACCATTCTCGATGGAACCGTATCGTATAATCACTTTGATGAACAATATTGGCGGGTGAGGATTTTAAAATTTAATTTGAACTACTTTACGAGTTTTGACATTTGACCGGAAATACAGATAAAGAAAATAAATAACAAAATAATTGACTTCACAAGCATCAAGAAATAGTAAAAACATAGACAAATCATTTGGTCGTTCTTTTCATTGGCTTTTTACTACTACACTTCCGGTTTTTAGTAAACACTTGCACAAACAAGTGGCTTGACTACTTTTACGTATTTTTCAATTATGTTTTATAATAAAACTTTCACAATGCCAGCGCGACTCGTGTACGGCTTTGGTGAGCGTAAGCAAAGTTTTGTTAGATACTTCTAGGAAGTTTAAAAGTTCCGGCTATTCAGTGTATCGTAGTAGTTGCAAGTTGACACGCCTTTTCCTAACGAGTGCCGGGAGTCGTCGCACGCAAGGCCGCCGCCGCCCTTTGATCCACCCACCTCAAATCGCGTGACTGGTTTTATGCAGTTGTTAAATAGGTTATCACAAACGTATCGAATTCTACAATTTATCACGCTTAATGTAAGGGTTGCTCAGAAAGGGTTTGAAAGTAACAGGTGAGACTAGAAATAGTAATATTACTCACAAATGTCTTTGAATCTTTTGTTTTAAAATGGCGACATTGGCGACCTTCATTCTCAGACCGAACTCTATCAAGTCTTATTCTGTTGTCAGGTGTTTGTACGGTATCATGTAACTAGGCTGTGTTATTATAAGTGTTGAATTCGAAAATGGGTGGGAAGCGGAACCGGAGGAGGACGCTGATGCTATTTCGGCAAGGGAGTTGCTTGCAAAGCGGTCACAACCTCCTGCGTGTGGCCTGGCGGGCCCCACACGCCAGGGGCCGCACTCGCCCCGCCCTCCCCCTGCGCCGACACGAGACCGCTGCCCGCTGGCGTCCGTTTTGTTACACAATAACACTACGTGCTTTCACTTCAAACAATTTACCTTGCCTACTTTGTCCTCGTTAATATATTCCAGCTGCACTTTAGTGGACTCAGACGACATTATCCATTTGACACTTGCAAAGTATTATTTTTCTTTGTTCGCGAACGGAACGCACCATTCTCACGACCGGCCGCCAAACTGCGGCGAGCGTACTGACGAGCATAGGCGAATCCGTTCGGTAAACTTCGGAGATCCGCCTCCCATCGCGGTCGGATTTACTTCAGTTTTAAGCCATTATCTTTGATTATTTCAGTGTTCAAGCCATTTTAAAGTTCCCGAAAGTATTCAGTAATTTATTTTCAGTAAACTTACATACTTGTATTTTGTTCCTGTCGGTTAAAAATCTCCAAAAGTCAGATTTAGT
The DNA here is from genome assembly GCA_947563465.1 of Archips xylosteana. NCBI lineage: Eukaryota > Metazoa > Arthropoda > Insecta > Lepidoptera > Tortricidae > Archips > Archips xylosteana. The sequence goes on along the minus strand of OX387345.1, from coordinate 19,894,741 downwards.
AGTTCGAAGTCATTATCTCTGTCCCTTTCTGTCGAAGACAGGTCTCGATTATTGGTAGGCAGCAGCTGCGCCTCTCTCCTCCTCCCCGGCGCGGGTGCGGCGCCGCCGCCCGATAATAATAATTGAAAGTAGGAAGGACGTAATAATGGGTGTATAACCTCGCGCCCGCGGCCTCCTTGGGCGGGCAAAAAATGCACACATGTCGTGCCGCTTGGCGCGCCAGCCGTGTCTGGCAACAAGACGTGGGCTGTAAACAAACGATAAGAGTAGGTACTCTGTTGCACTTGCGAGTCTTTGTTCATTATAAGTTCATGACTCCTTACATTACGACATGCTCCATGCAGTCAGTAACACATCTGTTTTGTCTCCTTAACTTTGTTTGTCTGCAATATTTATGTTATGTTGTGTTTTTTTTTTCATAACTAGCTTTAATTATTCAATCATTCACTGGAGTCATAATGACAGTAATAATATCTCATAGAGATATTTCAAAAATAGTCACCCAGATCTCACCGCTTAGAAACGACGAGCTCCGTTTTCTGAGCTTCATTCGCGTTTGAGTAAAAAATCAAGAAATGATATCACCACGCGCAGTATTTATCGACATCGACTGATATTCCTATCAAACAGATAGTCTTGCAATATTACACATCACATTATTCTGTTCTACTGTTATTTAGTCTGTTAACTATACCTACAATTACTCCTGAAGATCTCCAGAGTTATAATATATTCTTATTATTAATATATGTGTAAATTAGAAAACCAGCTGAGAGCCATCAGTTCATCAGCATGTTTTCTAAGTACTATTGGGACAATTCGCTAATGCTCTCTCTCAGGCTTCATATTATGCACTGTGGCAACGTGGTAGCCTCAAACTAGTTGGAAACGAGAGTGAAAGTCGCGCCACATTTTGTCAAGAGTCAGCGTCGCCCCGAGTCCATTATGCACGAATGAGCAGCCGCCCCGAGAGAACGTGTGCGGCTTAATTATTTCCAAAACAACAAAAATAATTCCAACCTTAAGAACACAATACTAAGACTCAATTTCCTTTACAACAAGTATATCGGACAACTATTACGGAGTACGCACTGGTTTCATACGATTTTGTATCGTAAACACGATGGAGCAAGGACGAGATTTTTTCTCTTGTAACAGGTTGTTAATTTTACGTAGTTCTATTATGGGTGTAGCACTTGGATGCGATGCGTGGTGGTATTTCATGCGACATCGGCGTGACGCGGTGTTGTTTGTGCTTAACTAGATGGTTAATGAATTGAAAACAGATTCTAGTTTTGGTGGACTTTAACACAATATCTTGAGCCATTTGCTAATGACACCTATCTTATCAGATAAACTAAATTTTACATTATTTTCATTTCGTCTAAGTATACATTGAATAGGTATATATTATTCGAATTGCTGCGAAGTCTCTCAGTAAGTTATTTTTCCCTTGGGTTGGGATTTCGAAAAGAACAACCAGCCCTCAGAACGAGTTTCTGCGCGCCTAACCTTATCTCGAAAGATTGTAATCAAGATTGATAGTTTCCTCTTGGGCACTTATAGTGAGCTTAAAATCCTTGGCATACATTTCCCAACAAAATAATTGAAAACACACGTCGGCAATACTTTTGTCTTTTGCATGGTAGATATAGGTAGGTACAATTTGTCACTATTCCCCTGTTTGCTCTTAGTATTTTGGACATTTTGCTCCATTTCACAAAGCTATATCCGTGTTTAAATACAAATTCAGCTCTAAGTACATTCAGCAAATACGACTTTTAAGACTTTTAATATCTCAAATCGTGCCATTAATACTTTGATGTGGGAGTCAAATTCCACTTTATGAGTAAGTAGGTCTTTAATATTATAGGTAATCATTCTCGTTGCTTCTTTATTATCATTGGGATAAATAATGTTTCAGCAGGTTTGTTGGTGAATTTGACTAATCTTCCATGTTAATGTTTCTCAGGATTTTTTAAACTATAATTGACAAATGTTTCCTTATCTACTTACATACATAGGTACGTTGGTCGAAGTTCAAAGTGTACGGCATCGAAGTCGTGACTGCATAAATTTTAAATCAAAACATCCGATGAAAAATCTTTACAGATGCATTCAGTCCAACAAATCCAACCGTCTCCTAAAGTATTCCAGATCAATTTTAAGACACTGTATAGATATCCCAATTAGCTTCTAATTAAGTACAGTCGCGGAATGAAAAGTTTCGTCACTTTTCGACTCTATGTCAACGAATTAAGGTTGAAAAGTGACGAACCTTTTCATTCTGCTACTATTACCTACGTTCATTTCCATGGAAATTTAAAATTCTAGATAATATTCCACTCTATCCCTCTATTAACTTGCAATTAAAAGCTAAATAGAATTATTTACTTAATATCAACGAGAAACTGGGGATCTTAACACTGTGTTCCATACTTACAGAAATTGCCATTATGGCTCATTCTTCTAAAAATACTTATAGCTGTAGTGTAGGTACACTGCTGAATCAAACAAAATCTTGATGAGGTAACAGGTAAACATTCCACGCACTTTAGTAGGTAAGGATTGAAAGAAAATAACTATACCTACGTGATCCAAGATTGGAAAGTGGAAACGACAAATATTTTTACAAAGTGTAGTACAGTGGTAAAATTTTGAATTAGGTAAGTATCTGCTGGGTAGAACCTATGATTCTTTGAATAAATACAACAATTTATTTATACCCATTACTTCAATATACCCACACATATGCGTGACTGTGTAAGAGAGAAAAGTTTTTAGTTGCTTTGATGAAAATAGGTTGTAGTAACTTTACGTGGCTAATTGAGTACCATACAGCGCTTAGACCTTCCTCCACCTCTGCGCGGTTGTTTTCGATCGAAGTGATTGTGTTGCTGTCAGCTTTTTAAGCTTTACCACAAAGATTTTATTAGGTACCTACCTACTCAACAGCCGTGTTCAAACTTTGTGTGTATGCGTATATGTGAAATTATAAATACTTACCAAATGCAGGATCTTTAATAGAGGTACTATTATTGAGAAGTTAAATATTTATTGTAATTAGGAAGACTAGGTACATTGTTTTAAGTTTTAGGTTAATTAGTATAACAGTTATAGTACAGGTCGCTAGTTATATACAGCTACTTACTTAATTTGTAGTCATTTGTTCATACTTATATAGATAAATACGTGATTAATAAATACCGTAAAAAATATTTGATAACCACAACAAGAAAAGCATCAGGAATCATAGTCCGTATTATCAAATAAATAAACGATAGGGGACAGTTGAATAGAGACTGGGGTTGCCGTTGTCATGGGACTATTGATCTCCGAGTTAAACCACGATGTGACCTGGACCTCGCTAAGACTTGGTTTATTTTAATGCCTGGGGCATCTTTGCCAACCACCTGAGGGTTGCTAGATGTCCGGTAGGCTTACGTTCTAGCGGAAGTGGAAGTGACGGTGGGCGGTCCGGACCGCCCGCGCCACCCGCCCCCCAGGCCCGGACACGCCCTAGCTCTCACGCTGCATCTCGCACTAATTAAAATATTAACCTAAATATATCGCATTCCTAATTATCATTAAGCTCATGGAACCTGCATTAGGTGGTCTATGGGAGTGCGTACGCAAGCTAACCAAATGAACTCTCTCGGGCCTCGTTCGATGCGATGCGACGATTAATCATTGCGGTCACATCCGAAAGGATGATCTTTTATTTTATTTCAACGGCATGGTGACAGTTTTATTCCAAATCGTATTTATGACCTGTTATTTTTGTATTCAATGGAAGCTTTTTAACCAATTTTCTACATCGTTCTAAAAAGTAGTAAGGTTTTATGGGTAATAAAAACTGAAGCGTTGTGGTCTTTACAAAACTGATTCATGTTAGCTGCTTTCATAATACACACGACATAATTTTTGTATAAAAAGTACGCAATATCAATAGTTGTGAAGGGAGCAAACGTCGCTCCCGAAATAGAAAAAAAGATGCAAGTTAAGAATTTGTTAGTGGTGAGATTATTATTTACCTACCACTGTATTTCCGAGTGCCAACATTAACTATTCCTACTATTTACTTACATAGTATCTAGATGGATATGGACGTATTCAGACTCCACAGTGGATTGTTGAGTTTCGAGTGCTCAGAACTCTGATAAATGTTTTGCTCTACAGGTGGGAAAATTATGGGAGTAGCTAGGTATATGACGTAAAGTAGCCACTCCTGTTTGATTCTATTCCAGGATTTTTTAAATTGGTGACACCTAATGTCATCTGGGTTGTTAAAAAGAAAATATTTAAATAATTTTTAGATTTAGCAAACATTTTAAAGTAAGTACTTATTCAATTCAGATACTTTACTGATGAGTCATGTCATGACTGCCATGAGTTGTGCCAAGCCAAAGTTTACAAACACTAAGTAGCTACTACTAGTGCAACAAAAAGGTGAGTTTCCTTGTTCTAATGGATGTCCGAACCTCTTAGGTCCCTTTGCTGGTGACAAGTCACACCGTGGACGTGCGCTTATACCTTAGTGGGATTAGGTAGGTAAATTGAAATGTATGTAAAGCAATAATTTTTTTTGGTAGGTACCTATTAACTAGCTTATTGATTTTTAAACCACACAAAACTAGCTTATATATATGGGAAAATGCTTTAAATGTTAATTGACTGTGATACCCAATGCATACTCATTTATTACCATTCTTCATTATGGTTTGGAACACGTCTTCAGTCTTCATACTTTCATATTACAAGATTCTTAACAGTTACACATTAGCAACTATGTACTAGCTTGAGACTAAGTATTCGTACCTAACTATTAGTACGGGAAACAATATTTATTAAAGAATCTATTTAATAACACCTGTTATTAACCATCTGCTTCAGTAAACCTGTTAAAACTATTATCCCGCTGTTTCCTTCGTAAGGTTTACACAGTACAGACAAACAAACTAAATCCAAGTAACGGGTACGCAGAAAAACAAGCCGAAGTAAAAAAATAATAATGTGGATCTTCCCCAAGGTCATTTTACTCACCCTAATACTTCGCATAAATTCCAACAGTCAATCCCACACAACATCCTTATGTGTAACGGCCCCCTTTATTCATTATTTTAAAATCACAATAACGCGTAAGAGATGCGCCCACCCACCGCCCGCCCGCGACAGCACGCCGCGGGGGCGTAACCGCCGCCCTACATCGCGCGGCCGCGGACCATTACAACTTTTCCCGCCAATTCAATGAAACTATCAAATCATTAATTTGAATTGTGTGAACGAGTAACGTAGCGCATGACGACTTTTTTTTAAATTTTAATTTAAGATTTTTTTATTTTAAAATACGGTGCTACCATAGTTTTTAATTTCAACCTACTAATATGATCTGAATGTGATCGTGAAAGTATCATAAAACATAAGAACTATAGATACCTACCTGGCATAAAATAAATAAATTAGCAGACGGAAATAAAGTAACAATTGATTTCTTAATAATTTTGATAACAGCGCCACCTATTGGAGTTTTACACCTAACACACGAATGACAGACTAGTTGAACTGCAGAGAGGAACTTGACACCTTGGATAAAAAATAGTTTCAATAGTGACCGTAAGGTGTCTCACAAATCATACTTTTCGCCGTAACAGCAGATATGCATGAAGTATTAAAGCTTCTCTCAACTAGTCTGAACGAAATACCAGTTTGGTTTTCGATTATTATACTCAAAGAAGGATCGTATAAATATAGTAAATACGCACGAAGTTTATATATCACTTCATCTAATCAACCGGAAGTGCAATTTCCACTCATTCAGTCATTAGTTTAGCATTAGCACAGATTACTTAATAGTTACTTCGTAACAGATACTGCATCCCGTACAAAATCTTGGTACTTACCGCGATTGTAGCCACAGATTATACTACTCCGTCTCCTTAAGAATGTGTGCGTGCCGACAGTGACAAGGGCTGGCAGTTTGGATTAAATTTTTTTTTTCTACATGTTGTTTTACCATTTTGTCGGGATAATTGCTATATATTATATCCATGCAAACTTTCTAGCACTAATATTCTTTAAGCTAAGCCACGGACGGACAAAGAGACAGACGGTCATGGCGAAACTATAAGGGTTCCGTTTTTGCCATTTTAGCTCTGGAATCCTAACAAAAAAGGATATTTATTGTAATGCGTAGAACACATTGCCATGCTCATAGTACCCTAGCGTTATACTAAATACGAAGGTTAACTTTCGAACTTCGCATCGTGCCATCCCGCTCACGCTTATAGCTTTTTATAGAAGAGTAAGAGGGACAGCACGATACGAACTTCCAAATTGTTATATTAGCTATTAATTCTAGCATAGTCATATTAAAATTTGCCCCCTGTTTCACCATTCACTTATAAAAGTTCAGGCGGCATATTTTTTCCGTGGAACACGAATGAACGTGCGTCGGCGCGCGCTTGTGACAACCTACTGGAATTTCGATCGCAGGCGATCGTCCCCGCGGTAGGTAAATATCGCGCGTAAGTACATGGCATGCATGAGGCCTGGCATTAGTGTTGTTGCTTATGGAGCATAATATAGTTTTTAATCTGTGCAAAAAAGAAAATAATAGATTATAGAAATGGATCATGGACTTAATACCAAGGAATTTGTATACTAACGTATTTCTTAATATACAAATTCCTTGACCTAACCGTACTGCGACAAAAAGTGAGGCCGAAAAAAAAACAAACCAGAGAGTTGCATCTCGTTCTAATTAGGGTGATCAAGTAATGGTGCGAGTGGGACACAACTCTCTAGTTTCTCTCGGACCGCTGTCTCTAGTTGCCATTATTAAACTGTATGCCTTTGTAATATGGGTCACTTTTGATTGACTAATAAAAGTTAGTACTCAGACCGGTTAGGTATTTAGTCCTTGAAATGGATCGAAACAAGACTTTTTTTGAAAATTCTTATAAATTCACGTGACAACGAAGTTAAGGGTATGCGCGCACGAGCAACTTTGTCTCCGCGACTATTTTATCAAGTCTGTGTACTTGTACCCTGGGAGTCGAAGCGCTACGTGTGCGCACTTCCATACTAACCCATAGACTTGATAAAATAGTCACGGAGACAAAGTTGCTCGTGCGCGCATACTCTAATACTGTTAATACACTCACCGGCAAAAAATTTGGCCCTCAGTCCACCTTTCATACAAACGAGGTCACATTGATATCTTGGTTCTCCACTAGGCGGTGCTTTGGCTGTGATCTGATGATGGCTACTCCGAGCATTGATAAAGGACATTCAGAGTTCCTAAGATACCCACCTGATTGAATCTGTGTTTAACACGGAAATTATACACATTTAGATAAACAGCTAAAATGGCAATAAAATGAATGAAAATATCAGTGTTGTACAAATTCTCTCGCTGTGTGTGGTGTAAACGGGTTGTTGAATCAGTTGTGTGTTAGAAACTCTGGACCACCATTATCGATGCTCTGGATATCCATCATCAGATCTCAACCGGGGCACTACCATGGTGTAGAAATAAGGCATCAAAGTAGCCTCGTTTGTATGAAAGGTGGACTGCGGGCCAAAATTTTTGCCGGTGAGTTTATATTACAATACAAGCAACGCAAAACTAAACTTATGAGCTTACGGATCGAATCGGCACATCATTATAAATTATAATGTATAGCGAAATTTGTTTCATGGAGGTAGATTTGTTGTTACCTAGACGCCTCTAATGCCCATACACACTCTCCACGAGGCTACACGAGGGGACGCGAGTACGAGAGTGAGGACGGTGCGCTCGTATCGCCTCGTCTTCCCTCGCCTCGCCTCGCTGTCGCTCCGCTTTGTGTCGGTTTTGGAATTTGGACGCGAGGGAATGAACCGCACTCTCGCGCTCGCTCACTTGGTTGTTTACGAGGCGCCTTGCGAGAGTGTGGCGCCGGCATAAGGGTTGATTAATGGCACACCTTGGTTTCCCATAAGTTCAGTCATGTATAATTTTTCATAACGGTTATCATTAGTCCCATAGTGATTTATATCTGAAACAGTATTTTATTCAGGATTTTTTGTAATCCTATCTTATAGAATGCAGTAAGTACTTAGTACTCGGTTAGTTTGATAACATTCCTAAAAAATACTGTTTCCCTGGGCTGCATATACAAAAAAAGGTAAGTAATTAAAATTTTTATAAATAAGACCAAAACATCAATTCTAATTTGATTTATTAAATTGCACATTAAACACGTACATAAAGATCTTCAAATGGTTTGTAACTTAACATAAATATTATACTTATTCATAAGCTTAATGTGGCTATGTAAAAATACGACACAAAAGTATTTTGTGCTCCTAAATATAGCTGTAAAATTACTTTTATTTCGTTTTTAGATAGATTTAACAATTTTGAACAAAATATACCATAGATCTTTCAGTAAAAATCAATTTTACATATGATTAACAACATTTCCCTTGTTCTTTTTCATAGAAGTACAAAAATGATTTACATTAAATCTATTATGACAGTATAAATAAATATGTATTTTTTGTTGTTCGATGAGTCTTCAGATAAAGTTCAAAAAAACTGCAATATAACAGCTGGTTAAATAAAATTTGAAGACGCTAAAGCTATCATATAAACAGGTGTCTTTATAAAATATAAATATTGTTTGTGGACCTACCTAAATGAATGAGCTGATTTGCAATGCAAACATTATCTTCATAAGAATAATTATTTGCACTTAAATGTTTTATATGCAATCTATGGCTAAATGTAAAATAATTTGTGTTGATGGTATATTCAAAATTCTAATACTACGGGGAACCTACTAATCATATTGACGGCAAATAATACTTGTGACTGGGAAATCTTTCTGATGTCTCTGCAACAAAAAAACAACATTTTAATGATTTTTTTTATTAACAGTGTGACTGCTTCTGCTGTCGTATGAAAAACAATGCATACAAATAAGAAAATTGTCAGTTTGTTTGTGACTCACAGTAAAACCCTTTCACAATAATTGTCATGTCATGACATTTATTTATTTATTTATTTATCATTACCAAGCAACATTTATTTATTTATTTATTTATCATTACCAAGAAAATGAAAATTATAATGAGAAATTATAATGGTATTGCTTGATTAGATAATACTTTGAAACACTGTTTTTACAAGACAAAAATAAATAAAATAAATAATAAATATTAAATAAATAATAAATATTTTGACAACCAGATGGCCTAGTGGTTAGAGACCCTGACTATGAAGCTTAAGGTCCCGGGTTCGATTCCCGTATCGGGGCAGATATTTGTATGAGAAACACGAATGTTTGTTCTCGGGTCTTGGGCGTTTAATATGTATTTAAGTATGTATCTCTCTATATAAGTATGTTTATCCGTTGCCTAGTACCCATAACACAAGCTTTGCTAAGCTTACTTTGGGACTAGGTCAATTGGTGTGAATTGTCCCGTGATATTTATTTATTTATTTATTTAAATAAATATCATGGGACAATTCACACCAATTGACCTAGTCCCAAACTAAGCAAAGCTTGTACTATGGGTACTAGACAATGGATAAACATATTTATATACATATTAAACACCCAAGACCCGAGAACAAACATTCGTATTTTTCATACAAATATCTGCCCTGACACGGGAATCGAACCCGGGACCTCAAGCTTCGTAGTCGGTTCTCTAACCACTAGGCCATCTGGTCGTCAAAGCTTTGTTGCTATTGCCTGTACTAAAACATGCTTGCCCCTGGTCTCCACACCCTGGGCAAGATCCGAGTCAAGCTTCTGCAATCAGTTGGGCCTCAAGATCACTAACTACTAGGGATGACGATACCACCAATCAACTAATTTGAATGACAGATTTTGAATGGCAATAGCTTGTTATAACGTCACTTCTTTGCCAATTCAATCGACTTACTATTTATTTGTAACCTTTTCGAGGCCAACGACACGCCACATTACGCCAAAAACTGATATATCTGTCACGGCGTGCAGAGTGATATCTACCTATCTTATACATTTCTGTAGGTTCAACTTCGCGTTAGACATTCCGATGTCATGGCGTATGAGTGAGCGAGCTGTTGTATTTGACAGTTATTGAAAACTAATTTGGTTTTCAGGGCTGAAATAGTTTTTTTTTTTAACAGAATCGCATCTTGAGATAGATTGAATTATTGTTTTATGGTGTCATCTACCCTGTTGATAGATGGTAACTCATACTCAATTCTTTGTTGGCACTTCATTTTATTGACAGAATAAAACACCTCGCCTTGTAGCTCAATGGATTTCAATAGATTAGATTTAATATTGCATGTCACGTTATTAGGACAAATATACCCTTCGGACTAATATTGAACAAAACTTTTAGGCTCCAAACGCACAGACAGCGGAGGCGTGGCGGTGCGGTGGCGGTGACGGTTGTATTATTCTAAATTGTATGAACGAGTTCGCGGTACGGTACCGCACAACCGTTCAAGCTAGAATATTAAAACCGTCACCGCCACTGCACCGGCACGCCTCTGCTGTCTGTGCGTTTGGAGCTTTAAGAGGATACGATGCGCACCATTTCTCCATACAAACGTAGTCGGGCCAATCAACTTTTAAACCGACTATAATCTCGTCGTATCCTAGGAAAAGGGGCGTAATCGCCATTAATACTGTTTTCCTCTTCTTTGATATTCGAATTCTACGATTTTTTTTACATCTACTGACCTAAAAAATAAGACCCTATCATTTCATTTGGAAAAGTTATTCAAGTTTTTCAAATTAGCCACAATTGCAGTGGCTCCAATTCCTTCATCGAATAACGCCGCTATAGCCGTAAGAGCCGTATTCCGCGGAGAGTTGAAGCGCGGGGAGCTTACGCCACCGGCCGCGGGCGCCATTACGCCCTTTACACACGGAGCGTTTGCGCAATAGCAATGGTGTATGTTTTAGCAAAAATTAATAGTGTTAGCCGTAAATTGTGTGTTAAATTGGTTAAATCAAGATTTTAAATTACATAAGCAGACTCCGTGGAAACAAGCCACAAGTTAACGTTAGGTACCGCTTCCACGGACATTTGGCTGGTGTCGCTATGATCGTTACGCCTGTTTTCGATGGAAATAATTTTAAAACGAGATAATTTAGTCAAATATGTAAAAAAGAAGAGTATTAAGCAAAAAAACAAGTTTTATAGATGTAATATTAAACGAATAACATCAAATGATACCGTCAATAATGCCTCACATTAAAATACATTACGGTTCTTTGTACACGTAAAAAGCCTTAACAGACGTTATGCCCGTTTAAAAAATGAACAAATACCTAATTAGCTTTTACAAAATTTTGTCATTTTAATGTACAGGAAGGAAATATACCAATTTTTTGAAATTATGGCAAAGAGAGGGAGGAAGGAAATTGGAATATAATTAGGGAGAACTTCTGGCGTTAGAGCACAAATTCATGCCTATTCATCAAGCTCTGCAATCTGCAGACGCAGCATCTGCGACGATCTTTGCAGCCATAGTAATGGCTACAAAGATCGTCACCAGAACAATTTTCTTTACAATCCATCCAGAAATTTCAGGATACTTTGTTGGCATTGCAAGATAATTTGCCTAGCAACCATGTCTCTCAAGTTGCTGTCCATTAATTTTTGATTTATTGGTACAAAAAGATAAAAAAATAAAAAAAAAATAAAATATTAGGGGACAATCTTACACAAATCGACCTAGTCCCAAACTAAGCAAAGCTTGTACTATGGGTACTAGACGACGATAAACATACTTATATAGATAAATAAATACTTAAATACATAGAAAACATCCATAACTCAGGAACAAATATTCGTGCTCATCACACAAATAAATGCCCTTACCGGGACTTGAACCCAGGACCTCTTGCTTCGTAGGCAGGGTCACTACCAACTAGGCTAAAGCGGTCGTTATGAAAAGATATGAAGGCACAAAGCAATAAAGCAGTAATTAATAGAGTAAAATTTTTCAGCCACAAGCCATATTAAACAAGTGTCGCCAGCAAAAAGACCAACCACTTTTATCATTGATTCATCAATTGTTGACAGCAGGGAAATACTGAAAAATTATTCTGATGACACATTGTCGTTGAAAGCCCTAAGTAATTTCAGTTTTCTAATTTCTTCGGTTCCTTAAACAGTTCAGTTGGATGCCAGTTTTAGTGAAAGTCCACATTTATCTCGAAGAAATTATGAATATAAAAGGAAAAAAAATAGTAATATATATACGAGAAATCGCCTTTAAGTGCCTGGAGCAGAAAGGACTAGATATCAACGTCAACGGTGAACACATCACTCTCTTCAATTTGCTGACAATATTGATGGAGAAAGTCAGTATGATACTCAAAGGCCTCAACCGAGTCTCCCTACGGATAGGCCTCAGAATGAATATGAACACGACGAAAGTCATGTTTTATGTCCATGCGGCCCCCTAACCACGTTATGGTTGAGAGTTCGATTCGAATTAAGACAAACTGTCCAATTTGGAAGGTTAAACTTCGAAAATGAGGACAAAATCGTCGAATTCAACTCGGATGGACAGCTTTCGGATAACTCCGCAATGTCTTTTCGTCTGAACTACCACAGTGCTCAAGAATAAAAGTCTTTGACCAGTGTGTGGGTGAATAGGCTCAGATCAGAGTCGCTCAACGAGCTATGGAGAGGGATATGCGCGAGGTTGCTCTAGGTAATCGAATCAGGAATGAGGAGATTCGTAGAAGGACAAGGGTCATCGACATAACCCAACGGATTAGCTCGTTAAAATGGCAATGGACAGGTCATATAGCACGCAGAACCGATAGTCGTTGGGATCGAAAAGTTCACGAATAGAAACCATGAACTAGCAAGCGCGGCGTTGGACGTCCACCAACGAGATGTACGGATGATCTGGTAAAGACCGCAGGTTCACGGTGGATGCAAGCCGCTTCCAACTGTAATGATCGAGTATCAATGAGGGAGGCCTATGTCTAGCTGTGCACGTCTTTCGGCTAAAATGATGATGGTGATGAAAATCATGTTAATATTTATTAAAGTGATCAACGCAAATTTTATTTTACAAGTATTAGCATTTATGTCAGCTCATATATTTTATACTAGCTGTTGCCCGCGACTCCGTCTGCGAAGAATACGTTTATCGCTATCCCATGGGAAGTATGCAATTTTCCGGTATAAAAACTACCCTATGATAACATTAATCCTAAGGCCTCACACTATCTCCATTCCAAATTTCATGTAAATCCGTTCAGCCGTTATTGCGTGATTGAGTAACAAACATCCAAACATCTTTATAAATTTTCATATTAGTAATAGTAATAGGATTAAATTCGACTAAAAACATATCAGACATAATTGAAGAAAGCCCTAAATGCGTTTAAGACCCTCTTTTTCACGACGATCAAAGACATTATGGTGCTTACGCCCTTATTCCTTGTAAAAAAATAAACGTTTGGTTTAAATTAGCGTGGAAAAAAGAATTAAGGGACATATTTTATAAAAATAACTTGAATAATAAAAATAATATTTATCAATATCAATTGTAAGGTATTAAGTATTCTTAGTTTTTAGTTTCAGTTCATAAGCTTCTACGCTGATTTTTTTAAACAGTTTAAACCGTCTCCTGTAAAATCAACTTTTCGTAATTACGCCCCTTTTCGTAGGATACGACGATCTGTCCGCGACATTTTTCAAACAATTGCAGATTTTTGTAAGTAAACATGTTTTTTCTGTAATTTAATAGATGAATAGCATGAATACATACCGCCCTACGTAAGTTTAACCTATTAAACCGTGAAATATCTTGTTGGAAGTACGATTTTTTGGTAACGCCAGAGACAATTTTGGTAACGCAGGAGACACCAAAAACGTCGGTTTAAAAGTTGATTGGCCCAGTCCCCTCTTTCCTCCCTGGATAATGGCTTTAGAGCCAATTTTTTTTTACTGTGTAATCTGTATCTACCACAGCTATGCTATGTTTCGTTTTTTTCCATATTTCAATTAACATAAGAAATATGAGCTTTCAAAAACTGGAAAAATTGCCCAATTTCAACGTCATTTTCAGACACTCATCAGAAAAAATCCCTTATATAAACAAAAAAAGGAAAACTTAGGGGCATAGCTAAATCTGTCCTCTAATTATTTTTGAAAAAAATAATTTTATTGGTCCAGTTTTCGAGAAGAAAACAGGGGACTACGAAATGCTGTTTTGAACAATTTTACGCGCCTATTAACGGTTTGAGCTGCAGTTGTCCCGCTCTCGCTGTACTGACACGAAGGGGTTCGGGCGAGACAGCGACATTTCATTAAAATACCTATTTCTCAAAAGTCTCTCAGCCATCGTATCCTCTTATTAACCTTTTTTATTGCCAAGTTATGAAGCTACGATTGAACACCTTGCACACTTACGATATGCGTATTGCCTACAATCCGCCTCCACTCCTCTCGACAGTGATCTTCTTTTTGAGAAGTTCCCTCTCGTGATTTTCTTCTTCCATTTCAGCCATGCGAGCGAACCGGGAGTACGCTACGTGGCCAGATTTGATGGCAGACATCATCTGGGCACAGTTGAAATGGTCAGTACATGTCGATAAGAGCAATCCATAAATTACGACACATTTTAAGGTGGCTCACTTAACTCTCACACAAATTTGAATATGACAGGAATTTATTTGCTCATTTTAGCATCATGATTTCTATCATCATTTGTTTTTACAATGTCGTAATTTATAGTTATATTTTTTAAGGTCATTTAAATAAGCAAGGATCTGAAAATTAATTAATAATTAGTTTGTTAAATTGTTAACACGAAATCAATAATGAAACTGTTAGTAACGTTAATATGTATCAAAGAATTGGGTAAAATAGCAGCAGGCAACTAAGCACTAGCTAAGAATGTAGAGCAGAAAACAGAACACTCATTAAAACAGGCATCGTAGGCATGCGGGTTTCTGATCTGACAAACTGAGAACCATGCACAAGCAGTGCAGCCGATATATACATACTTATTTAGTAAAATCTGGCATATGTATTTTTTATATAAATAAATAATTGTTGAACTCTTTGTTATATATAAAGCATCCGTTAGTTAAATTATTTTGAAACTACAGGTATTTTACAACGTTGCTTTTATGGCGGTTTTTTTTTGTAAAATAAATGTAACCAACGGATAATAAACAAATAAACGAGGGTAGCAAAGGTCTCAAAATCAAAAGTGCACTCTTCAGATAAAGACCTGCAAGTACTCGTCGAGTTCGACTTGGCCGTTCATGTTAGTGTCGATCTCTTTCAATATTTCGTGCAACTGTTCCCCGGTCACTTCCTCGCCTCCCGCCTGTGAAAAAGCTCCAAATTCAAGCGACATGGACATGTAAAGCGAACGTGTTCTATGGAACTTGCCATAAAAGTTTAGACATGACAGTCTTATCGAAACTGGGAACTACAACAATCACTTTATCGCGTTGTGTTTTAGAAACTAACTGTCATAGGTATATTTAATGATGGCCCAAGTTCCATAAAACTGTCGTTTTTACGTAACATTCCTCGTAAAATCGATTCCCATAATGACTACACAGACATGATATTCTCCCGATATGTAAGGCCCCGTCTACCTGCAGGTAGTCTTGGATTTCCAGCTGCCCATGGTACGTCAGATCTATCTCGGACAGAATAGCGCTAAGTTCTGCATCAGTTGGCTTCACACCCATACTCTATAATATTCATGGTAAGAGATTACATAAAAAAACCCGAATTTAGTTTTTACAGTTTGAAAATTCTTTTGACGACATTTGTACGTGTTTCGCTTCGCTGGGATTTGAAATAGTCCGGCAGATAAATTTATCATGAAATTGCAGCAGCATTTGGCAAGCTTCTGCATTTATGTGATGTGAACAACGGTTACTATTTATAGCCTAACTACATACAATGTAGTTGTAGGGGACATTGAAATATCTGATGCACAATCGAATCATCCATACTTTGTAAGTACTTAAATTTACCCAAATACGAAGCTTTTACTTTCTATAAACTTTATTTCTTCCATCAAATATTGATATAGAAATCCATTTTGTAGGCTCTTGCATTACCTGTGTTGTTATAGAATGGAGAATAAATCTGTCGGTGAAATTATCGGATATTAAAATAGAATAGAAGGTAGACCTTAACCTTAATGGGCTAAGAGGGCTAGAGGCTGACATGACCATCTGCAATCCTCTGGTGTTGTGGGCGTTCATGGGTAGTTATCTCTTGCTTTAGGTGACTTACTTGCTCACTTTCCACCCTATTTTATCACAAAAACAAAGTTCCATTTGAAACGCATAACAGTACCTTAAGACTCCTCCTAATATCGTTGATAGAAACGTATCCCTTCCTGTCCGCATCGATGATTTGGAACCGCTTAATGTAGGTCTGAATCTCATCCTTGCTGAGATTGATTGGAATCTTGTCACGACTTGCGCGGTTGACCAGCTGACCCATCTCGTTGGACAAGAATTCGTTGGCTTCTTTGATTTGTTTCTGAGGAATGGACAATGTCAACTTATTTATGAACATCTTGTGACTGAATGAAAAATTGGTCAGAGTATTATAATCAATCTTCCAGGATCAAGCAGCATTATGCACTAATATACCCTCCACGTACTTGCATAGTGAGGAGTACTGTAACAGTCACTTTCGCATTTACAAAGATCCATTCAACATCCAAACCGTTGCGTTGGGAGAGACATTTTTCGGGTCTTGGAAGAACATTCCTCAGAACCAGACGATTTTATAAGGCAGAGGCGATTTAGCGACCACATGTATTGAGTTGGAATTTCAACCTTATTGATTACACTATACGTCACAATTTCCATTGTAATTATCGAAAATACGACTAGCTTTAAAAATATCCTTTGTCAGGTACGCATTCGATAGCTGCTTTTGATTCTGTGGTAGTATGCTCCAATAAATGGGGCCTTGTAAAGGGTTAAAGCCTTCTTCACTATACCTAGACGACCAGATGGCTTAGTGGTTAGAGAACCTGACTACGAAGCTTGAGGTCCCGGGTTCGATTCCCGTGTCGGGGCAGAGATTTGTATCAAAAATACGAATGTTTGTTCTCGGGTCTTGGGTGTTTAATATGTATTTAAGTATATATCTATCTATATAAGTATGTTTATCCGTTGCCTAGTACCCATAACACAAGCTTTGCCTAGCTTACTTTGGGACTAGGTCAATTGGTGTGAATTGTCCCGTGATATTTATTTATTTATACCTTCTTCTCAGCGTCGCTCCACTTGAGTTCTTCCTGCATGATATCAGCGACGGCGGGCAATGCCTCGATGGCGGCTTGTACGTTCAAGAACGCGAGGCGCAGGCGCCGCGCGATCATGTCCACACACGTGCAAGCGTATTCTCGCACGCCGTATCTGACAAGTAGGGGGTAAAATGTCAGTGTGACGTTAAAACATGGACTTAACACCTAACCGGACTGAGTACTAACTTTTATTAGTCAATCAAAAGTGACCCATATTACCAAGCCATACAGTTTAATAATGGCAACAAGAGACAGCGGGCCGAGAGATTACAAAATGGAGAAACTAGAGAAACTAGAGAATTGTGTCCCACTTGCACCATTACTTGATCACCCTAATTAGAACGAGATGCAACTCTCTGGATTGTTTTTTTTTCGGCCTCACTTTTTTGTCGCAGTACTCAGTCCTGGTTAGGTATTAAGTCCATGCGTTGAAGTCTTCTCTGTTTTGGAACAACTGGACAGTTTCGTACAGATATTCGCTAGTAAGACTGTAAATGGATAGAAAGGCTTAATAGAGGTGGCAGGTATTTGAGCGCGGTTTAATATTTGGCTATCCTACAACTTTGTCACGAGGTTTTTAATCATAAAAACATTTTCAACATAATAGTCAAACTTTTTGTTCCTTTAATTGTGACTACTGTAAATCACTCTGATTTATCCTTGAGCCAAATATTAAGTTCTTACCTGATCTCAGCGTCGATGTAGGGGAATTCCGGATGAATCTTTTTACCAATGATGGGCCATCTCTTGCCGGTCATGGCCGCCATTTTAGCGACCGCGAATGCTCTATCACCGTAGGACTTCGCTAAATGTTGCGCTACCTGAAACAAAACCATATATAATCAGCCGACGGTTGGAAAAACGTTAATACAGAAGTACCGCATCCAGAACAGTGACTTCTCAGAACAATATTGTTAAAATGTTGTCCAGCCTCCGACAGGTAGAGTGAGAAGCAGAAAAGAAGTCATTCTTGTCACAAGTTCCTGTAGAAATGTATGTATATACTTATTTAACCGCATTACCTCCATTTCTAATCCGAAATCTTGCACTAATCTAATGTACATGGTGGGAGTCCAGCCGTGGGCTCCCTCGATCAGGAATCCATCCGTTTGACACTCGCGGAACAACGGCTTCAGATTGGCACCTGCAAATTGACATAATTTTATAAATTGCAAGTTGTTAGGTACTAGTAAAATTAAAAGGTACAGAACACATTTTACCTTCTGAGCCAATTAAAAGAAACTGACTCGACAGATGTTTGGGCCAATTTTTTTTTTCAGTCTTCAAACTAACACTAACACTCCCCATGTTTCCAGTGCATAGTAAACTAGCTTTTGCCCGCGACTCCGTGCGCGTGGAATTAGTCATTTGGGCAGCTTATTTTTTTTATCCAATTCGCTTTTTCATCAAATTATGGCTCTCCTTAGTTCCTCGATAAAAAAAAATTACCCGCCACCCCCGCGCACCCTCCAATCCGCTCCCCCCGCACAGCAACCCCGCACCCCCCACACCCCAAGAACCCGCGCCCTCCACCCCCCGCACCGCTCCGCACCCCCCGCACACCCCCCCACACAGCAGCCCCCACAGACCCGCGTTCGTCACAAGTAAAGCGTGCCTATAGAAGTTTTACTTCAAAAACCCTCGCACCTCCTCCCCCTCAACTCCCCCCCCCCCCGCCCCCACGGTGTTTTGTCAAATATCTTGAAAACGGTGCATCCTACGGCAAAATCAATGAAATTTTCATCCCGCTTTGACACCCCCACACCCCCTCCCCCGCACCCTCCCCCCCCCCCAGCCCACCACCCCTCACCCCACTGGTGTTTTTGTCAAATATCTTGAAAACGGTGCATCCTACGGCAAAATCGATAATATTTTCACCCCCCCTTTGAAGCCCCCGCACCCTCACCCCCGTGTGTAGCGTGATGATATATAGCCTATAGCCTTCCTCGATAAATGGGCTATCTAACACTGAAATAATTTTTCAAATCGGAGCAGTAGTTCCTGAGATTAGCGCGTTCAAACAAACAAACAAACAAACAAACTCTTCAGCTTTATAATATTAGTATAGATTGTTTGTTACTAAGAAAAAACAATTTTATAGAAAAATCTGTCTCGACTTACTCTCAATAGCAGCATCAATGGTCTCCGCAGCCATAGACCGGTAGGTAGTCCATTTGCCGCCCGCAATGGTCACGAGTCCCGCCTTCGAGACGTGGACGATGTGGTTGCGCGCTAAGGACTGCGTGTCTTCCTTGTTGGGGTCAGAGACGAGAGGTCTGATGCCAGACCAGGCGGATAGCACGTCTCCACGACGGACTGGGGATGAAAGAAGTACAAGGTGAAAATAAATGTTCACCACAGGTGATGTAAATTAGCTGTGGATGAATGCGAGCTAAATATGGACATTCATTAAGAAGTGACCGGAGAATTTGACTTTTTTAAGGTTCGCCATACCGCTACTTAAAATACGGAAACGTTACGGAATCGCAGTGATGTGCCGTAAACGTCAAAGTTTACCGCATGCTCTCCATAGTAAATTCGTGACGTTTACGATGCGTCACTGCGATTCCGTAACGTCACCGTTTTTTAAGCGGCGGTTTGGTCGCACCTTTATTCCTCATGTTCTTGTTTGCGGCTACCAAAATGCCGAAAATGCGTGAAGCGGAAATTTACTTGTCTGCATTCTGATTCACGTTATTGTTGTTTTAGACTTTGGCAGGAAACTCTCTCTCTCTAACTCATGCCTCTCCTACTCTAGTTTTTTGGCTATTCACGTAGTGAGTTCAGAAACATACCTTCAACGTCCGGGTTAAGGTAGTTCTTGACCTCAGTCAGGATGAACAGGATCTCGTCTTCTGTTGGCTTCGGGTTGTGCGTGACCTTGCACGGCATATCGGTGGTGCCGGCGATGGTGCCCTTGAGCCAAGGCAGGAAGAAGATGACACGGCCATCGGACGTGGCCGGATCCAAGAGACCCATGTGTTCGGGGCTGAGGGTACAAATAGTTGCCAGTTGACGGAAGAACCTTTATTTTATTACTACTGTTTTTTTTTATTATGAGAAGGAGGCAAACGAGCAAGCTGGTCATCACTATCATCACTCTAGGACAGTCACTGATCTGTTTCCGGCCTTTAAAGGAAGTACTGTATAAAGCCTGCAATACATGTTGGTCGAGCTCAGGCTAACGCGAGCGTAGGCAAATTAATACAAGGCAAGTGCTACTGCCTACACGTTCGGCCAACCGCGTAATGGCGTGCTGACAATCTTGTGGACACTATTGGCCGAGTGCGCGCGAGCGCCGTTGATTTGTGCAAAAAAACCGACAGCGCTCCGAAGTGCGGCAAGTGGTCGCGAGCGACCGCAAGTTGTGACAAGCTACGCCAAATGAGTTCTATACACGGTGGCGCTTGACTTTACTCGGCTAACAAGGCGAGCGACACCGAGCGACGGCAAGACAATGCAAATATACTGTCTATACGTTGGTATTGGCGTTCACACGGCGACGCTCGGTCAACATGATTGTATTGCAGGCTTAAGTGATGTCACACTTACGCCTCCCTTTTCTTGTATAAATAGATACATAGATTAATTACCCACCTGTAATAGCTAGGCAGAACAATGTGCACTCCAGAGGAGGGGCAGCAGATTTCCTTAACGGTCGGCTCGTCCATTTTGCGGATGCTGTCGGTGAATGGTCCGGTCGCGTTGATGATCGACTTGGCTTGCACGTCCCATTCCTTGCCTGTTAATTCATCCTGGAACAACGAAAAAAATTATGTAGTCAGTCCAAATTGACCTTGAGTTCAAATTGGAGCAGCTTAATCTTCCGAGTCCTGACTTTCTCTAACTGATGTAGCGTTTTCTAAAACAAGAGAGAAAGAGCTAAGAGTTTCTAAACAAGAGTCGTAAGTTTTGTACTTTTGGTAATTCATATGTACAGTCAACGTCATAAATAAGTGATCACTTTTCTACTTTGTCGCTTTCAGTCGTTACATCATTTCGTATGACTTTTCAAACATGCGACGATAAAGTGACAAGGTACAAAAGTCATCACTTATTTATGTTATCACTAGCGATGTGCCGAGTACGGCTTGACCCGAGTCAGACTCGATTCCTGCTTAGGACTCGCCTACTCGAGTACAAAAAATTTTGATTCGAGTACGCCAGACTCGATTCGGTACTCGAGTCAGAGAGAATCAGTATGCTTAGTATAAGTTTTACTTCACCAAAATACTTCTCGATCGCGTTTACGTAAAAAAATCAATTACTATGGAAACATGGACAGCGCCTCCGCGCGCGCGCGTCTTTGTTTCCATAGAATTGAAATTTTTACGTAAACGCGATCGAGAAGTATTGAAGTGAAGGAAAACTTATACTAAGCGTACAGTACGCTTAGTATAAGTTTTACGTCACCAAAATACTTCTCGATCGCGTTTACGTAAAAAAATCAATTACTAGGGAAACATGGACAGCGCCTCCGCGCGCGCGCGTCCATGTTTCCATAGAATTGAAATTTTTACGTAAACGCGATCGAGAAGTATTTTGGTGAAGTAAAACTTATACTAAGCGTACGGTTTCGTACTCGCTGACTCGATTCTATTATGCGAGTACAACTGACTCGAGTCTAGTATTCGAGTCAGATTGACTCGCTTGAATTCAATATATTTTTACTTAAGCAATGAATGAATACTATGCTGTTTGAAGATACTCCTTTTCGATTTTTCCTTTTTGTTATAAAATTGGTAACGGACTTGATTTCTGGATTCGAATTTTTTGACTCAAGTAAACATTCGAATAGATACCAAACAGAGACTCGAGTAGGTCTTCACTGGGCTCGAATCGCGGAATCGAGTCAGGATTCGAATAACATATTAACTGACTCGAGTCGCGGAATCGAGTCAGGATTCGAATACCATATAAAATGACTCGAGTCGACTCGATCCAAGCGACTCGGCGCATCACTAGTTATGACGTTGACCTTACATTCGGCATTTATTGTTACAATTGATTTGTTCTTTGTAAAGTACACTAGGACTTCGAGGTTAAGGTATAGCTTAAGTTATTTGTAAGTCACGGTCGACGGTCGCGGTCGTTCCGGATACCGTAAGACCAAGTATCTTACCTGTCTAAATATCGAAAACTGAGAAGTAATTACGCAAAACAAAACCATAATGACTTTTCTTTTCGGAGCCAAAGGAGTGATTTGTAAGCGGTTCTAAATTGCTTATCAAATACAAACCCTGTAGATAACCGATAGTTATAGCGGACAAACAAACAAAAAAGGGTAAAAGGGTAGCAAGGTAAAACTGTTTAGACCCCGTTTCTACTGTCAAAAAGGCAGGGTACGACTGAACCCTTGAAGTTCATTAACATTTAAACATGACCTCTCATGCTTTTGGTGTATAGGCACAGAATAAGTAATATTGTAACCAGTAATCCAACTTCATACTAGAGCGCCCGATCGACGCACGCACACAGCCAAGCGTCTTACACGGCCGCTAACCAATCTTCGCTAGACAAAACAATGCAGTTCCCACGCTCGCGCCGTGTAAGCCGCTTGGGTGTGTGCGTGCGTCGATTCGGGCGCTCTAGTATGAAGTTGGATTATTGGTTACATATTACTTATTCTGTGGTATAGGTGATACTGAATCTACTTTTTTGTGTTGTTTACTCTGTCCCCGGTTGTCAAAGTGACACTTCATACTGTTTCATAGAAAAATGGTTAGGTTGTCCAGGAGACAAAAATTGGGAATGTCTAAAAAAATTACCAGTGGTTTTTATATTTTTTTTTTGTATAGAAAAGTCAATTATAAGAAACTAATTTCAATATTTTGTCATTTAGTTCTCTACTTTTTTCAAAATTAATTATTGAAACTATTTTAGTTGATGACGTCAGATTATAATTGAGGGCTCCCACAATGCCAAATTTCTAAATCTATCTAAATGCTTACGATAAGGCAACCCCTTTAATTATTTTTTGCGTAATGGTACACTATACACTATGTCACTTTACTTGCACTGACAAAGTGCTAGATGTCAGACAGCGGGTCCAAATCAAACTCCGTAGTATAATCCACGCGTAAATTGTGAAGAATTCTAACCACACAGAATAAAGTACGACTAGAACCGGTCACGCAATTTACACCAATGTCAAATGAAGTTCATTGCTTATTTGTTATATAATAAACTAGCTGTTGCCCGCAGCTACGCTCACGTGTACCATGAGTATTCCAAAGAACCAAGATATCAAGCAAGCAAGCATACAGGCAAGCAAGAAAGCATGCAAGCATGCAAGCAAGCATGCAAGCATGCAAGCAAGCATGCATGCACGCAAGCAAGCAAGCGTGCAAGAAAGCGTGCAAGTAAGCGTGCAAGCAAGCGTGCAAGCAAGCACGAGTAAACTTCAGGTAGATACGGTCCTTTACAGTATTTCTTTGTATACAATGATTTTCACTAATTCGGAAGCGGGCACTAAAAATATGAATAACCAGAAAGAATACAACTAAAAGTCTATACGTGCATATGATATTTAAAGAAACTTCCTATAACTCCTAACCGTTAAGGAGTTTAACCTTCCATCATCAGCACCTGGATTACCTGAAAAAAGACAACTATCGGTCTATACCTACCTACATAAAAAAAATACATACAGTGGAATGCATTACCTCCTCCTTTTTTGAAGTCGGTTAAAGAACCCTTTGTAGCCTACTTACAGTATAAACTTTTGAATTTTGAAATTTTATATTTCTACCAGTAAAACGCAAAATTCCGTTTTTTCTCGTTCCCGTAAGAATTTCGGGAAATGCTTTATTAATGCTCCCCTACACTCCCCAAGGAACCCACTTGCCAAATTTCAGCTTTCTACGACCAGTAAAACGAAAAATCCCGTTTTATCCCGTTCCCGTGAGAATTTCAGAAAGTCCTCTCTCAATGCTCCTCTACACTTCCCAAGCAACCTACATGCCGAATTTCAGCTTTCTACAACCAGTAAAACGACAAATCCCGTTTTTTCCTTATCCCGTGGGAATTTCCGAAAATCCTTAAAACTGTTTTTTTAAATTATAATTACCTACTTCTATGCCAAATTTACAGATTATAATAATTATAGTTCATAGGATCCCGTTGAACTGAATATATAAATCCCATTTTTCCCTTATCCCGTGGGAATTTAGAAAAATCCTGAAATTAATTTTTAAACTAATCTATAAACGAATATTATAAATCCCGTTTTTTCTCGTTCCCGTGGGAACTTTGAAAAGCCCTCAATCCTCCTCTACACTCCCCAAGCAACCTACATACCGAATTTCAGCTTTCTACGACCAGTAAAACGAAAAATCCCGTTTTTTCCTTATCCCGTGGGAATTTCCGAAAATCCTTAAAACTGTTTTTTAAAATTATAATTAAGAATAAGAATAAGAATAAGAATAAGAAATCTTTATTTTGCTTAAGTAACGGTACATGTTAAAAAGAAAAAAAATAAAAACAATAATTGAAAATAGAGATAAACTACTTATACGAAAAAGGAGTCCACTCAGTACTCGTCGGGTCACTAAAGGTAGCTCGACGCTGATATTATGTGGATCCTGGTTAGCATCCGATACAGAGCCGCACGGCACACATGCTCCCATAAACTCTCCCAATATGATTACCTACTTCTATGCCAAATTTAAAGAGTATTATAATTATATTTCATAGGATCCCGTTGAACTGAATATTTAAATCCCGTTTTTCCCTTATCCCGTGGGAATTTAGAAAAATCATGAAATTAATTTTTAAACTAATGTGTATCAAATTTGAAGAGTCTTGTTATTATAGTTACTCAGATAGGGTCACTCGGAATCGAATATATAAATCCCGTTTTTTCCCGTTTCCGTGGGAATTCCCAAAAATCCTTCCTTAATAGATGCCTACATTGTATAAGGTATCTATGTGCAAAATTTCAAGTCTCTAGGTCCAGTGGTTTGGGCAAAACCTTGAAAACGACACCCATATTGATATTTAGACATTTCAACCCCATCGCACCCCATCCAGGGAGATGGTATTTTACGTATGCTACATCGGATTTTAAAACCGTTGTTGTTTTCATAACCAGCGACCCGATAAACCATAGAAACAACACCCATGTTGACTTTGTTACCCCTTTCCCTGTTTTAGGGGTTGAATTCTCAAAAAACCTGAAACACGTGTTTACTCATTTATCATTAGGAGTACTTCTGTGAAGTTTCGAATAAAATAGTCGAACTAATCTTGTTTCCCCATACAAACTTTGAACCCCCTTTTCACCCCCTTAGGGACTGAATTTTGAAAAATCCTTTCTTAGTGCACCCCTGGACTTTATAAGGAACCTACATGCCAAATTTGGAATCTCTAGGCCCAGTGGTTTGGGCTGTGCGTTGATATGTCAGTCAGTCAGTCAGTCAGTCAGTCAGTCAGTTTCTTCTTTTATATATTAAGATTCATTACATAATATTAAAATTAAATAACTACAGAAAACGATTTAAAAAGCATTTATCTCGAAATGGTTTTCGATTTTCTATACATTGCAAAAAAATAGTCATCCCCAATTGTGTACTTAACCATAGCATCGGGTGGCGAGAAAAAGTTGATTCATCCTTTTAATGCTGCTCCGATGCCTGTCCCCAGGCCGTTGTTACTAGCTCACCTTAACTCTGGCACCGCTCAGCTTGCCCCCAGTCTTGTGTAGCTTGGTGACGCTGACGTGGTTAACGATGGTGGCCCCGTGCCGCGCTGCTGTCAGTGCGATCGCCAAATTCATTCGCGCGTCGTCTTGCTGACCTAGAAAGCAAATCAAATTGGCCAAGTGAGAACATTATTTTTCGTAGTCCAACCAATTTTTGACATTCAAAAACCGCAATAACCCAATGAACTGATTCTTGATAGTACAAGTCGTCAGTCAAGATGCTCAAAAATATCCGAACACGCACGTACGCGATTGACTACACTATTTACAAGACCACCTTGAATGCTCCGATGTTTCCTAAACACAATATACAAGTAATCTTTCTGACTTATCCATGTTTATTTGTCCAACTCCAATTGTTTATTTGTGGGGTCAACTCTTAATTAATGGGCCTTGCAAATGTTCCGAAGTAAAATCTATACTAAGAATTTCTTAAAACCATTTGACTTAGCTTACCGTCATAATAAACGATTCCGCCGCAGAGGTTATCGGATTTTAACATGGGAAACAACTCCAGTGTATTCTTCTTAGACAGATAGTAAGAGCTCTTCACGTTCCTATCTCCAGCCACGACATCGTACATCTTAATTCCGAACCAGTAATAGGGTACTTGCCACCATCTGTAATTACAATTAGTATGTTCAGAGAAAGACTACAACGGTTCGTAGTTGTATACAGAATACTAAAAAGAGCAATAAGATTATGACTTGGTTAATAGCCAAAAGAACAATCGTCACTTATATATAAGACAAGGATAAGGGATAAGATTTCCACTTATAATATCATATCAGTATTGCTCAATTGACCTTTTGCAACTTTGAAATGAGCAAGTTTACCTTCTAGATTGAAAAGTGTGTACTATACGTTTACTTTAAGTTTACCACTGACAGATGGATTGCTTCATTTCATTTCCAACTTTAACACCATACAAATAAAGTAGCTATTACAAAATCTGCAAACGCGGGTAACAGTATTCTAAAATTGACTTTATTTGTAGGTCGTTAAAGTTGAATATGAAATGAAGGCAAACCATCTGTCAGTGGTAAACTTTATGTAATTTTACTGTACTAACTTGTATACTGGTAGCAAGATAGGCAGCGGCCTAGTCAAATGTGGCGCAACTTCGAGCATGTTAGCTCTTTCATGCAGCGCTTCTTTAACCATCTTGTACTGGTCATAGTCTAGTTGCATAATGGCCTTCTGAAGATATCTGACCCCTCCATGGATCAGCTTTGTGCTGCGACTGGAGGTTCCGCTGGCAAAGTCGTCGGCTTCGACTAGAGCCGTACGGAGTCCTGGAAATGGCAGTAACACGGGTGAAACTGGTGCTATACCTTGTCTATTTAACAGAGTTAGCAAGGCGTTCTCTCTGTTGCACTTTTGTATGCAAATGAAAGGGACAAGAAACTGTCAGTGGGCGTCAACAATCGCACGTCGATGGCGGGCTCGGCTTACATGCCGTTTGTTGAAATATTCGTAATATTTCTCGTGATTTTTTGATTTTTCTCGTGGCACCTCAAATAATTACATGTCATGTTTATTCATCTATTAATCATAATTATGTAATTTAAAGTAGTAGATAATAATATTTAAATATGTGCCCTGCAGTGTGGGACGTATGTGCCGGTGCATCGTCCTTATCGCTGACCGATTACGTGCATTCTCTGTTTTTCAAGTACTAACTCTCATAACTCTGTTAAATAGACAGAGTATAGTTACCCAAATCTTCACCGTCATTGATATATATCTATCTAATCTAATATTTTTAAACGAGCAATTCTTGTATATATATATATATATATATATATATATATATATATATATATATATATATATATATAATCAGGATCTCGGAAAAGGCTCCAACGATTTCGATGAAATTTGGTATGTGGGGGTTTTCGGGGATGAAAAACTGATCTAGCTATGTTTCATTTTCAGAAAACCGCTTTTACTCGTGTTTTCCGGCTATTTTTGTTTGCATTAGAATACAAAGCTAAATTTCGCCAGCTTCGATCAGATCATAATAGCACAGTTAAAATCGGGTGGTCGCGGATCCAGCCGACCTCGGTTCGATTCCTCGTTTTTTTTTAAGGTTTTTAGTTTCTTTTTAAGTTTATTTTTCATGAGAAAACGTCAAGTTTCTTCTTTTGTCAGGAAAAGTTACTTTTTTGTGAGAAAAAGTATTATAGGGAACGTGCAGTAACTATAGGCGGCAGCACTAATGCGACAGAAGAGACACTATGCGGACAGTAAAATAAACAATACAATACAAATATTCTTTATTGAGCACCAAAAAAAAAGTACAGAAAAAAATAATAATAAAAAAATAACATTAAAAAATCAGGCAGACAATAGGCGGTCTTATCGCTCAAAAGCGATCTCTTCCAGACAACCAATACTGGATACATATACAAATATGAACAGGTTTATGTAGGTGGCGGAAACAACAGACAGGAGAAATGAAGAGATATTAATCAAAAAAATATTAAAAACAATACAAATATACAATATTTATATACATAAATAAACATATACATAAAAATATAATACTTATACACTACA
Source organism: Archips xylosteana (assembly GCA_947563465.1). Classification (NCBI taxonomy): domain Eukaryota; kingdom Metazoa; phylum Arthropoda; class Insecta; order Lepidoptera; family Tortricidae; genus Archips; species Archips xylosteana. Next base: position 19,866,161 of record OX387345.1, on the reverse strand, counting down.
TATACAGAATATCAATGAGAAAATGTCAAAAGGCCGCACGTGAGAAAAGGAACTCTGATTTAAAGACACAATGTAAACAAATGAACAGGGAAGGACCGACGATTGAGGATTAAGTTAGTGACAAATAGTGAGCTTTGAGGAGGTAAACATTCAAGGTAAGCTTATCAAGGTAAAACATTCAAATTTATGGCACCCTTATGGCACCAGTTGGCAGCACCGTCTATGTGCACGTTCCCTATTGGGAGCACAGAACAGGAAAAACCGGTTGTCTGTAAAGTCGGTTTACGGACGATAGTTTAACGTGACTCAACCCCCCCTCCGGTATTTTTGTCAAATATCTTGAAAACGGTGCATCCTACGGCAAAATCAATGAAATTTATCCCCCCTTTGAAACCCCCGAGCCCCCTCCCCCGCACATATATATCAGGATCTCGGAAACGGCTCCAACGATTTCGATGAAATTTGGTATGTGGGGGTTTTCGGGGATGAAAAATTGATCTAGCTTGGTCTTATCTCTGGGGAAACGCTTGGTACAGAGTTTCTGCCCGAGCAGAGCTCGGTCGCCCAGGTACTGAAACTCTTAAGCGTCACTTTTAAAGGCTTCAGAAAGAACCTTCCCTAAAATCATGAGTTAGCATTGGGTGCGATCCTCACCACGGTACACCGAAGTTTCAAAATAAAGATTAGATAACAATGCACTAGCTCTACCATGCCCCCAGAACCCCAGATAGCCTTACAAGGTTAACGTTACTGTAAGGAAAAGTTTATGCATACAGTTAAATAACATTAACAGATAATGCTCGGCCGAAGTTATTCAAGGCCTAAGATTAGTTTACGTCGGCAATGAAAAAAATCAGGCGACTTTGAGAATTACGAGCCGAAAATAATACAAAATAAGTATTTAGCAGCGAGATCATTTGAATAAAAAAGGCATTTTTGTACCTAATTTGATGAAGTCATAAAATGTTCATATTATTTGAATTAGGTAGGTATGGCAGGTTTCTAGTGTAGTATTTATTCGAATACGTAAGGAAAGATTTCTGGACCAATTTTTATTCTGTTTTATGTTTTGACTTTTTTAATTTGGAAAATTTTATGTGATTTTTGCTCAGAATCACGAGTTTTTTTGATCCTACTAGAAGAACAAGTGTCTTAAGTTTTTTTTTATGTTGAGTTATCATTTTTCATGATCAATTAAATGGAAGAATCGAAAATTATATGGAAGTTTTGGGACGCTTTTTTCCTCCTAGTAGAATCGAATAAACTCGTGATTCTGAGCAGAAATCACATACGAATTGCCAAATTAAAAAAAGTCAAAACGCACAACTAAATAAAAAATGGTCCTTCTAGTTATTTTTGCGTACCTACTTTTTAACAGAGGTGTGACCTCTGCAAGTGGACAATTCATATTTTATTTTCCCTAGCATGTGTCAGTCAATATGCTCGCCGGAAACCCCTTTTTCCTTCCGTCGCACTCCATTTATTAGGTTCGCCATTAGTCAATTCCTTTTTATCCAACTACATTCAATTTAAAAACATTAATCTGTGTAATCACGAACTTGTCCACACTAATAACAGTTTTCGCGCCAAAAGAAATTACAAAAAGTGAAGACGCCCTGATGACAGGTATAAAATCACGCGTGTGTCAAAGTGAAAAATAAATGTAGTTAATGGTGCCTAAATTTTCGAGAAAGTTTAATGATCTGCTTTTACGCCTACTAGGGTAGTATTTGCACACTTACAAAATTGGGATGTACCAAAAAAAATAACCTATAGTTTTTATATTTTTTTTGGAAAGAATAGGATATTTTAAGATACCATTTTCATCGATTTAGAATTTGGTTGAGTATTTAATTTTTTATATTTTTTTTAAGAAATACGTTGGATGACGTCACAGTGAGAGAGCCACGTTCCATTGCCTACAAAAATTCAAGCCGTACATAACATAATCTGTGGCACTACTGATTTGTCTTGTCACTGTCAATAATACAAGCACGGCTTATGGTCCTAAATGAACCATGACAAATAGTTTTATTTATTTATCTTCTTTTAGCTTCGATTATTCCTGTTTGTTTAATAGTATGATAGTAAATAAGTAGATATTTTTTACTAAAATCTGATATTTAAATTCTTTCATATTTACTTGTAACGTAGTAATTTAATAATTAAATTTGTAAAAATACATTGCGAGTATTGTATACATTTCAGACTTTATGATAAATTATTATTATTATTATTTACATTATCAGGCAGACAGTTGAGGGCAACTGATAGGTGCCTGTATCTAGCTGTTCCTTAGTCAAGTATTCTGTGTACTGCTAATGTGTTGGTCTAATCGGTTTTTAAATTGATTAACATTCAGTGCTGAGACCTCAGATCAAATAAAAAGTAAAGATAGAGCGCGGTGAACAGCCGAGTGAGGCCGGTTTCATAAACATGTGTGCGTAGGCCGGTCTTGCCATAATAATTCTTATTACCCCGATACTACGTTGCGTGTCACGTTGATACCGTTACTACAATAAAAAACGTTGATAAACTTTTACAAGAAACAAATAACTTTACGTTGCGTGTCACGTTCTCACGTTTTAAGCCGTGCTAATATAGAATAGAATTTAAAATTAAAAAAGAAATGGTTGTAATAATAGGGTAACTACAACATTATAATGGCAACACTAGTGTTGACGTTTTGGGTTCTAAGCAAAATTTGGTGTAGTTTGGTTGCAAGTGTGTGCGTGTCACTGTGTAAGCACACGGATTGGTGTAGTTTGACCGGCCTCACTTCGTTGTTCGCAGCGCTATATCTTTACTTTTTATTTGATCTGAGGCTGAGACTACAACTGATTACAACTGAACTGATGACAACTGTTTAAAGCCAGGTGCGCATCATGTGATTAAAGTTCTGTCTTTGTCACTCTTTGCTATTATAAGCAGGACAGCAACATATCAAACTGACAATTGGCTTTAGAGTGTAGACCTGCTTTATATCTGCCTATGTGACGATTCACTGCAGGGGTCAAATGAAGGTCATTACTTAGATTTTCTTTATTTAATTCAGTTTAACATATTTCTGGAATCTGATTTCTGAAAACGATTCACAAAGCCTATTTCTCCAAACGGTTTTCGATTTATTATACGTTGTCAAAAATTGGGACATCCCAATTGTCGTATAAAAAACTTAGCTCACCTCTTGTGGTAGCGTCCAGAGCGCATCCAACGCCCGTAGCGCCCCCACCAATGATCAGCACGTCATAGACATGGCCGGCTTGCAGGCTGGCGACCTGTTCCGTCCTGGACGGCAAGGGGCGCTTTTTGCGCTCAGTCTTGGCTGACACCGTGGATGGCTTGTACCATATCTAGAAAAAAATGATCTCGTATTTCACCACCGCATTGCACTTTAAATTATACCCATTCCACCTAACGATACGTCCAATGAACTTGATAGACCAGGACATTCATTTATCATAACTTATCATATAACCTTACAGCAAAAGCAAAGACGTAATAGTTAGTACAGTTAAACATAATTATACTCAAACTAGCTTTTGCCCGCGACTACGCCCGCGTGGAATTAGTAATTTGGGCAGGTTATTTTTTTTTATCCAATTTGCTTTTTCATCAATTATGACCAGTGATCGGAACTCTGGGTGCAAAACTTTAACAAAACTTGCCAAGCGGGCATGAAACAGTGCTTACAGACATGAAAATATTAATAAACTACTGATAATCTGAGATTTCAATATAGAGTTAAATTGAACACTAATCAGCCAATAATATTCTCATTTTTCTTGGTTGTAAATTCTCCTTAATGCCAGCTTTACAAGTTTTGTTCAAGTTTTGCACCCAGAGTTCCGATCACTGATTATGACTCTCCTTAGTTCCTCGATATATAAAAATTTTGAAATATTCTTCCGCTCCGCTCCGCTCCTATTGGTGTTAGCGTGATGATATTATAGCCTATGTCCTTTCTCAGGCTCTATAGACTATCTGTGTACTAAATTTCATTTAAATCGGTTCAGTAGTTAAAGCGAGACAGACAGAGTTACTTTCGCATTTATAATATTAGTTAGGATTAGGATTACATTACGATTTTGCCGATTGACTCATACACTCGCCTCTAACGCCCTCTTCCATTCAGTCAACAATCTCACTAGGTATACCTTTTGCGAATAAATCGCACTGGCGTGATGCCGCGAGTAGAGAGTTGAGGAGACATGTTACAGTCAAGTGTAAAAATATGGGTGCACCAACTTGCTCATAAATATGTCCCATAGCTCTTATGTCGTCGAATTAAGGTGTAGGTTGTAACGATAGGAGGATTAAATCGATACTTATTTTGCACTTGACCGTACCTACTAATTGTTTTCAGGATAAAGAACAAGTGTCCATATTTTCATCATTAAATTTCATTCGATTTCTGATATCTATGCAATGGGTGGCGGTGGTGGACTGGTGGTGCCGGACTTCAAAAAGGTTTAAAGATCGCATTTCAAATGACAATCCAGTGCTAAAGACAAGTAAAGATCTGCTATACTAAATATAATGATATAGCAACGCGACACTGAATGCCTTGTGTTACGGTGCGAGTGCGCTAAAATTAGAAATAAATAAACTTACTAATGTAACTTCGCTGAATCATCTATGTTTATTCTATGTATCTAATGCTAGCATCACTACCGCATAGTAACAAATTTGTTAGTTTTCTGAATTAGATTCTCCATTATGACTAGATTAGTACTTAATATAAAGGAAGAAATATTGCGTTAGCATACTTATCTATCGACAATGTTTCGCGCGCTAAACGTTTGGTCTTATCATTATCATTCATGTCTTAATCATTTAACGTCACTCCAAAACATTCCTACATCTTTCATAATCTTTACAAGACGTATTTCACAACGATTACTATTAAAAAGTTTTGCGTAGATAAAGAAAAGAGATACGGCCTATTTCAGTGGCGGTTACGTCAAATTGTTATCGGTTATGTTCTGGCGGGTTCCCTCGGTACTTACGGCGGGTGAGTCATCGGCAGAGAGCGCCCAAGCCGCGAGCGCAGCACCCGCGACGCCCGTGGCGGTCCCGACTAGTAATCTTCTTCGAGACATTTCTGAAATTCAAATGGGATTATTTCCACGGTTGGAAAATGTGTACGCCGGGTATGAATGAATTGAAATTGTATTTTTTTTTGTAGATACGGAAGCAGATCGGTCCTAAGACTGACTGGTGCAACATCATCTTAATATTTGAAATGAATTTTAAATTAAAAGAATGCATATTTTTATATTAAGTAGATCGATACCTTACCTACTTTTAAAATGTGTATTTCACGCTTTCTAAAAGACGACTACGATGCGATCTTGAAAAAATTAATCCGCTTGTGTAAAAAACTTTTAGTCGCGATTTAAATAAAACTAGGTAATATGTTTTATTTGAGCTTAAGCACTAGAAGTGACTAACACAAATCAATCTTGTCGTGGTTTAGATATATTTCTAGTTAATTGTCGTGCAAATGAAAGTTAGTGAATCTAATCTAGATAAAAACGAGGAACAGCGAGTTAGTGATAAACACGCAGATATCACGCGTGCAAAGCGTGTACCGTGGGCTGATGTGTATTCTAGTATCGTGTGAAAATGCAATAATAATTTAACGTTGACGTAAAACTATATCACCTTACTAAACAATTGACGAGATTTCTTTTGTTCAACAAAAGCTCGTCAAAAAAAAAGAAAGAATATTACTACAGGAATCAAAAGAGTTTTGCCTCCTAAGCACGGAAAAATATTTATTATAATTTATTTCTCCATATTTAAAAAAATACAAGAAATTAAAAAAATATATCTGAATTTACCAATACTACCACAGAATAGATATGTTCCCTTTGCCCTTTTCACAAGAAAAAGAAACTGTAATAATTTTAAATTTGATAACAACCGCAACGTCAGATTTACAGTAATGGATCTATTGTTATAAATTAATTAATAATCCTAGTGAAAATTTAAAACTATCAGTGTCTTTCTCTTTCCAAACAGAATACAGAGAACAAATCAAATTATAGCCTTAGAAATATGAAATCAGTCATTTACCTACTGATAAGGTAGTAACTTCATTATGCACTGTCGAACATTTTAATCATGAAAGTTCGTTCGTAAACAATTCTCGCAGTAAATGTGTAATGTTTTTCTAGTCATGCTTTGTTATTCTCACTATGAATTTTACTGTTGAATTATTGTGAAAAGGTTCCCCAATAAGCCACGATATAACTGACTCGATGGAAGGGATGAAAAGTGAGTAGCAGAGATCCGCATAACTGTCGGCCGTGTATTTTTTTAATGAACCTTCTCTTTTTATTGTGGAGTTAAGAATTACAATACGTTATCATAGAGTTAAGTGATTGGTTACCAAATTTTGGTGAGCAAATAAATGCGGGCTACGTTGCGTTGCTTTGGGATTATATTAAAATTCAGATTGTGTTAAAGATGCGCCAAGGCGCGAAACGCCTGAATTACGGAAAATAGAAGCTCCGCGAAGCAGGGCCTCGTCGACTCCGGCTCGTATATGTTATAAATTTACCTATATTGCTTTAATTATTGTTATTTGGTAGTCATTTATTATTTTTGGGTTAACAAAGCTTGGTGTTATTTTTTGTAGTATAAGCATTAGCAAGAACTTTTGCATTATATTAGGGATTTTGGTGATTATTATAGTATATAATTTATTAGTTTTTATAACTATTTTTTTAGATGGTAATAATTACGCTTTTAAAATAATTAACGGCTCTAACAATTCTGATGGCATTTGCTATGAAGGGGTTTTCGGGGGCGAACGATTGATTTAGCTTAGTGTTATTTCTGGGAAAAGCATTTTACTTTTAGCAAGTTTTAGCTCGCCCAGGTGTAAATTGTAGTTGTGTTTATTTTTGATTAAAAATATAAGGATTTGCTCTTTAGCTAGATACTAGATGCACGTTCCCTGATTAGTGACTTTTACTTATCAAACATATTGAAGCTATTAATTAATGGGATTATCGCTTCCGACTTGTCAGTCTAACCAGTCTCTCACACGCCCCGATAACGCTCAAGGCTAATTTACACATGCTCTGACATAGGTACACCTAGTATTCCATCAAGTACTACTTGTAGAGCCATTATTGACCTAGCGAGAGCGAAGCGTCTCCGTTTCAGTTTAAGCAAAAATGCTTTGGCATGTCCGGGTCTGTTCTTCTCTGCAGGTCGCATTTCTTAGACGAATCTCGTAAACTTTGGAATGAAATTTTTTGACAATTTAGTTTTGGAAAATTTTCAAAATTGCTAACTTATGGAAGGTGGAAAATTTATAATTATAACTATAATATGACTGACTCGCGATGTCTGCTTACATTTCAAGGAGACACTAGTAGGTAGTAAATGTATTAATACAATCGAAAAATAGAAAATTGCGTATTCATGGCCAAGTTTTAATACAATGTCGTTGGCCGCATAACAAAGTTCGATTCGATCGGAGATAGCTGGTGAAATGTTGGCAGTGGATCGACGTTCGTCGCATACAGTTCCAATTTTATTTGAGACAGCCACGAGTTTACATGCCACCGTTAGTACCTACTTTATTCTATACGTCTTTCAATGCCTAACGTAAGTATACCACGCCGGTACTGGCCAGAACTAAAATAGCTTGAGCTTACGAAATAATGACCGCCGTACGGTTTATTAGATCGCCGCGCGAAGTCAGGTGATGCTTGAAGGGAATATCAACTAATTGTCTCGTAACTGCAACGTAACGTGTATCTATTTGTACTGTACGACTACACGTATATCAAACTTCCGGTTACTTATAAAACTTGTACGTTGATAGATAATAACATTTATTGTCACTTGTGAATAGTCTAAGCTAATCAATTGGGTATAATAAAAACCTAACAAGAACACCATAATGGTGATTAAGAACCTTGAGCTGGAACGCTAAGCACGATGATGTCATTGCTTTGGACCAAGTTGCAGCGTAGGTTTTTGCTTAGTACGCGTTTTTGTAAACTAAGAATGCATTTGGTTTTATTTATACCTTTAATTAAATAGTCACAAGTTTTGTAACTACCTACTTATTATGAAAAGCAAATATCACGGTTTTTTACATAAAACTCTAAAATAATAATAATTTACGTAGTTATGAATATTCGTTTTAAAATTCATAGCAGCACAAAAATATTATATATATTCTAAGGATTTTATTCAATCACAGGACATTAACGCGATTAAATAAACGCTCAGCGCATGCAGTTGCGAATATAAACGTAAACTTCCTGTTATTAAAATATTTTTTTATGACGGAGCATGAATATTATAAAATCATTATTATAAAACCCAACTTACCTTGTGCAATTAAATCGTATGTCGAAAACTACGTCGAAAACATTTAACAAATGTTATATTAGGTAAAACAATTTAGCAAGGACAACAAAGGTTGCCGTATTTGAGAAAGGATAATTTTGTATGAACACTACAAAACTTCCTTATTCAGGTCACTATTATTAGTACGTTATGTAATTTAACATTACACTAAGGGCGATAGGGTTTTGTTTCGGTTAAGCTAACAGAAAGATGTTAGCTAATCGTGAATGACATTCATGCGCGACCGGGCGATGCACGCCCCAGCCCGGTTTAGCAGACTGACCGTATTTTCGTTCGATCTCGCGCTTAAGCGTGATTCATTCTACGTTTTTGACAATCCCGCCGGCACATCACTAACTTCACAGCAGACGAGGACAAAGCGACATCTATCGGCGAATAGATAAAAACTAAGCTAAGCGCCATCTGCACTTCCATAGGTTAACTGCCTGCGATTATTTATGTGTACATCAACATCAAAGCCACACGGTTAGAAGTAACTTTGCCAGCTGAATCTATCGGATAATAGGCAGCGTTATTCAATACGGTTCCTGTATTTAAGTTACCAAGTATACTTACTGTTATTTTACGGCGATGATTACCTCGTTTCTCATCTGTAGATTGATAAATCTATAATTAACCGTGGTCGGGCTTGCGTAGTTCTGTAAATCCTGGATTAAGTCATAATGTATGGAACTGTCATTCTGTTTAACCCTAGACCGTGCACAAAGGCATGTATAGATGGGGGGGGGGGGGAGGGCCAAGGCCATGCCCTCCCTAGGATTGGGTTAACGATTCTGCTTCGCCCTTACGGCCATGGCATCTCAAAACACTAGATACGCCACTGAGCGTGTTTAGTGTGCAATTTTCATATTGTTTTATTCAATGCTCAAAACAAGGACACTCGTAAGCAGACGCTTGAACACTTTGTGTTTCTTAGGCGATAGGATCCTAAAACAATATGTATATTTCCACATAATTTATTGACACGAAAGTTACAAGAACTTGCTTAACTTTAATTCACTTCTCCTTCTTTTCAGAGGACAGAGAGTTGTACAGTTTGTTGACTTCGTTCAGTACGAGGTTCTGGACGACTGTTCCGTTGGTGTCAATGAAATTGGCGAAGGACTTGTTGATGGAGGCTTCCCGGAATTTCCCGTTGGTGTCGCGCAGGACCAGGATCAAATTGTATTTGTCGTCGTGCCTGTAAAATGGCCGAAATTAGATATACTGGTTTAATGGCAAAGTTTGTTGTGAAGAAACCTACCTATTCTTCAACTACAATGCTGTTTGGGAATATCTGCATGAAAATGCCATAATATTATGTATGATACTCGAAATGAAACCTCGAAACAATTTGGTAATAAAGCAAAACTGAAATCCGGTTAGAAGGACCACTGGAGAACTAACTAATGCTATTTCAGTTTTTTTTTATCAGCACCCACATATTTATTTACATAAACGTATGTTTGCATATCATATCATTGTGGAGTCAAAGCAAAATGGTACTATCATCACCCCAGACGTCAGCTTGCCATTTTCAAAACAAATTTGCTTGCAGCCGTTGATGTTTATTGCTATGGATTGGTATGGACAGATGTCTAGCCACTGCACGCAAACTGGGCCTTTAAGGTGCTCAGCTAGCGTCTGGGCCGATGGTACGTATTGTCTGAGTAATGTGGTATGTTAATTTTTCCAACTAGGGAATGATTAGACTGGATAGCTCTGCTCAATTTTGCATACGCTGAAATATTAATAAATAACAAGTACAAAATACAAGTAAAATTTACAACAAAATTATCTTGCGAGTAAATTTTTGCTAAATTTCAATGGTCTGTTTGACATAAAAGGGGTGTCTGTGTAAACCCTACGAGAATGCAATAACAAAGTACCATTCATTTGATAATTAATACTAAGCTGTCTTTCAGTGCTATCCTTCTCCTTCTTAAACAATACTAATTCATGTTTAATTTTTTCTTAATACTATTCTAACGAAAAATAACTTACTTCTTGACATAGGAGCTAGCCTCCCACACTCTGGTGTTGTTCCCAACTTTCTCTTTCGCAACAACAAATATTCCCTTCTCCTTGAATGTTGTGTATAGAGTCAGAATGCCCATTAACACGAAATAGGATGATACGCAGATTATTAGGACCAGTCTGAAAAGGAAATTTAAAAAGATTATTTTTATATTCCCCTGTGCAATAAAGAAAAGGTTGAAAAAATAGTCTTTCAAAGATGATTGGTGTACAGTCGAGTTCAAAGATATGTTTACACTTTGCTACCCTATCACTGTCAGTTTGTTTGAACTTTTGCTAAAAAAAATCAGGAGGCATACAGTGACAAGGTACTAAGGATATCATTGACCTCGACTGTACAATACAGAACTCTATAAAGTACAATGTATCTATGTAAAATTGACAAAAAAACAATGCTTCTTACATGTTCTTGTTCCGTCAAGTTCATAAAAAGATGTATGTTACCATGGCATTAAAAATATCTATACAACTCTATGCTATTAACCATAAGGTTGGTTTTTTTTACATATATTTGATGGTATGGCTGTAATTTATGCTTTCGACTGTACACTGTTTTTGCAAATTCACTCTACAAAACAAAAGAATATGGCCGGTTTGTAAGTAATATCCAACTTACCTTGATTGAGGGAACGGGTACAAGTAATCCCATAGAAGGGCGTATAGGGCCACACCTACTGCTAACGCACAGAGGAACAAGCGCCCATCAATGAGTGCAAAGCTCTCTTTGCATTTCAGATCTCCAGTAAGCACCTAACAAAGAAAACACACTGTAAATCTTAGGTAAGAAGTTTTCAGTCAAAGGTTGCCTTAAATTGATAGTTTTGATTTTGTTATTTATTTCATCTAACTAGGTGTGCAAATGTTGAATAGTGAACAAACAACTGTTTTTTTTGTTCCTGAAAGGAAATATTTTTATAAGGTCAGATTCATATGACAATGAAACTACATGTGTAAATAAAATTCTTTAACCCTTTCAATGCCACGCCTCGACAAAACGTAAACCTGCTTTGAATCTTGTCATTGTGTCAAGATCACTTTGACACTGTACTTTGTGGCACCTATATGTGTCGTTGGCGTTGAAAGGGTTAATTGGCAATTGAGTAATATTTATTATTTGATAAAAATGGCAAAAAGAGAAAAAAGACATTTCTGTAAATAACAGTTACAAAAGTTTACTTTGATTGAAATCAGTAATGATCCGTAAAGCTTGTTAACTCTACAATTACAATAAAGTATTTGGATTTTAAGCAAATAATTTTGGCCTTTTATGAATCTGTTCTTTCAGGAACAAACACTTTTTTCATATTTTTTTTATGCAGCATCATAATCAAAACTCAAGCAAATGTACCAAGACAAATCAACTGCAACAATGTATATGATTCTGAGTTTCAACCTATTAGCACTTTGCACCTTGTTACCATAATAGTTCTAACTGGTTTCAAATTTTTTTGCACTTTGCACCTTGTATGTTGTTGCCGTCAAAATATCTAAGAAGTAGACTTTTTGTTTGTAAAGCGCTTATAGATCAGTATTTATGGTTACCTCTAGTAAAAGTGTACACCTAAAAGTATTGTGTTCAAGATTTGTATGACACAAGAGTCATATAAATCAGATCATTGTATTAAAAAAAAAAGATGCATGTTGCTTCCCTTTCTAAATAATTGTAGACTATTCTTGCTGGCTCATTTTAACTTTCATTTGGTGTCTAAAATTTGTATTCAAAAGAAAATTTTAATTCTTTAGAAGATGCACTCTGCTAATACCGAATAGCTCTAGCAACTTGCCCTTTAACATACATTTATCTGGCATCCCGCCTCGGTTGCCTGGAGAAGTCTAGTGCTGTAACAACGCGTGTGATGCACAACACAAAAAAAATATTAGAAAAAATGTGTACTTGAACCTGCCCAACAAGAAAATAAAAAAAAACAGCACTATTTGCGTGTGTGTGTGTGCGTGTGGGCACACATCTAGAGCTCATACTGAGCCTAATCCTTTTACCATGCGTTGTTATAAGTTTAATGTAGATAAACATGTTACTTTGAGTAATGTATCTTTTATTCCAAGTGTGTTAAGAAAAATCAATTCTTTTCTATTCTAAAAGATTCTGGCTGGTAAGTCCTAAAAACACTTGCATTTTAGTTTTGAAGAGTAAGCCAAACTCTTTCCTTTATTTTGTTAAACTAAATAATTATTAAGCACTATTCATGTTTTGTCAAGTGAGTGGGCCAGAAAATTTATGTTAAAAATATGATTTACCTCTCGGACAGCATCATCAATAGCGTTTTTGGCTGCAGCACCATCCCATTTGTTGATCTTTACAACCTAATAACAAAGATAGCATCACAATATTTTAAAATAACCTGAATTTGGTGAACTTTGGAAAAAAATCATAACTAGCCTTCTTTCTTATTGGACATGGATTTATTATCACTGGCATTACGGAAAATGTTGGCATTATAATTATTCCCTATATTAATGCTTCGTGGATTTCTGTGCAACAGGAAAACATGACGTGTCTTTTGAAAAACCGTAATAGTAACAGGAGTGTACAAATAGTACACGACTTTTAAATATAAAATGATTACCTCTGGCGTTTCAGTCATGTTGAACAAGTTTCACAAGAAAAAACTACGAAAAATTCTCAGGTTTTATGAATTTTTCTTTTGGAAACTCGCCGCTTGTGTATGCTAAAGCTGCTTTGACGTGACGTTCCAATCGGTGTTGCCAAGTTTTTTACAGCTTTTATTCTTAGATGGCAGCGAACGAAAAAAGCAAAGAACGCGAGCTTCCTGCAAAATTCCAGTTTAAACGGGGCATGGACTTAATAAACGAACTCCTCCGTAACGGCTCGACCGATTTTTATGAAACTTTATGTCTCTATATTTGGTAGGTCTGAGAATAGGTCGTAGGCTATTTTTTATACCTACCTCTATTCTTCGCGGACGGAGTCGCGGGTAACAGCTAGTCTTCTCTTCTTCTCTTTCTCACATATAAAAATCTCGTGTCACGGTGTTTGCTATCGAACTCCTCCGACACGGACACGGCTTGACCGATTTTTATGAAACTTTTTCTCTGTGTTCTGTGTTCGGTAGGTCTGAGAATAGGTCGTACTTTCTTAGACTAAGATCGTACTTTACTCTCGTGTTTTGTATCTGTATCGGTTTTTCGCATCACTAGTCTAGATGGCTGCCATAATTATTAAAAAAATATTAATGAACTGAGGGGAAATAACTCGCTTGGTTGAATTATTTTATAAATTTGTAAAATGTTTTATGAAATATGTTAGTGCTATTAACATAACTTCAATGACTATTAGGAACATTGCTAGATTAAGAAAGTAATGGTATGTACTCATAATTTCATTAAACATAAGCTAAGCTGTTTCAACCGGTGGATATGGTATCAAAATTCTGTAAAATGGCCCTAACATGTACATGGTCGTAAAATGTTTAAAACTATTGTTCTAAAATCAAATTTTACATAATATAGTAAAATCATAAAAATACCATGTGGCGTTGACATATATTAAGAAACAATAACGATCGAAAGAGGTCATTGTATTAATCGATGTTCTGTATTTTGATATTGATAGGTTCATAGCCATTGTGGGGACCAAGTGGAACGATGGCAAGGCGAAGGAAGGCAGCAGCGAAGCCCGCGACGCGGCGGATGCCCCGACGGGGCAAGCAGGCTGCGGCCGCGGCCGCGGATGGCGAGTCGTCGACCTCCGTTGATCCCGCCGCGTCCGAAGCCCCTGCCGAACTAGACCCGCCCGCCGAGCCATCCGTGCCCTCCGCGCCCGCCGCAGAAATCCCTAATGCCCCAGCATCAGTATCACAGGAACCACAAGCCCAGCAAACTGTGAAACCAACCCCTATACCTACTGTAGTACTACACAAGAAATTCGGCAAGTATCGCTGTCTTTTCAACAATGAAGACTCTTTCAACAGAAGATATGATGTTGGGAGTGATAGTGAAACTAATAGTAGTGTAGAAATAAGGGTTGTTGACCCATGTGCTAGTTCAGAATCAGACTCTAATGCTGCAATTGATACACAATCGGACACTGCTAGTGGTGTAGTAAATTTCAAATCACTGAATAACTTAGCTAATGTTACAAACCAGAATAAAAGCACAAATATGTCTCCCGTGGTAATGTTAAACACATTGCCAATTAACGCTGAGGTTCCAATCACAAATGAATCAACAAAAGAGTTATCAGTTATAAGTAATTTGCCTGAAACTTCTGAGATTCCTCTTCCTTGTGAGCCGTCTTTGATCTCCGAAGTGCCTTTACTATGTGGAACACCAGGGATATGTGAGATTCCATTACCCTCAGAAATTCCTTTACCTACTGGTATGCTAAATCCTTCTGACATACCATTACCCATTGAACAACCAATTTCCTCAGAAATACCTTTTCCAACAGAAGTTCCTCAAGTTTTAGAAATTCCCTTTCCAAGTGAGCCTTCTCTGGCAGGTATCCCATTTCCATCAGACACATTGTCTCCACAATTGCAAATGTCTACAGAAATCAGTTTATCAATGGGAATTCCATTATTAAATGATATTCCAATGCCTCCTGAACAGCCAAGTAATAATGAATCATTTGAAAATTATGCAACTGCTGTAACCTCAAATCCAATTGTATTAAATACAGAAATAGGAGAAAGGATGTTAGATCATACAGAAGAAGAAAGAAATATTGTCAATAAAGAAAATGTAAATCCAGTAATCACGGCTGACCAAGAACAAATGGAATATGCTGGTGATGACGAAGAACTAATCACTATAGTCCAAATTGTGGAAGATGACCATCATGACCTGTATTATAATATCAACCTTGATAGCCCAAATGATGAGAACAGAGAGCAGAGGGCAGAAAGGAAAGAACAGGATAGGGAGTTTCAAAAACATTTTGAAAATCTAAACATTAACACATCAGTCACCAATTCAATGTCAATGGATTGCTCTGAACCAGGGACTAGAGCTCAAGCTACTGACCAACAGCTACCAAAAGAAAGTACTGGTGAGATTTTGGGTAGACCAGATCCAAGCTTAACACCCAGTTCAACATTGTCTGATGACAGTAACTGTTCAAGAGTAGCAGATCCAGCTATAAATTTCTCCAATGAATCAGCCGAGTCCTCCCCAACCGGTGTGCGGCGATCAAGTCGTATTAAGACTATTAGTAGTCAAAAACAGAAGTCTAAAGGGTATGGATTAGTGAAGACACCATTGAAGAAAGCTTTGATTACCCAGACTAAGCTTAAACTTGAGGAGCACAGTTCTGACAGTCAAGAGAAGTCTGGAGAAGCAACGGTGAATAATGGGCCCAACTCTCCTTCGTTTCCTGTGCCTTCAGATTTACCAGTTAAGGTTAAATCGCGATGGCGACGGTCTAGTGAGTTAGAAATGGGGGCCAATTCGCCGGCTAATTCGCCGCTAGCCAGTCCTAGCTTACCACAGAGACTGCACCCTGTACCTGAAGCCTCGAATCCTGATCTAGACCAAGCTGTTCTAGTTTTGAGTAAGGAAGCTTATGATAAAATAATAGATGAAAGAATGCAGCAATTCCAGCATTTGGATGAAAATGAGTATTTGTGTGAGCGCATGATCAGTAAGGACACAAAGAAGATGATCTGTGACTGTTTTATGACCAAAGAGGAGATTGAAAGAGGGGAACTGGGGTGTGGAGAAGACTGCTTAAATAGACTACTCATGATTGAATGGTATAGTACACAAATCATACATTTTATATAAGTAAATTACGGGTATGTATTACAATACCGAAATACGATAGACCGAATGTATTAAAACATCGAATGGGTCAAAAGACTAACACAATTTTTTTCTGAAACCATAAAGTTTAATTTATAATTTATTGAATCAGGCGTTACTTTGCGGAGGTCCATATTAATGAACTAAAACAATTACTTTGCTCACCCGCGACCTTCGAGGTCGCGGGTGAGCAAAGTAATTGTTTTAGTTCACCATAAAGTTCTCAGAATTTATTAAAACGGCATCATACAGAACCCATTAGGTTAGGTTAGGTTTGTTTTATTACAATCTTAGAAAATGAACGGTCTCAAAAAAAAATCGTGTCTGTCTTTTGACCCATTCAATGTTTTAATACATTCGGTCTTTCGTACTTCGGTATTGTAATACATACCCGTAAATTACTGCTATTGAATAATGTACCTTTTTTTAATGGTACTAAATGTAATTCTTGTACTTTGCAGTAATTCTCGATGTCCTGTGGGTGATCGCTGTACTAATAGAAGGTTCGAGAAACGTGAGAATGGGGCATTGAAAGTGTTTTATGCTGACAAGAAGGGATGCGGCGTGGAAGCCGCCGATGATATCGTATCGTACGTGTTTCTTCACTTTATTACAATTGCTTAAGCGATTATTTAATTTAATGACTTGAAACCGTAAGAAAATTATTAAATGTGCATGACTAATTAAATTTATAAATAACTAGCTTCATGCAAGGCGAATTCAGGCGTGATAAAATGAGTTTAAGTCGAAACTAGGAAATTATTTTCGTATCTTGGACTGACAAAAACATCTGAAATCTTTGAAAACATACTTGAAAGATTCTCTTATAGTATAGTCAAATCCTACGTAATTGAATGTAATGTAGCCTTAACATTCAATTACTTGAGTGATTTTTGACCTCTTTATGAGGTTAACTCAGCATCATCCTTAATTTTAATTATTGCGTATTTAATATATTGATTCAAAAAACGCAAAATTAAATGTATAAAGTACTTTTGTTTCCAGCTAGGAAAGTAATGATAATGATTAGTAAAGGATTTGCCACACTGGATTGCGGTCGCGGTCAGGTCAAATTGCGTGCGTGCGTGACGGTCAGATCGCATATCTATACAAAATATATAGAGACCGACAATGTTGATCATACATAATGCGGGCTGCGTTCAATTTGACCTGACCGCAGAACGCAGAACGCATCCAGTGTGGCAAATCCTTTAATTAATGCGATTGATATGATAATCTAAAAAAAATCACTCTTTTTGGCACGGATATCCTTAGGTGTTCCCCTTATCGTTTTGTCGGTAATGAATAATGATAGAAGTGATGTTTCATTTTGCACATATTTTATTCAAGGATACCAAATAGGTACAATTATAAGAAATAAAGCACTTGCTATTTTATGCCAGAGTAGTGTAGGGGCATTAGCACATTTATTCAAATAGCAAATATGACTAATTGTGTGTGAGTAATATGCGGTTTTTTGGGCGACGGAATCTAAAGGGGATCTAGAGCGCGTACCAAAAATGTGGCAAAATTGAAAACTTATTTTTTTTCTCAATTATAATATGTATGAAAGAACGCCAAATGATTTACTTGTTCTGGCTCCGGTTGATTAAGGTCGGCTCTAAATACAGCGTAACGCTAACAAGAATAGCAGTTAAGCTAAAAAGGCATTTAAACGGATGCAACTGAAAGATCTCGCGTTAACATTGCAAAGGCCACCGTTGGCTAAGGCTAACAGCTCGGCAACGACTTCGGGCGTTTAGCGGCGCGGCGAGCGTGTTCTGTGTTCATTGCGCGGCCGAGACGCTCGCCGTACAGTGGTTACCTGGCGGCACACGCAATGAACTGATACGCTCGCCGTGCCGCTAAACGCGCGAAGTCGTGGCCGAGCCGTAAGTGCCGTAACAAAGATCGGCGGCAAAGAAAGGCGGCGGCAGAAGACTGACGGCCTGCAATAAGACAACCGTAGCTTCCCATCTTCGGCTTCCGAATAGGACGGCTCTACATAGTGAAAATATACGGATCACTCACGTCTTAAAACGAGTTTAACTCGACTTGTTTCGGGCTAATCTGTAGCCCTTCTTCCCGTGTAGTGCACGTTTGGTAGCCGCCGTGACGTGTGGCTCCGGGAAGAAGGGCTACGGATTAGCCCGAAACATGTCGAGTTAAACTCGTTTTAAGACGTGAGTGATCCGTATATTTTCGCTATGAATGAGTCTCACGGGAGTTTCATGTTTAAAATGACGGTTCCATCTTTGTGGTGGCCTCGGGTGCGTTTCTGAATGTCGAAAATGAATATATTGAATGTATTAAAATACGGAGTGGGTTACATCGAAATGGTTTTTTTTTTTTTTTTTTTTTTTTTTTTTTTTTTTTTTTATGTTAGATAGGCCAGACAAACGAACTAGTGGGTCACCTGATGTTAAATGAACACCACTGTCCATAGACACCCGCAGCGCTTTACACGATGCCAGTGCGTTGTCGGCCCTAAAGGAGAGGGAATAGGGGAAGGGGGAGAGGGAGGGGGAGAGGGAAGGGGTGAGGTATTGGGCCCCCGGCACTCTCACTGACCGTACGAAACGCAAGCAGGATTACTGCTGCTTCACGCCGGTGTTCTGTGAGAGGGTGGTACTGCCCCGGACGAGCCGGCCCATTCGTGATGCAGTGGCTAGCTACAACACGGCTCTACCACTACTAAAACCGTATTTTTATTAAAACTGACCTAACTTAATGGGTTCTATACGTACGATATGCCATTTTAATAAATCCTGAGAAGTTTACGGTCTTAGAAAAAAACCATTTGATATTGAAATACATTTGATATATTCGCTTAAGATATTCAGAAATGCGCCTGGCGGGCAGCCACTTGTGAAGGTTATTTGAACACATGAATTATGAACTGAATCATTTGAGCCTGATGGTAAACGAAGATGTAGTTAAGATAATACAAGCCTGCCTAGCATTGACGCCTGGTTGACGAGCGTTGATAAGGTGAGGAGATGCCAATCTGGTACCCCGATGCTAGCGCGCTATGTGTCCTGCCTGACAAATAGACTATGTAGCAATTTTTCTTATAAATGTTTCAAAAATGAATCAACTTTCAACTTTTTTTGAAACTTTTACAGAGGCGACTTCCTAATGGAATACGTAGGCGAGGTGTTAGACTACGAGCAGTTCTACAAGCGCGCACAGACCTATTCTGACGAGAACAACCTCCATCACTATTTCATGTCCCTAAAAGGCGACACAGTCATTGACGCGACCATGAAAGGCAATATATCACGATTCATCAACCACTCCTGCGATCCTAATGCGGAGACTCAGAAGTGGACAGTTAATGGAGAACTCAGAATAGGATTCTTCAGCAAAAGGGATATTGTAGCCGGTGAAGAGATCACGTTCGATTATCAGTTCAAGCGGTTTGGGTGAGTGTTTTTTAAAATCTTTTATATTTTACAAATTGTTGTCATAGTTGTGATGACATGATGAGTGAAAGCCTAAGTACTTTTTAAGGAGACAATGCATATTCATGTATTTTCATTTAAATGAACTGATTTAAAGTAGGTTGCAACGTAAAACATGCTAGTTTTCTTCATATAGTTTATAACTGTTCGATCTTTTGGAACGTAAAAATCAGCGCGCTTCAATATTGATGAGTCTAGTGTTGGTTACACAAGAACCTGAGAATCACCGCCATCTTCAATTGTGACACATTACTGACATTACCTAAGTAAAACATCTACTCAACCATCATTCTTCAAAGACAATTGGACACCCTAGCAGATTAAGAACGACTACATAGCGGTTTTGAACCCTGGTTGGGACAGATATTTGTATGAAAAATACGAATATTCGCTTTTGAGTCGTGGGTGTTAAATAAGTATTTAAGTATGTATTTATCTACATTTATGCATACTTATAAGTATCCGTTACCCAAGGTACTACGACGCAACTCACGACGCGGGTTTGTTGAACCATTTTGCCACTGTTCGTAATTTGGCCGTGTAATGCTTAACGGGCTTATCTATCTATCTATATAAATTAAAAACGAATAGCCAAATGTGTTTCTAAGCGTAAATGAGAACCACTGCACCAAATTGGATAATTATTTTTTGTTGTGTTCTTAATTGACAGGACAAGGTTTTTTTGACAAAAAAAAACCTCAGTAGGGGCGAAGCCGCGGGCATCATTGATAATATTTTTGACGTAGTACTCGGCTAAATTATGAACCGCAGTAGGTGGCTTAACATTCTCGTGGAGTGACTATTGTTTAATTAGAGACTAGGTCAACTGGTGTCAATTGTCCCAAGATATTTATTAATTAATTAATAATCCTAGTGTAAATTTAAAACTATCAGCGTCTTTCTCATTCCAAACAGAATACAGAGAACAAATCAAATTACAGTCTTAGAAATATGAAATCTTGTCAATTGTTCCATGATATTTAAGTATTTATTTATTTACTTGAGTATGTGGACACAGCAACTCAATCCCTGGGTGTAGCCTTGGCTGTTCGCACCCATAACTGTGCATACATGACAAGGATATTATCAAAAGTTCAATCTACATTGTACAATTTGTGCCTATTCCAGTAGAGGTGTATGTCGTGTGGGGTGGAGACAGGTTACAGGGCTAATTGTTGTGCAGAAAAGAGGCGCAGCGGTGCTACTGCGGTGCTGCCAGCTGCCGCGGATGGATAGGCGCCGAGCCCGACTCAGAAGACGATGAGGAGGTATAGCTTCTTTATACCTACATAGTGTGTAACTCGATCCATTGATATAGATCGCGTCATTCATGATGACGAGTGGCGTGGCCTTATTACAATGTCATTAATGTCTATTTTTGACAAATTCACGCGTCTTCGTGAATGGCCTCTTCACACTGGCGCGAGATTCACGTCGTGAAATCGCGGTGTGAATAACAGCAAAATTACCATAGCCTCCGCACTCGCGCGCGTATCAAACCACGTACAGCAGGTATATATTTTTACTATATCGTCGGAACCTGCCTTGTTTTATTTAGGTTATGTTGCGTAGGTATGAAATGTTGTTTTATACTAGCTTATAATGACCTCCCAGCTGATTCTAAGTCGGAACGTTAGCCACGCCGGTAACAGAGGAAACATGCCTGCTATCCGTTAAATACAGAATGTCGCAAAACTCAATGATAACCTGTTACGGAGCGAGGGGTGGATTTTTTGGTGTCATGGTTTTTTTCTCTTTTTTACAGTACCGGTACTGGTATAACTTTAGCCTTGCCACATGGAAGTAAAACTTACATACCAATTTTGCACAATATCTCGAAGTTAAATAGGGATGATTACACTATAGAACATAGGTTCCCAAAGGGGGCGGTAGTGCCCCCCGGTGGGCGCTGGAGTTTTCCGCGGGGGCGGTAACGGGTCCAAATAATTGTTGATTTGTGATTAATAGATAAAAATATAAAATTGGTAATTTGCTAATACGTAAAGGGATGTGTTAGAATTTTTTTTCTTGTAAAAGCGGCGGTAGTCCATAAAAGATTGGGAACCTATGCTATAGAACAATGATTCCAAGAGACAACTGGTTTAAAACAAATAATTATTTATTTAGAAAGAAAGAAAAACATTGTGACAAGGTGATGGTCGCAACTCGGCATGATGTCGGCCTTGCAGCCGACGCTGGTTTTAATATATCGAGATGGTCACCGAAGTGATCTCGAGACTCGCAATTGCCACGCAAACCTATGGAAGAATCGTGTTTTGACAGTTCATAAAAAGTACGTCAGTTTTGGTGGTGTCATCATCCCTATCCCATGCTCTTGTGTGGCTTCATCCAGTTTCCTGTAATTTCCATGATGTTCACAGGAGGAGGATGACGACGTGTCGACATCAAAGACGGCGGCGCCGGTGTCGGAGGAACCGTTGGCCGCCGACGTGCCCGCCGCCCCGCGCCCGCGCCCGCGCCGCCCGAAGCGCGACCGCTCCTACAAGCCGCAGGCTAACGACTTGGAACAAGACGCCGACGTAAGTCGTAAACAGTATAGGTGTACTTTGACGTTCGAAAGCTTCGAAGGCTTGATGGTAGGTGTAGTTGGCATCATTGGCAAGGACGATTAAATCAAAAGAACTGCCAGTGTTAACACAATGTCGCGTACATTTACCTTTTCAACGCCAAGCGTAGCCAAAACGTTAAGCTATTTTATACCTTGTCATTACGTGAAGATCATATACCCCGTTATCAAGCGGGCAGTTTGGTGGCTACCTAACATTAGTGATGTGCAATACAAACTATCCAAGTCTCGACGTTGTAGCTATGTATGGGAAACTCCGTAATTTACCTGAAAACTCAATTAAAATAAAGTTTTTTATTGACATCGCACTTCACTAATTAGGTGGCCACCAAACTACCCGCTTGATAATGGGGTCTAAAGATCACTTTGACGTTGTATTTTGTGACGCATATATCGGTCGTTGGCGTTGAAAAGGTAAAAAAAAAGAGAATTCTGTAGCTAGTTTCGCTACAGAGAGGTCTTTGTATCATTAATTTTGTACGTTACTAAGACCTCTATTTAACACAATAGCGCCATCTATATTTAGTTTCTTCATTGAGTTCATAGATGGCGATATTGTGTTTTAACACAAACAAAAAAAACCGGCCAAGTGCGAGTCGGACTCGCGCACGAAGGGTTCTGTACCATTATCTAAAATAATGGCAAAAAAATCACCATTTTGTATGGGGGGCTCCCCTTAAATATTTGTTTTATTTTAATTTAATTATTTATTTTTAAAGTGAATAATAACTAAATATTCTGTGAATATAGGTAGGCACCTGTTGCCGTTATCAATATCGAGCAAAAACGAGCAAAAAAATCACGATTGTTATATGAGAGCCCCTTGAATATTTATTTTATTCTGGTTTTTTAACCGACTTCAGATTGTGGTCAAACGCGAGCCTATATTGTATAAAAAAAAACTCTTCCATAGATCGAAGAAGATCTCGAAGCGCTTCACCGCACCGGCGTCAAGAACCAAAGCCACACGCTCCGCCTCTCCCGTACGGTGGTCCGCGCAAAGACGCGGCGCGCCCAGGTGGCGCTATTGCGGTTGCTGCGCGACGCCGACCTGCCGTGTCGCCGCCTGTTCCTGGACTACCGCGGGCTGAGGTTGCTGGCGCCGTGGTGCGCTGACGCGTCCCCAGAGTTCAGGTAAAATAAACAAAATTTGTAGGTTATTGAATTAGGCGTTACTTTGCGGAGGTCCATATTAATAAACTGAAACAATTACTTTGCTCACCCGCGACCTTACTATAGTTACGTTTATGCAAGAAATGCGTGTTCATGCAGTTCCTCCACCTCCACACTGTACGAACACACACAAATCGCATAAACCCAACCATCACCAGCACCAAACTACACTGACGCGGCCACGCCACTAGTTTAGTGGTGGTGATGGTTGGGTTTATGCGATTTGTGTGCCGCTAGTTCCCTGGTACGAAGAATAAAGTCACATTTCGTCTGTACTGTACGGTGATCAGCATAAGAAGCCGGTTTACTAAGATTTGAATAAGATTCAGAGATCCGTCGTTTCTTTGAACATGAAACTATCGTGAGACTTACCATAGTGAAAAAATACGGATTATTCGGGTATGTATTACAATACCGAAGTACGAAAGACCGAATGTATGAAAACATCGAATGGGTCAAAAGACCGACACGATTTTTTTCTGAAACCGTTAACTTTTTAAGATTGTTATAAAACAAACCTAACCTAACCTAATGGGTTCTGTATGATGCCGTTTTAATAAATTCTGAGAAGTTTACGGTTTCAGAAAAAAATCGTGTCAGTCTTTTGACCCATTCGATGTTTTAATACATTCGGTCAATGGGACTTCGGTATTGTAATACATACCCGATTATTCACGTCTTTAAACTACTATTTGTCTTTTCACTATCCGTTGTTTAATTTTTTGTAATAATTGTCTCGGTTTAATTTCTAGTCATGTCTCTGTCTAAATAATGATAATTATGGACAAATGGGCATGGAAATTATTAGAGCACCCATGTCAAACTTCAAGTCACTAGTTTGCCAAAAGCTTAGGGCCGCAAATCCTAATCTCAAAGAAGACTAACTACTGAAAATCTGAACGTGATAAAGTATAAGTAATATTTATTAAATTCCCAATAAAAATTAACTTTTGCCAGATATTTATCCTCGTTTATTTATCCTCGTTGTTGAGTAACAGGAACATTCTGAGTGGGCCACATGTTTGATATGGCTGTATTAGTGGTAATCTAAGCAAAAAGGGTCTCGCATTTTGACTAGCGCGCAACTGAACATTGGATGGCCCCTCATAAAGTGAATTCAGCCCGTCAAAGTGGCTTGTTGTGTATACACAAAGGGAGTTCTTTGCACGAGGCCTAAATAATAAAAATATGTCAATAAACAGGTTTAAACTTTTCAACGCCAACGACACATATATAGGTCACAAAGTACAGTGTCAAAGTGACCTTGACACAATGACATAAGATTCAAAGCAGGTTTACGTTTTGTCGAGGCGCGGCGGTGAAAGGGTTAAATACAATGCAGCGTAATACACATAACTTATCTGTTGAATTATCCTTTGAGTCTTGTTGGTAAATGAGTATTTTGTCTGTGCAGGCTAGAAATGCTGCAGACAGTGGACCGACTGCCTATCACCAACAAGACCATGGTTTCCGAGAGCCGTTTCTTCACCATCGTAGAACGGTGGCTTGCTGACGCACCCCAGGAATACATCGATGAGGCTACTGGTTTGTAAAGTTTTTAATGATTTACCGTTCACTCTACATTAGATATATTTGCTAACGAATCTGGACCGGTTTTACATATAATGTGTTCTGTATATTTCGACGCAGTTCTATGCATCAAGGTCACAGGTAGCCTCACAGGCAGCCGTAGCAAATGTCTATCTAATATCAGCATTCAATAATATCACATTTTCTCGCTTGACGGCAAAGGGTGGTGATGATCAAGATTCATCATTCTTAATTTGGGAATGAAGGAGAGAAAGCTTAAAATTGTCTAAATATTTTGTTCCTACTGGGACAGTTAGAAAAACGAGTTGTGCTTGTGTTCACTCGTTATGGCCGTCCAGGACCATTTGGAAAAATGTAGGGTCATACAGTTTAGTTCAAGGTCCTTAAAGTAAGAAAAAAAAAATTGAAAAATGTTAATTTATACGGCCCGGCCACGACTACGCGCTATGGCTAGCGTAGTCGTGAACCTGTAAGTAATAGAACAGTCTAACTAAGTAAATAATAAAAGGACCACAATGTCACTGCCACAATTGCAAGGATTGTCAAGTATATTTATCTGATTCTCCTCAGGATTACCAGTAGAAATACCCAATAGAGCACAAGATGACAGCGCCCCAGAGAAAAGCAAAGAAAATGCAGCAATAATGGAAAAAGTCAAAGACCTCTCCAACCAGTTGCTCGAACGATGGTCTAGTTTGAAGGTATGTTTTTAACTTACGCCATGCGATATTATATAATTAATAAAAAAATATTATGGTGACAGGTCACATGAGAGAGATCCGTTTCCAGACAGATGTTATGCCTGAGGACCGAGAGTTGGATTATACTTATATATCAGTGGAGAAACTTAAAGCAAGACATACGACTCCACTGCGTCGTAGGTGGCGCCAGGGTTGCTACAGAAGTGTAACAGCTAACCAATCCATTACGTTCCAGGAGGTGTTCAAAATTCCCAAAAAGGAGCGTATCCAGCAGATGAAAGAGCACGAGCGGCAAGCGAACGTAGAGCGGCGCGCCGCTGACTCGAGCGGCTCGCGCGACCGCGACCGCGACCGCCGCGACGAGCGCGAGCGAGACAGGGAGCGTGACCGCGAGAGGGAAAGGTAGACTTTACACCCTGAATTGCCGGTTAGGGATGATGATACCACCAGTCCCCAGTCACAGACGTACTTTAGAGCTGTCAAAATACGATTATCCTATTAATTTTGTATGACAAGACGACGTCACTTATTTGCAATGATCGGAATTATGGCCGGAATAGTGCCCTGATAAATATCGAAAACCCGGTATTCAAGAATAAATATGTTTTCCTATCTGGTTGTAACCACATATTATGTCTTCTTGCAATGAATATGTATTTTAGCTCGCCTAATTCCGATCACTGCTTATTTGCTAGCTCAATAGACTAACTATTATTATTTTGTTTATATTAAAAGTGAATTTTTTAAATGAACTTGATAAATAATCTGATTTTCAGGGCAATTTTTTTTTTATACTAGAGTCGCGCCTTGTACAATAATTGTTTTATGGTGTCATCTACCCTATGTCTAACGCGCAGGCGCTCGCGATTGCATTCACTATCATTTTTGTTTTTATAAAAATGAAAATTCTTTTTACATCCCTAGGGACAGAGAGCGCGAGAGGGATCGAGAACGTGAGCGCGAGCGAGAGAGGGAGAGGGAGCGTGACCGCTACAGAGACCGCGATCGCGACCGGGACCGCGACAAGGACGATCGGGATAGAAGGAAAAGAAGAGGCAGCCCTGAGGGCAGGAGGAGCATAAGGTTAGTTTTAAGGCCGGAGCAGACCATGTGCGTGTGCGTGTCACATCACTCGTTGTCGATGGTCAAAGGCGTGTAGCCACATATTGAGTCAAAATATCCTACAGAAAGCCTTCCACAGACCGCAGACGGAGCGTGTCCAGCGCGTTTTATAACACTGAATCACATATTCGGTGACACACACCGGCAGTGCGGTACAGCGTATATAATTCAGTGTTATGCAACGCGCTGGGCACGCTCCGACGACGTCGCGCGCTCGCCCCGCGCTGCGATCTGTGGAAGATATGTTCAAACTAACCGCTACCATCACACCATCTGCTGAAGTATTCCGGATTATTTTCAATACACTGTATAATCTTTAGACGACCAGATGGCTTAGTGGTTTGAGAACCTGACTATAAAGCTTGAGGTCTCGGGCTCGATCCCCGTGTTGGGGCAGATATTTGTATGAAAAATACGAATGTTTGCTCTCGGGTCTTGGGTGTTTAACAAATATGTATTTAAGTATGTATCTATCTATATTATATAAGTATGTTTATCCGTTGCTTAGTACCCATAACACAAGCTTTGTTTAGCTTACTTAGGGACTAGGTCAATTGGTGTGAATTGTCCCCTGATATTTATTTATTTATTTACGATTTTTGCATACGCAGACTCAACGAGCGCGTGCTAGCGGCCGTACCGCCGATGAGCAAGGAGGAGCGGCGGCGCGCGTTCGCCGAGGCAGCCGCCGCCGCCGACGAGACGCGGCGCCAGCGCGACCACTACCCGCACTACTGGCCCGACCCCGCCGCCTACCCGCAGGTATCAGCCGGCCGAGCGACGCTTGCACTAGATATGAGCAAGGAGGAGCGGCGGCGCGCGTTCGCCGAGGCAGCCGCCGCCGCCGACGAGACGCGGCGCCAGCGCGACCACTACCCGCACTACTGGCCCGACCCCGCCGCCTACCCGCAGGTATCAGCCGGCCGAGCGACGCTTGCACTAGATATGAGCAAGGAGGAGCGGCGGCGCGCGTTCGCCGAGGCAGCCGCCGCCGCCGACGAGACGCGGCGCCAGCGCGACCACTACCCGCACTACTGGCCCGACCCCGCCGCCTACCCGCAGGTATCAGCCGGCCGAGCGACGCTTGCACTAGATATGAGCAAGGAGGAGCGGCGGCGCGCGTTCGCCGAGGCAGCCGCCGCCGCCGACGAGACGCGGCGCCAGCGCGACCACTACCCGCACTACTGGCCCGACCCCGCCGCCTACCCGCAGGTATCAGCCGGCCGAGCGACGCTTGCACTAGATATGAGCAAGGAGGAGCGGCGGCGCGCGTTCGCCGAGGCAGCCGCCGCCGCCGACGAGACGCGGCGCCAGCGCGACCACTACCCGCACTACTGGCCCGACCCCGCCGCCTACCCGCAGGTATCAGCCGGCCGAGCGACGCTTGCACTAGATATGAGCAAGGAGGAGCGGCGGCGCGCGTTCGCCGAGGCAGCCGCCGCCGCCGACGAGACGCGGCGCCAGCGCGACCACTACCCGCACTACTGGCCCGACCCCGCCGCCTACCCGCAGGTATCAGCCGGCCGAGCGACGCTTGTACTACAGTACCCGGCCATAAAGATTACACATCGGTCTTTGGAACAAGACTCGGCAAAATGTCGGCTTCGTAGAGCGTTGTCACACATTACTTGTAAGTAGCGTGCGACAACGCTCTAAGAAGCCGACATTTGCAGAGTCTTTTTCCAAAGACCGATGTGTACCTAATCTTTATGGCCGGGTACTGTAGATATGTTTAAGTACTTAACTAAATGTAAACAAACATGAACAACCAACAACAATCCGGTTCGAAGGACCAAAATGTATGGTCGAAAGGTTGAGGAAAATTGTTATTTGTGATTTGCAAAGTGAGTTGGTAACACCGTCTTGTACTACAGGGCATTCCCGCTTCCACTACAGGGTACAAGAAGATCAAGTCTTGCATGCACTTGCACATAAACGATTCTCTATCATCGTACAGAAAAAAACACGTTTCGTGTAATAGGGACAGAGTCCAATTATATTTTTTCATTTGTTCTTGTAACGGCCAAATGATGAAAAAAATCAAGAATCAGCGCCAGAACTAAAGTCACCAACACAGCTGGAAGAATCGCTAGACTCAGTGGCAGTGGACACGGCGTATCGTTCGTAACTGATGGCCGACGAAACCCAAAGCTTTGCGAATGGCGTCCACGGACCGGGCGCAGTGCAGGTAGGCTGAGATGAAGCGACGACTTGGTTAAGCTGGTGGGAACGCGTTGGATGCTGATGGTGTGACAGGTCTTTTTGGTAGAGCTTGGGGAAGGCCTATATTCAGCGGTGGACGTCTTTCCGCTGAAATGATGATGGTGATAACGGCCATAAGGATCCAATAATAGTAAAAATCATAATTCAGTAAACGCAATTGTTACTACAAACACAATATTAAAACAACCATCTTTTCTAGATGTTTCCACCGGGCATGATGAGCGCACCGCCCAATATGATGCCCCCCATGGTGCCTCCAGGCATGCCACCAGGCATGGCACCAGGGATGCCCCAAGGAATGCCCCAAGGAATGCCCCAAGGAATGCCCCAAGGGATGCCTCAAGTAATGCCCCAAGGGATGCCCCCAGGAATGCCCCCAGGAATGCCGCCCGGGATGCCTCCCGGTATGCCCCCGAGCATGCTGACCGGGATGCCTCAAGATATACCCACGGAGTGGATAGGGCCCTCTGGGGAGTTCCAAGGTCCCCCGGGATTCTGTTCTACTTTCGGAGGCGCGCAACAGTTCTGTATGCAGCAAGCCAAGTAAGTCCATATCAAACAATAGTTATTTATTTATGATAAAAGTGCGGAAAGTAGAGTGTTTTTGAGGCATGAGTTGGGAATTTCCTTCTTCGACACATATATCATACGTTTTATAATGCATTAAGCATAAGTTTTCTGCACCATTTAAAAGTAAATATTCCCACTTGTACGCTTTCCGAGTTTGATGGTGATAATGATTGTACTAATTTCGGAATCCTTCCGGAACTAAAACCCTAGTGCAAACTGTGCGTAAATAATATTAGAAAAAATAAACCTTATGTTTTCCAGCCTCATGGGCATGAGTGGTTTCGGCTTGGGCGGCTTCATGTTCGGCCAACAGATGCCGCCGGGCACTTTCCCGCCGACGCCGCAGCCCGCAGAGACCATTCTACCGGTGAGATATCATACTTCTTGATTTGCCAGTGGTAATGAACCTTAGGAACATTGTTTTTTTTTAACCCCGACACAAAAATAGGAGTGTTATAAGTTTGACTGCTATGAGTGTGCGTGCGTGCGTTTTCAAACATAATGTGTGACCAAATTGCGTTGGGGGTTTTTAAAATTTTTAATTTATAGTTGGTTATTAGATGAAACACGTCCGTTCTGCCAACGAATGCACAAAAGGGCATATATACGAAGCGAGCTAAGCTCTTCTCAATCGCGTCGTAATTTTTTTTTAAACAAACCTTGTCCTGGAAATTACGAACACGACAATTAAATAATTATCCAATTTGGTGCAGTGGTGTGTCGAGAGTTTTTCGCTTAGCAACACATTTGGCGTTTAATTTTTACGTTGTACAGTCAGCATCAAAAGTAGCTGGTCAATTTTGTACCTTGTCACTCTACAGTTAGATGCAAAACGTCATACTTGATTGACAATTGTGTTATTACGACAAAGTACAAAAGTGACCAGCTACTTTTGATGTTGACCGTACCAAGGATGATATAGACTGGATTGGCAGTCGCCATAGTACGGATCGGCCGCGATTTTTGTAGTTCGATTATTAAATCTACATGGCGCTGAAATATAGCCTGAGGCTTTGAAGGCAAAACAATAAGACTACAGATATTTCATATCACTGCAAATGTATTATTATGCAATATTTTTGAAAAATAATACATTTGTAGTAATATGAAACATCTGTAGTCTTATTGTTTTGCCTTCAAAGCCTCTGGCTATATTTCAGCGCCATGTAGATTTAATAATCGAACTACAAAAACCGCGGCCGATCCGTACTATGGTGACTGCCAATCCAGTCTATATCATCCTTGGTTGTACTAATCAGTACGCATTATTCCCATTAGAGCATTCATAGTTTATTCTAGCTTCATAATTTTTTATCGTTTATTTTGAACCAGGCGCCCAGTATCGGGCAGGAGGGTTTGGAACCGGCCGAAGTGGTACTGCCTTCGATGTGGCGATCGGCGGTGGACGAGCGCGGGCGCACTTACTACTACCACGTGAAGCTGCGTCAGCCGCAGTGGCAGCCGCCCCCGCCGCCCAATGACGGTACAATACGTTTACTTTTAGTTTACCACTGACAGATGGCTTGCCTTCATTTCATTTCCAACTTTAACACCATACAAATAAAGTAGCTATTACAAAATCTGCAAACGTGGGTAACAGTATTCTAAAATTGGCTTTATTTGTAGGTCGTTAAAGTTGAATATGAAATGAAGGCAAACCATCTGTCAGTGATAAACTTTATGTAATTTTACTGTAAGGGCACTAACTACGCGACCAGCGTCCAATTGTAAGTCGTCCAAGTACAAATGTTTGTTTGTACTTTATTATGCAGGCCAGATCGCGTCGGTAAGGCGGGACTTGGCGACCGATGTGTCGGCCAAATAAGGTTAATTAGGGGAGTAATTTCAAGATACATCTCTAACACATAACTTACTTAATTATTATTATAAAACTTTAAAAACTGAACAGCTTTCATGTTTATTTTTTTCTGTAAGGTATTTATCGTATGGGCCATGTTGCCTGAAATTAGTGGTTTTATTATGTATGTGTGTATAACTCATAATTGTACATAAACCAATGAAATTAACAGTTAACAGGAGAAAAAAAAAATATTATTAATATTATTTTTAATTAGTTTTTTGATTTTTTTCAAATAAATTAATATGTATTCAATTGAGTTGTTAAATAAATGACATCACAGTTCGCTATTGCCATACGACATCTATTGGAGAATCGCATTTCGACCGCTCACAAAAAGTATTAATGATCTGTGGTGTTAAATATCCTATTCTCATAGACATCGTAGTCTGTGCACCCCTGAGTGTTATACGTTTGCATTACAAATTTTTAAATAAATTGAGAGGTTCCGACTAGTCGCGGGCCGCGTGTGTGAAACTAAATTAAAAAACCGGCCAAGTGCGAGTCGGACTCGCGCACCGAGGGTTCCGTACAAATTTATATGTATCTATGAACATCCAGTCTTAGCAGACCCTTGCTCCTAAGCAAAATGTGCGCAGTGTGGGATCATTGTAGATTGGTTACTTATAATAGACAGACAAGACAAAAAAATTATGCTTTTCGCAATTTTTCCTTTATCTGTGCTATAAGACCTTGCTTCGTACCAAATTTCAAGGTTCTGAGTTCACGGGAAGTACCCTGTAGGTTTTGATTCCCTTGCGAGTGTCGAAAATGTGCGTTATTTACTGATATAGACAGACAGACAAAAAAATTTATGCTTTTCGCAATTTTTCCTTTATCTGTGCTATAAGACCTTGCTTCGTACCAAATTTCAAGATTCTGAGTTCACGGGAAGTACCCTTTAGGTTTTGATTCCCTTGCGAGTTTCGAAAATATGCGGAAATTTGAGTCATAAACGGCTGTAACTTTTGATTGCGTTGGCTTAGAAGTTTGATTTTTTCACAGCTCCAAGGGACAGTAGACTTGAGTATTTGATATAAATTTCAGCTTGATACCTCCACGCGTTCCTGAGAAAAAGGGTCTTGACAGACAGACGGACGGACGGACAACAAGGTGAAGGGTTTCGTTTTTTCCTTTTGAGGTACGGAACCCTAAAAATATTACATTAATTACACCGTTACGTTATTTACACGAGTTACCGAAGCTCTTAGTATACTTTAGTTACCGCCCGGCTACGCTTTGGCGGCGCGGCAAGCGTTTTCTGTGTTCGTTACGCGGCCGAGACGCTCGCCGTACAGTGGTTACCTGGCGGCACACGCAATGAACTGATAAAACGCATGCCGCGCCGCCAGACGCGCGAAGTTGTGGCCGGGCGGTTAGTATTTTATCTTAATTTAATTTGTCTATAGACGAGAGTTCATCAGAGGAGGAAGAGGAACCGACTGTTCCCGAGACAGGCCTACAGCACCGACCGAAGGGTAAATTCGTCGAGGGCGTCAACGGCATCTATGAAGGTAATTAAAGTGAGCTAGATGGCTATACTCTGTTCGAGTTAACGAGCTGGTACTGAGAGAACAGCCCCATATGATTGGTTAGAGCCTTAGAGGTACGCTGTTAAAGCCACTGATTGGGTTATCTCTGAATGCGGCTTTAGCAGCGTGTTTTTGACCCACACATCTGTGGCTGTATTCTCTCAGCATTAGCTCGCTAATTTGAATAGAGTATAGTTTTATTTGGTTTAAGATCTTTCATCAATATGATAATGGAGCTATTATTGGTTTCGAAAGTTAATCGAATTGTGGCTCTTGGGGGTTATTTTAGGATTAGTGATCTTGGTTTCAGTGATAAAAGAGGATTTGCATAATGGTTTGATCCCCGACCACGCACTGGTCAGCATCAAGACGAGAAAACGGCGGCCGGGACTGGTGTCCGAGCGACCTATCAGTGTAAGTACCTCTGAGTCAAAATAAATTGCATTATACATTTTTTTACTTAGGGACTAGTAAAGTATATACGTCTCTCAGAATCAGAGGGCTTGCGCTGCAGTTCCCATGCGCGACTAGCGCGGATTGGGAACTTTATACACACTACGAATTGCTTCGCGGGCGTGTGCAGGTTCCCTTACGATGTTTTTCTTCACTGTAAAAGCTCATGGTAAAATTCTGAAAAAGCAGTGCGAGCAAAGGCTTGGACTCATGACCATGGCTTGAGAGGCCATCGTTCAAATCACTAAACGATGATTGACATACTACTGATAGGGCCATTTTTATCACAAACAAATATTCAAATGCAATAAAATTGTGTTTATGCAGCCGCGTACAGAGGAAGATAAGTTAGCAGGGAGACAGGAGGTGAAGCGCTACAAGCAGACGAAAGAGAAGCTGCGCCGTCGCCGCGAACGGTTGCTGCAACGCGTTCGCGAACTGACGCGCTCGCGCAGCACGCGCAACACGCAACTAGACCTCAAGGTAACTCTACCACACAATATTGAACCCTTTTATAGTATAAATCTTCCCAGGTGAATTTTCGCTTCGAGCCATTACATTAAATTTGAACCTTAATACTATGGCGACACCGTTTGTTTTGAAAGATAAGGGCTCGAATCGAAAAATTCACCTGGGAAGATTTATACTATACAAGCTTTTGAAACTTGAAACATTCAGGCGGTGGTCTGCAACAGACGTCGTAGGTCGCGTCCGGCGTGACGCTGTACGCGACGTACGAATGGTTACTATGGAAATGCACTGTTGTGGTCTCTCTCAGACGCCAGACCCGGCGCACGAGCGCCGCGCGCCGCGTCCATAGGTCGTACGCCGCCTACGCAGTCATTTTGGAGTTGGCGATACGGACGTCGTGTTTTTGTCATCGAAGATGATGAAATTTACAAAGGAGCAAGATGAATTACCTACTAACTAAATCAGGCAATCTCTTCATGAAAATGTCGTGACGCCTTTTCTTCTATTCTGTTTCTATAACAATAAAATTGTACAACAACACCATCATCCTCCTCCTCTTCAGAAGAAATCTTAAAATTGTCCGTTCATCCATATTTTAATCACCAAGGAGCGGAATTTTTCATAGCAAAAATCAAACATCAAAGGGATTGAACATCAGTTTTATCGACTATCGATAAATATTTCAGCAAATAGTAGGTACTTTTAAAGTAGCACTTATTAAGTTAATTACAATTAAAATATAAAACCTTATACGGAAATGCAACGAAACTAAAATATAACCTTCATTCAAAATAACAATCGAAATCTATTTCTGTATTAATCGCATTTTCTTCATCTTCTCTGTAGTAATAGAGAATTGCCATAATTTTTTCTACTCGTATATTGTCACCCTTTAAATTGGTCCTGTTATCATTGTGGATCCATTTTTAGCTTGAGAAAGAGTGTTCTACCTCCGTTGATGTAAGTAAGGGATGTTTTTTATCCATTTTTTAATCGTTTTTCTTTTAGGATTAGCCATTTTAATAACACGGGAATGACTTAGAAAAACTCAAGCGACATAAATGTCATAATGTGACGTTGACGCGATTTATTTTAATATGGAGATGCAAGTCGCTTATCAAAGAGGTCAAATGTTACAAATAATGTTAAAAGGCGCCAACAAGCGAAGAGTCGATTCGATAACATCGATAACTGGAATAGTCGATAAAACTTATGTTCAATCCCTTTGATGTTTGATTTTTGCTATGAGAAATTCCGCTCCTTGTTAATCACTTCACGTCCATTTGCATTGAGCGCGTGCGAGAAACTCATCGCAGTTTGCGTTGGAAGCCGCGTCCTTAGTGACCATCGCAAGTTTGCGCTGCTGCAGACGCCGGACGCGACCTACGGCGTTTGTTGCAGACCACCGCCAGGCGCAAGCCACACAGAAGGGACGTGGTACGGGGGCGCGTCACAGTCGCGGCGACCCTTGAATCAGATTTCATAATTTATTGAATCAGGCTTTACTTTGCGGAGGTCCATATTAATGAACTAAAACAATTACTATGCTCACCCGCGTGTTGCGCGTTCCATAAGGTCGCGGGTGAGCAAAGTAATTGTTTTAAGCAGACAGAAGAGACGGGGTGGAGATGTGGCCTGCGAACAAACGACGCGGACTGCGACGCGCCCCCGTCCCACGTCTCTTCTGTGTGGCTAGCGCCTTGTGTATCTATGAAATATGTACGAAAGTTGACTTCAAATCTCGCAAATCGAATTTCACTCGCTTCAAGTGATCAGTACACTCTGGACTGTTGTCTCAATGACGTCACAGTTGGGTACTTTGGGGAGTAAATGGAATTTTGTTAATTGATATGGTAATCTATAAATATCAATGTCTTTTTTTATTCGAGGCAATTTTTGTGTTGCACCATTACTTTCAAAAAGTAATTTTTACCAGAATATTAATACAGACTCATTATTTTATTTTAATTCAGCATTACTGAAAAAATATAAGGCTTTATGAGTCAGTGTCTTGTCACATTGACGGAATCAATGTCATAACTTAATTAGGTTGTATAAGTTAAATTATCAGCTTGACTTGAAATCCTATCAGCGGAGCTCCTATTCTGCGTAAACAGTAATTGAAATTAGAATCCCAGAATCGACCTGCAGTTTTACATTACTTAACAATCATGCCATGTAATCTTTTTTAGGTAGTAAAGCGGCTATATATAAATTACGTCATATCAATTTTGATAAATTTTAGAGCCTCTCTTTATTACATTTCGTCTTTGACGCACCACTACATAAAAACACATGAAGGGAACTAAAGCAACTTTTTGAGTTATAGCGGTTTGAAAGAGTCATCACAAACAATTATGGTGACCATTTCTTTAGAACTGAAAAAATATGTATATATAACATTTTCAGATATTACCCATATTAAATCCAATGATAAGTTATAGCTATAGTTATAGCACTTAGCGAGCTCAATAATTTTGAGATTCAAATCTCAGTTTTCAAAATGGTGACTAGACGCTTTTACCCTTCACATTTTCTTAATATCCACAGATGATCGACCTAGCCAACTCAGACACAGAGTCCGACCCCGAAATCGAGGAAGAAGCCGCCGCCCCTGTGGAGATCGAGGCTCCCGCGCCCGTCGAGGCTCCCACGGTTGAAGTCCTTGACCCTGAACCCTCGCCCCCCGCCCAAGACGCGGAAGAGGCCGCGCGCAAGATAAAGGAACACTTCAGGAGCAGCATGGCGCGAGTGATGGTGCACCATCTGAACCCTTACCGGCACTCCGACGCGCCCGCCGGCCGGATCACGTGCACTGCGGACTTCAAGCATCTGGCTAGGAAGGTTTGTTTAATACTTGACTGGATTAAAATCAAATCAAATCAAATTCTTTATTAAAATAAATAATTATTTACACGAAAAGTCGTTAGTAAGCGCTGAGATTATGTCTAAGTGTTAGTAAACAAAGACCGACATACTAAAGTACTGACTCGATACAAATTGACCTTAATGGAACACTAACAACCTAAACATAACAACATAAACATAATACAAACAATACCGTGCTATAATTCATAAATAACTTAAATGTCTAATCTAGGATACTAAAGTAGCCTGTTTCTTAGGCAAATAAATATTTTGAGTGCTAAAAGATAAATAACATACCTAACTAATTAAAATATGTAAATAACTAATTAAAATAATACGGCACAGGTCGAATGTAAAATCAATTTCAACCGCTAAATTTAGCGGCATGAAGTTTTGC
Organism: Archips xylosteana; assembly: GCA_947563465.1. NCBI lineage: Eukaryota > Metazoa > Arthropoda > Insecta > Lepidoptera > Tortricidae > Archips > Archips xylosteana. The sequence continues at coordinate 19,828,994 of OX387345.1, read as the reverse complement.
ACGGCTGTTAAGGAACGCAACGCTACGCAGATTAAAAGCGTAAATGAGGACTGTGATATGGGTCAATCAGTTTACGCTGTCCCCGGTTGTCCAAGTGACTTCTTCATACTGTTTCATAGAAAAATGCTAAGGTTGTCCAGGAGACAAAATGTGTGTATAACAGGTGGCAATAAAAAGTTGATTCACCTTAAATTCATTTTAAATGTAATTTAGTGAAATCCCGCAATTATAAGCAAAGCAGCAGTAGTTCACACGCATGTCATGTAACTGATTCATAAATTTAAATAGGTAGTCAATGTCATGATGACAACTCCTGAATTCCAGATAATTTCAATTGATTAACTGTAAAATTCAAATTTTACTTGCTTACACATGAATAAAATAGTTAGTTAATACCTTTGATCAATTATAACTGAAGATACACATTGCCGAACAAAATCCCCTTCAAAGAATGTCCGAACTTTTTTATTTGTTTGCGTAACAATTAAAATCATCACCTACACAGAAATTTGAACTTAGTCCTTACTTCATTACAGTCGAATTTCGGTTGACACTTGACAGCTAAGCTTGACAATTTCACGCAACGTACTGAGAAAAAAGAATGCCACTTTTATCAAAGTGGCGCTCATTTGGCTCGGACATTTTCGGGCGCGCGACTGTGGATCTACAGTTATAATTGATCAAAGGTTAATACAAAATCTAGGGGTTAACGTTTTGATATTATTTGTTTTGTGTTGCCTACTATAATATAACCCAATTGTTTTTTTTTTATCAGAATTTTTCCTTTCCCCAGCTAACCCACTTTGTGATGCTCAAAGAGCTCAAGCACTGTCGCTCCGTGGACGAGTTGGTCGTAACCGATTCAGTCCGTTCCAAAGCCAGGGAGTTCGTCAAGAAATACATGGCCAAGTTTGGCCCCGTCTACAGAAGACCTGCCGAAGAGGCGGACTAGCGTTTACTGAGGGGCGCCGCGCCCCTCGTTTAATGTAAGTGGATATCATTACTAGGATCGTGAGATTCGATCTAACGTTGGGATTGTGCGCAAACATTCAAACCAGAGGCCATATTGTCTATCGTATTCACTATTCTTTTCTGTCAAACGGTATAACATGGTGACACAAAGAGAAGATGAATGCGATGGCAAGCGTCTGTGCTTTAGACAATATGGCTACTGGTGTATGTTGGACTCACTCCGACAGTCAGTCAGACTGTCTGAAAAAGACGGTGTTAAACTATCTCTACAATTGGCAATAAGGCTGGACGTGACATAAAATATGATAGGTAAATATCAATGATTCAAATGAATGTGTCTATAGAATGATCTAAACTTTCTAATATTAACTGTATACTCTAAGTATGGTTCCTAAATTCTGTGAACTAGTCTTACGTTACAAAGGGTGACATTGTCACGTTGCGAGCGGAAGGAAAGACGGTTTGATCGGTACTGAGTTTATTTTATTAAAAGATGACACCTAAAACAATAGGTACAAGGCTAGGAAACAACACACTTGCTACTACATTTCTTGCGAAAAGGAAAATTTATATGTAAAACTTATAACGTGCCTTTTAAGTATTGCAATATTCACAAATACATTTAAAGTGAGATACAGATCACGTTACACACACTTCACTTAATAGGTAGATATAAGGTACTTGTGTGGCCAGGGGCCTGTCTTAAATCGATTGGCTGCACGACTGTGCGCTCTTAGAGCTGGAGATCGAATGAAATAAAAACCAAAGGATGTGAAACAAGAAATGGATTTTTAAATTTAGAAATGAACAGAAGGCAATTTGCTTTAAAGAAAAGAAAAATGTAAACAGACAGGGACAGAGAGGCCCTGTTGTCTAATGCTCTCGGAATAACAATCTCTATCACCTTCGATCATAATACAGGGTGTTACATTGAACGTAGTACAAATTAAGTAATTCCGGCTCAGTTAACGATAGAGAACAAAATGCACGAATTGAGTAATTAAAATACTTCGTAATTAACTTTTGCTTATTTGCTAACAGAATAAAGAAATTAAAATCTCCTAGTGTTGTCACCCATCATGACGTCACGTTTACTTGACGTATCTATTCCTCAAGCTTTGTTATCAGTTATCAGTGTGTCAAAACATCAAAACAAATGATAAGGAGCAACAAGTGGTATCTGTTAAAAATATTTTTTTATTAGAAAGTAAAATTAACTGTTAAGTTCAAACGTACTTCAGCAAGTGTTCGAAATGTCCACCTCCTTCCTGAACACATAGCTCTGCACGTCGTCGAAGATTTCTTTGCACTCTCCCGAGTACGAACTCGTTGGTTTTTACTACCTCAAACGCCTGGATTATTTTTTGGCGGAGCTCCAGAACAGTATCAGACTCTCGTTTGTATACCAGTCTTTTGAGCTCACCCCAAAAAAAATAATCCAGTGGAGTTAGATCCGGGCTACGAGGCGGCCATTCCACTGGACCACTGCGTCCTATCCAACGTCCAGGGAACTCTTGGTCCAGGTAACTCCGAACCCGCAGAAAAAAATGTGCTGGAGCTCCGTCTTGTTGATAGTGCATGTTTTGCAAATTTTGTTCGGGAATTTGTTGCAACAGCATTGGCAACTCGTTTCTTAAAAAGGCTTCGTACTTAATTCCATTTAAATTACCTTCAATGAAATAAGGTCCTATGACATAATTATTGAGAATACCCGCCCAAACATTAACTGAGAAGCGTGTTTGAAACGAGTCTCGCCGTGTCACATGAGGATTGACATCACTCCTCCAGTGCTCGTTGTGTATGTTAAACAGTCCTACTCTGGTGAAGGTAGCTTCATCTGACCATAAAATGTTAAGGTGTTGGTTTTGTAATAGCCAACGACATAACCGTACTCTCCTGGAATAATCTGCTAAGACAATATCTTGCACCCGTTGAAAGTGAAACGGGTGTAATCCTTCGGCATTCAAAAGTCTCCAAATAAAAATGTGGGTTGTACCAAATTGTGCCGCGGCTTCTCTGGTGCTGGCTTCTGGGTGGCGGATAAAATACCTAAGTACTCGTGTTTTAAAAACCCCTGAGTACCTTGTACGCCGGCCTCTACCTTGGGCATGAGCTGGGACCGTAAACTGTCCATAGTCTCTCAAATTCTGTACACTTGTGTTGATCAATTGACGAGTGGGGATTGAACTCTCCGGGTATCACTCATGAAATAGTTCTTGTGCCCTCATCGTACTCTGCGATGTGAAATAAAGTTCTACCATCACTGATCGCTGAATATTAGTAAACGGATAAGCAGGAGGCATGACTTCTGTTTAAAATTAAACTGCGACAATAAAGAATCAAACGAAATGCTGGTTTGTTATGACAAATAACTTCAGTAATGTGTCAGAATGAATTTTACTCATAAATTATCAACATAGGAAAGCAAAAAGGTAAGTGTTCACTACAAAACTAGATTCAAACTTTTTTCTTTTAACTCTCTAATTAGGGTAACCACGATGAGACCAAAAAATAGGAAAAATTTAAAAAGCAATATTAATTAATTAAGATGACTTTAACAACACGAGACCTAGTAGAGGCGTTTAGCATCAGGGAGACGAAATTAAAAAACAAGAGTTGTATTACGTTCAATGTAACACCCTGTATATACTTGTAGATGCTCGATCGCCGCTCGAAAAATGGAGCCGTCAAAACAAGGCATAAATCATCACATCAATATGCCTTGTTTCGCTCTCAGTCCCTTAGTAACCGTCAACGTGAAATGTCGTTTACAATGCCGAAATGCGTATTTAAAAAACGCGAAAACTATACATTAAAAGGGCTAAAAGACAGAATGTCATACTTTCAGTAAGTATATCTGTGTAGGCAAATAGTTGTTAAGTTTTTTTTATCATATTCTTCATATTTTGTAATATCTATCACCAAGTGCCGTGAACAAATATCACTGCATCTGTGTAAGTCAGTGTTGTTGCGACAGAGACGATTTTTGAGTTTGATTTTGTATAGGACCGTGCATCTACGTATTATATGATCGAAGGCTATCACTTCTTCTTTCTGTCACGCGGTCTAGGATAGAAAGAGATGGTGAATGTGATCGCAAGCGCCGGCCTCAGGCTTGCAAAAGCTATGGCAACCTCGTTACACCATACTTTATTGTGGTAGAAAAACAGCATCCTCAGTGATTGTAATAATATCAACTGTGTAATAGGCGGTATAGACTAGTATGGATTAGTCTTTTATGAATATTATTGAATCGCGAAGGCGATAATATCCCCCTGAATACTATGTGGAGATGCAAAAAACGTAACCTCTATGAAACACACTGAAAATGTTCTTAAAATGCTAAACCATGCGCATACATTTTCTGCGTATGCGGTACAAGAAACACCTAACCCAGAAAGGAGACAAATGTTTTTATTTGCTGTCGCCATATTTTTTAAAGGAAACAATTTCCACTGGTGATATGGTGAATTATCGTCGTAGTAAATGATTTTAGTATTTTTAAAGCACTTAGAATAAAAAGCATGACCACAAATTTTAAATGAAAACAGAAATTATTTGTATATCTAATGATCTTTGCATTGGTTTTAAGTTTTTGTGAGTTTTGATTTACTTTTAAATCCAAAGTACCCTGCGTTCTATAGTGAGGCAGTACTAGACTAATATTCATGTACCTATAAATAAATCTCTTATTCCTGGCTCAGTAGAGTTCATAAAAGTGATATAGAAGGTCTGTGTTTTGACTGCAACGCAACTGCCGTATGCACAATTGTACAGGTAAGGTAAACGTACCAATGCTCGACACCTTAACGCCCTGTAGATGACACCGACCTGCCACTTCTCTTACTCTGACATAAGATTGAAGGTGCCATGTATTGGGTCAGTGTCGAACACAGAGACGTTTAACTTACGTGCAGTTTAATCACAGCGTCACTGCAGGTGGTCAAATCTGGCTACTGAATATTGGAGTAACTAGAATTGCTATAGCGTTGATGCGTACAGATGTAGTACAAAATGATTTTCCTTCGTATTTTATCGGAAAAGTTCGTATTTATCGTGCTCTCTCAATTAGCTTCAGTACCCATCTTACAGCCGTGTCTGTAGCCATCTTACATTTTTCACTTTGACATTTGACACTAAACAATAAAGTTCCATATTAATGGATATGAAAAATATCACTGATGGACAGTTCGGGTGCCATCGTATTCCGATTGAGATCCGAGTTTTCCCGATGGAAAATCATTTTGCACTACATCTGTAATCAAGTTTACTTTCAGTTCAGTACTAACTATATAACTACTTAAATATAGTAATGCGCAAGAACTGTGTATACAGTAATTGTCTCTAATATTTTCTGTCAATCTTAAAATCAATTGACTACCTATTTTTTCTATCGTTCGTTCGACAACATAAACATACCTACCTTTAGTACGGTAATTGTAAATGTTAGTGTAGAATTATATTGGAATTTTGACGTTGTCTTGTAAAAAACTTGTTTATAGGAAAGCTTGTTTGTTTATGATTATATTTTTGAATTATGGTTTAAAGATAAAGTAACGTACTTCGGTATAATTATACTGCGGTTTCACGCTTGATTTGATTACGAAATTAATATGAGGCCATTCAAGTCAATAATATGACAGACAACAAAAGCGTTCATTGTATTTTTTCTGAGACAACGTCACTTTTCACTTTCCCTCATTTTCCTATGTGTGGTAGTGTTAGTTATAGGATATTTTTAAATAATAAGCTTGTTTGACTGGAGAATGGCTGTCGATAGATAAACTGCGTGGCCATAGCTCCGCGTCGTACGTGTTTTGTTCCTGGCACGGAGCTCTGGCTGGCCCCTAGTTTCTGTAAGTAGCGAGAACGTGTACTCTCGTAATGCAATTAAAGGTATTTATTATAATGATGATCTCTAGCTCGACTGGGATTCGTAGAATTGTCCGATTCTAATCTACTGCACGGTTACAACTCGAATATGATATGAGATACAATGTGACATGCTTACTATTATTTTATTGAAGTACACAGTATTATGTATAGGTTAAATTTACCGGAACTGATGATGAATAATTACACTCCGTAATGAATTAGTTTGTAAGAGATGATCATTGTTCTTTTACTGAGTTGCAAATATTTTTTTCTTATATTCGCAAAGACAAAATGGTAGTCAAACCAATGTAATTTAAATAAGTAATCTTTTTTGTATACATTGATGATTTAAATTGTTATTAAGTCGCAAATTTTAGCCATTTGGACTTTGGAAGCAGATTATGTGATTTACTTTTTTTTTTTCATATTTTTTATTTTTCGACTTTACAGAAACATTATGTCATATTTTCATGTATGTTAAGAGAACTTGGGTGTTAGCTGAATAGCGTCGTAACGTAAGCATGCAATGAATGTTTAGAATGAACTGTCAATGTGGCACATGTCATGTGTTGCAATGTCATAGATAGATTATGGTAAATATTCGTTCTATTTAGCTTTAACTTCACTGTTTCTTCTAGACGTTTTATAAAGTATTCGAATATCCATGCATCTGGAGTTCCTTTGAAAAACGAGGATGACTTTAGTTCTTTGGTATGGCTTGGATCCATTTTTCAGCTTTATAAATTGAAAATTTGAAGGACTATGGACTAATCCTCCAGTATATTTTTGCAGTCCCGGTATATCATTACCAAAATTTTACAATGCTCTGAATGCTTGTGCTCTTTTCACTCAGCTCCTCAAAAGTTAAATCCATTTGATCTTATTTTATTTTAGGAACAGTCAAGTTAAGGTCATACACACTTGTCGTTAATAAATAAGTTCGACTGTCTGTAAATATTGTAAATAAAACACTTAAGCTAATTGACATTTGTTCATGTTGATAGAGTGACAATTTTTATTTTTATTCGTAGTACCTATGGCTTGCTGATTTTATAATTTTAATGTGGCGATGAGATCGAAGCCGTCTGAACAAATAAAATGTTATTTCTTTTAATAAATACTTGTTTGTTTTCCTAAATCCCCTCTTATAGTTGATAATTATTTGGCGTGGCTGTCGAGGACAGATTTGCAGGTTTTTGCGTGGGCCGACATCTTCTTGCACGTATCGCTCTGTTTCCAAGTTTGACATTCCTGTAACAAGTTTATAAACAGTAATTAATGTGATGCATCTGGTGACATCGCGTAAGAGCGGAAAGTTGCAGTTGGTTACAAGTCCAATTTGGACTTGAGAATGTTTATACGAGTTTGAGCTCTATTATTACAATTCTATGGAACATACTCGTGCGTGAATTTCTCCGCTTTGGCCAAAGTGTTATGGTTTCATTATTTATTGTTCAATGATCAGCAGCAAACTACCTACTGTAAAAATATTAGGGTGCGGTTAAAACACTGCCTTTATTTGTCAACCCGGAATGAACTACAATTAGGTATGCACAACCTGATAAATCAAACCCTCGAGTCATACACTTACACATCCTCTGGATAGGGCAAAAGTTAAAAGGATACGATGCGCACCATTTCTCCATACAAGCGTAGTCCCCTCTTTCCTCCCTGGATAATGGCTTTAGAGCCAATTTTTTTTACTGTGTAATCTGTATCTACCACAGGCTATGCCCCTATGTTTCGTTTTTTTCCATATTTCAATTAACATAAGAAATATGAGCTTTCAAAAACTGAAAAAAATTGCCCAATTTCAACGTCATTTTCAGACACACATCAGAAAAGAATCCCTCATATAAACAAAAAAAAAGAAAACGTAGGGGCATAGCTAAATCTTTCTTCTAATTATTTTTGAAAAAAATATTTTTATTGGTCCAGTTTTCGAGAAGAAGACAGGGGACTACGAAATGCTGTTTTGACCAATTTTACGCGCCTATTAACGGTCTGAGCTGCAGCTATCCCACTCTCGCTGTACTGACACGGAGGGGTTAGGGCGAAAAAGCGACATTTCATTAAAATACCTATTTCTCAAAAGTCTCTCAGCCATTGTTTCCTCTTAAGGGTTTATGACCAATATATTTGTTAAGTCTTCACCAGCGTGTGGGACGCTGGCCAACTTTCGACCCATTTTAGTAAATCTTTAGTTTGCTGACTCGGAGTCGCTAATTTTATGTCCACAGGAAAGATAATTTTTGTATCTTACGGCGTGTATGACCCTCTCATGTTATTGCCAAGGGTTTGAATTGAATTATTAGATCGTGCATTATTGTCGTTCATTCCGTTTATACTCCATTTAATTTAGAATTATAAACTACAACAACATTATATTGCGGCTCGTGAACTGTTATCTCTTTACAATTTGTACTAGAGTAACAATTGACGACACGCAAATAAAGTGACATTAAAACAATTTTATTTTGCGGCTCCCAGACTATTGTACTGTACAATTTGCTAGGTAAGAAATAGTTGACGAGCCGCAATATAATGATGTTGTGGTTTTCAATTCTAAATTAAATGAAGTATAGATAAATAAAGGTCGTGTTTTAAACGCACATACATTGTCACGTACATTATCTAATATATAAAAATCTCGTGTCACGGTGTTTGTTATCGAACTCCTCCGAAACGGCTCGACCGATTTTTATTAAACTTTTCTCTGTATTCGGTTGGTCGTAGGCTATTTTTTATAACTACCCCTTTTCTTCGCGGACGGAGTCGCGGGTAACAGCTAGTTAAGCTATAAAATTTGTTTGTTACATAACTGCATAAACTGCAAAAGCTAAGAGCCAAATCATATGGATGAAATAGAGATAAAAATAATAATACCATAACAATGAGTTACTTATTAACTTTTTGCGCATTACATTTGTAATGGTTGCGTGTGTAGCTTCAATAATTGATTGTGGTCATACAAGTTATAATAGAGATGATATTGAACACTTACATACCTACAATACAATGTCAATGTTGAATGTGAAGAAATATACTGATACCACTTTCTAGTAAAGCTTCGCAGGTGGGCAGGCTTCCTTAAGATCTTTTCCTTCGCCTTAACACGTTTCCTGTCCCCCATACAAAGGGTAAAATTTGCTCCTCAAGTCCACTACAACATTTATTGTATTTTTCATCTCTAAAAACCCGGAAAGTGAGGCAAATCATATCTGACATACGGGAGGATAACCATTAGGTATTTTCTTCCCTAGGGTAGATATGAATTAAAAAAAATAAAGACATTGGCTGTCAATGGAACACATACGCATTTAGCCTAGCATTACGGCATATAATTAAGTATTGAGTTTTTTTTTAATTAGTCATATAATTACAAATTTTATAATGCCAGGGAAATATTATTAAATTAAATTATTAATTTACATTAGTTTCTTATTTAGTGACTTAAACCAGAAAAGTTAGAAAATGTTAAGAAAAAACACGGTAAACGACAATGTTATTGCCCACACAGCCTATCTCTATACAGCTTAACTCCTTGGTTCAAATTGGTTGCTTACATATTTTATAAATAAATTTACTAAAATACCTACTTTATCTACTGTTTTCATTGATTATTATATTGAACATTCTAAATTTTGTTAAATTAATTATTCTTTAACAATAAACTCCATTGAAATATTTTACAACGATCTTATTGACCAGTTTAGACATTTTTATTTATTTAGGTATACTTATATTTTCTTACTTTCCTTGTAGTCGAAATGAAAAGCAGAGTGTTTAACTCGGGAAAAACACCAATATCACCCTCGGAATATTGGCACCCTCGCTGTGCTCGGGTGCCAAGTAACCTCGTGTGATATTGGTTATTTTCCTCCCTTATTGAACAATCTACTATTGTTTATTTGATTACGTATCATTTTGGATACATGGACTTGTGGATAACACAGTTTTTGTATCCAAGTGGATGCAATTGCACAGGACAGGGAACGTGATAAAGCTCATTGGAAATTCTAAATGTAATTTCGCACATAGATTTCGAATAACTCGAGCTCGAGCTGTGGCTTGAAACCACGATCTGCTTGAGAGGCCATAGGTGGAACGACTAGGCTGCCACGGCTTTTCAGCTTTTTATCGGTAAGGTCTTCCGAAACTCACCACAACAGATTGCATGTAGCTGCAAATCTGTAGCTTGATCAACGGGCAGGCTTCCTTGGGCGGGTATTCCTCGTATTTCCCGTTCATGCAGTGGGCCTGGACTCGGTCCAACATCGCTGTTTTGCCAGGGAGCTCCTTTTTTTGATTTTCGAAGACTTCCGCCGCTTTCTTCTCGTCGATAGTGTCATCGGTCAATATTCCGAGCTTTCCAAGGAAGCACTTTGCGCTTTCACACTGAAAAATTGTTTTTCTTTTTACCACTGGGAACCAGAAACGAATCAGAATTGTGTATGTTAAAACCGCAATGTACCTCGTTGTATAGTCGGGGTAAGAAAAGGTTCGTCACTTTTTGACTATGTCAACGAGTTATGGTCGAAAAGTGACGAACCTTTTCTTACCCCGACTATACCTCAGAATGTACCTTATCGGACGAATAGCTGGTGTTTAGTGGTTGGTCACCCACTCAATGGTAAGTAGTGGTAGTCGTTTTTTTACGAACTTTTATATACCTATACTGTCACGGGGATTATCATCGTAAAATGACTACTGTAAAAACAGTTGATTGGAGAGCTGGAACAAGACTAGCTAAATGCTTATAGCAATGTAAGTATGTGAATATTTTTTGAAGTGAAACTTCTAATGCGACTTCCAACAAGGTCGCGTTAAACGTTTAACGCTACCATGGAGGGGGTATGAAAGCATTATAGTATAGTACTGCCGAAGCAAATAATCGCGCATTGTATTATATACTAACGGATGTTAAAAACTTCGACACTGCGATGCAGAACTCATACTGTCTGTGCAAATTTGTATGAGACTTGATAAAAGCGCCATCTAATGGGTAATTTAAACACATAGATGCATAAGTAAATTTAGTCCTTTAAGTTATTGCAACAAGGTTCATATTGATGTATAAGTGCTTTTTTTATTTTGTACATTACGAAGTTTCACTTCTTCTCCGCGGAGGAGCAGTGCACGCACGATTTATTTTATTTATTTATGTTTAATGATAAACTTACGTCCCACTCGCCCTCCTTGGTTTTGCAGGAGTCGAACTCATTTTCAAACGCGTTCATTTCCTCGCAGCATTTCTCTTCAACATGCTGGTCAAAATAAATTATTTTACTATTCATTATTCAGGTTAATTTTAAGTTTATATTATCAAATAAGATTATTTTAGTTCTCACCTCTGGCTTGAACATCTCCAGACACGACATAACATCTGGTTCTTCATCAGCGTACACCTGAAGTCATAAACATTTTTGCCCCATTTTCGATTGTTATATTTGTCGTTTTAAATCTAAAGATGAAACGCATACTAAGGGTGGGACCTTTTCACTATTAATTTAACGATGCCTTCTTTGACAGACGTGTGAAAATGGTACTTAGTTTATTTAGTGCAGTCTTGAATCGGAATCGTGGCAAAGGGAAGGGGTTATGTTTTTCCTGCACAGTTGACTACTTTAAGCAAGGGTATTTAATTTAATTTAATTCATTGTAAGTATTTTAATTAGGACCGTATGATCCGTAATTTCTTTCAATGGGCTCTTCCCAAGTTAATAGTTGGAGAACAGTATTATCGTTTATCGTTAAGTTTACCCTTTCAGACCCGGCCAATACAATTGTGACCTTTAATGGTAATTAAAATTGAACTTTACATCATTTTGAAATTTGAACTTTACATCATTTTGGGGATTCCAAATTAAAAGATAATATTAGTACATTTCACAAAGCCCATTATTGTAACACTTTTCATACTCACTTGGGTTCGAAAGGGGAGTGCTGAAAAACCTAAAGTATTCGGGATTGACTTTGGCATGTGTCATTTGATTTAATAAATCTCGTCCTTGAACGTACCTGAGATGCCGCGACTATGAAAATGGCTAAAATGATGTAGTAAACCATGTTGCCAGGACTGCGCGTGCGCACTGTGGCTTGGACCCGTCTGTCCGATGTTTTATATCGATCCAACAAAACATCATTTCCTGCTGGTAATCATCTATAAGTACGGCAAACATATCATTATCATAATGCTTGTCATCAACAGCATTTTAACGGAGTCGTTGCAAGCCATAGTTATTCAAATTTGTTAGAAATATTTTTGAACATTAATAAAAAACCGTCCTTGGCAACGTGCATAGAAAAGTAAATGTCATTATTAGGCTGTATTTACGACTATTAGTGGCACCAATTTCATGTAAATTTTGAGGAAATAGTGTGATACACAATTTTTTACATTACTTTAAGCAATAATGTACCTAATAGACGGGCTATTTGTTTGGTTTGCTACGTCGGTAATAAACTGAAACAAAACTTATTTAGCTGTAACCTCGAGGTAACATTGTAGGTTAGTCAATTTAAATAAACGCATTTTTCATTTTATTTTTCTTTTTTAATAGATAATATTTAAAACAATAAGTAGGTACAACATTATAAGCGTAGAATATTTTAAAGTGTGCTTATTTTAACTATTAGGTACAAAATACCAAAATAAAACCTGGAAAATGTGGAATTCTGTTATTGCCTAAGTACAATTTATTACTACAATAGCCACCATCTTAAATCTAAATATTATCTATATCTATCTATACCTACTCTATACTATATTATAAAGAGGAAAGATTTGATTGTTTGTTTGCATTGAATAGGCTCCGAAACTACTGGACCAATTTCAAAAATTCTTTTGCCGTTAGAAAGCTACATCATCACTGGACTACAGCTACATGGACTTCTTTTTACCGCGGGAAAATACCTTTTGCTACGGTAAAAGTAATTTATCGCGGGCGAAGCTGCGGACGGAAGGCTAGTTTAAGATAATTATCTAAGGCCACCACTAATCAACTAACGTACGTTTTGAGAACTGTCAAAACACGATTCTCCCATAAAATAGGTATACTTAAGCCAATGGCAAAAGCTAAGTAGGTAAGTATTTGCAACGTCACTTCTATGCCAACTCAATCGATTAACTAATTATTTGTTTTAAAGCAGCTAAAATCTAAGTTTGCAGCTAATTGATAATTAACCTGGTATTCAGGTTTAAAATAGTGTTTTTTAGGGTTCCGTAGCCAAAGGGTAAAAACGGAAACCCTATTACTGAGGCTCCGCTGTCCGTCCGTCCGTCCGTCCGTCTGTCACCAGGCTGTATCTCGGGAACCGTGATAGCTAGAGAGTTGAAATTTTCACAGATGATATATTTCGGTTGCCGCTATAACAACAAATACTAAAAAATGGAATAAAATAAATATTTAAGGGGGGTCCCGTACAACAACCATGATTTTTTTGCTCGTTTTTGCTCGATATTGATAACGGCAACAGGTAGACACTTGAAATTATTTATTTATTTATTTATTTATTTAAGGTTTACTAACAATTGTTAACACTAGATACATCAGAAATTGCTGCTTAAATAAACATTTTGAGCTGAGTGTCACAATCACTTATAAGTAAACACCGCATGCAAGACAAAAAGTGAAGCATAAACATTAAATTTACATAACAGTAAATTTTGCTCTCAAGAATTACAATCCAATTTTTTTTTATTAATTATGAATTATTATTAAAAACAAATTATTAATTATTATTATTAAATTAGACAGAAAACAAACTTGGGCAGGAGGTTTAAATTAATTTACTATATTTCTAATTATTTTACTGGGTGGGTCATAGTGAATATCCGTCATGTCACTGCAATCATTGGCTATTCTAGTCAGCCTGCATATGGGAGAGTTTCTACCAGACACCGAGCTTCGTGGCGGTGGACATAAAGGAGTAATGTGATAGCGGGGGAAACGGGAACACACAGAATATTTAATTATATATTGATTTTAAAAATAAATCATTAAATTAAAATAAAAAAATATTTAAGGGGGGCTCCCATATAACAAACGTGATTTTCATAGATAATTGTACGGAACCCTTCGTGCGCGAGTCCGACTCGCACTTGGCCGTTTTTTTTACTAGAGTCGCATCTTGGAATCAGGTGTTGTTTGGATATGCATAGTCTTTTATTTCCACCTACACCTCACCATTTTCTTCCGTTGATGTAGTAAGATGCGACCAAGTTAACAGGTTGAGGTATCTATATTGTTGGCGATAGGCTAGCAACCGGTAACTGTATTGTATTGTATTGTTTATTAAATGCAATTCACATGTAAATAAGTACAACTCCATCATATGAAACCCTGAAGGGCGCAGCATTTTTGAGTGAGAGAGATTAATACAATAAATTGATATAAGATTTAACAATAAAAGAGAATCAAATCATAAAATTACAGAATAATTAATAATAATTTACAATAAAAAAATAACAATATTTAACTCGAAACTCGAAGTTCGATCATTATTATATGAGTCGTTTCATTCGAAGATATAATATAATACCAGGTAGTCCTTTAAACCTACAGGCGACTTTGCACGATGTTAAGAGACAATCAATTGACTATTGAACGAATTCTTTGTTCGTTCCTTTGTTCGTTCAATCTACCCTTCCAGTCAATCCTCCATTGCTTATACCTCATTCTATTCAGAGTAATCGCAAAACTTTAAAAATTTGGGTATCAGTTTGGGTGGGAGGGTTCTTATATCTTCGAATGAAACGACTCATATAATAATGATCGAACTTCGATTGAGAAGTTCGTTTGATCATCTATTATATTTCGTCGTTTCATTCTTCAGATATAATATAATACCAGGTAGAAGTTCAGAGCATTTAAAGTTTTGCTTCGGGTGGATAACTATAAAAAACAGGAATTCGGCAAGATACATTAATTTTTTCCTTGACATAATATGATTTAATCAAACAGCAATAATCTAAGATATTAGTATTTTCTAAGAATCATTTCTAGGTAAGCAGACGGCTCTAGCAAAAAAAAATCTTCATCTGAAGTTGGTCGATTATAGAACCGAGCAAAGTTATTAAGAGTCCGCGGTCCAGCCCGCCGCGCGGCGGATGGCATCGCCGCTGCCGCGGCGGCGTGCCGCGTGCTGTGCGCGCTAAGCACCGCGACGTCTATGCCACTTTACGATAGAACATGTATAATCCATCTACTGATGGTTTGAGAAGTGACAGCTCTGTGTGGCGGTCTATACGTTAGCAAAAGGTTTCCTACGCTGTCAGCTCTCTTATTTTTTGTCACAAAAATATAATCTCTGAGAGTTTTAGCAGGACATATAGATAAGTTTTCTTTAAAGAAGAGTAAGAAGAGGACTGGTTGTTCTCGGCCTGCAGCAGATGTCTTGATGACGTCTGTGATAGCGATTTTGAAGCCGTTATTCGAAGCGATAATATTTTCAGTTTTAATGAGCGATAATGTCTGCACCCGGTGCGCTGTACAAATAGCTGGTAACGTTACAAATTTATTAGTGATCTTTTCCAGATTTAAACTTGTATTGGGGTACCAATGAGAGATTTGGTTCAGAATGACCTGCGGGTCCCAGGTATGTTTGTATTTTAGGCAACTCGGTTTCTTTTTATACGCTCCTTTGAGGAGGCGTTTAACACAGTCGTCTGAACCAATGCTATTTCCCAATAGCAAGGATAACGCTGACCTTATGACTATTAAGTATGCCATATGCACAATTTCGACTAAATTGTCCAGACAAGAAGGTCAAGATCGCCGTTTTAGGAGGTTCACAAATGTTAACGTCATTTAACGCGCAAAATTGCCACCAGAGCTTATATGTTACGTCGTATTGTTTTAATGTGCTATCGGAAAGTGATGCTAGCATGAGTGTTAACGCTTCTGGTGGTGACCCATTTCGGCTGAAGGATTGTTGCAGAGCTTCGCGACACCCAGGGTAAGCCCCCTGTGCAGCGGGTGGCACTCTCTGTAATGGGAATGAAGGAGGTTTTTACTTGGGTCCAGCTACATTATTTCAGAGTTTGATAAGCTCTGTAAAAAGTGAAACCATGGCTGTGACGCCCAATAAGGAAATACTAGAACTCCGTTTGCTTGGTCATCAATAACCTTTCCGAGGCATTTTAAAATTGCCGCGAAAGGTGGGAAGGCATAAAAAAAAAATTTGAACTCCAACTGGTTGTGAATGCGTCTACAGCCGTGGCATCAGGATCTGGTTTCCAAGATATGAAATTCGGGCATTTTACATTGGAACGAGAAACGAATAAATCTATATCGAGTTTCCCAAACAGCTCTACTAAAGCTTTAAAAACACTGTCTTATAATTAATGATAAACATTGTCTGGGTTAACTATCCTTCTGGATTCTGCGTCAGTAATGTTTTCTTTCGTATTGACATACGACGCATATATCCATATTTGTCGCTTCTCGCACCATTGCTGAATGAGACGAGATAACTCGCTTAAGTGAGGAAACTGTATACCCCCATGCGGTTCACGTAACTTATCGCGGTTGTATTATCAACGCGAATCGAAATTGCACAATTAGACATATCCCTACGAAACTCTTCAGCCCCAAGTGTAAAGCCAATAATTCTAAATAGTTTACATGAGATTCCCTTTCTGACGATTTCCACATACCGTTAACCTTATCTTTACCGCAAACGGCGCCCCAGCCGGAGCTAGACGCGTCAGTAAAAATTTCAAGCTAGAAATTGAGGGGTCTCATAAAATTAATTGATGTGTGATGTGAATATTGTTCGACCACCAATACAAATCTTCAAGTATAATTTTTGAAGGTTTGATTTTGGTGTCATAATTATCGTTTTTTAATAGTTCTAGATATTTTCGTCTTTCCAAAGTTTTGGTATAAACCCAACCGTATTTTACGGCGGGATATGCCGATACTAACACTCCAAAAGTAGTGCGATTCTCTAATGGTACACCTGGGGAGACTTAAGAATTTGCCGACTACTTGTGCAATTTTGTTTCGTTTATCAAAATTAAAGCTTGAAAATTTAGATGTCTGTTTCGGACGTAAAGAACTTTTGTCGTAATTAACGACAAACCCAAGACAATACAGGCTGGCTCAGAAAAACTGCATTCATACATTTAAAAAAAAAAAAGAAGAAAAACCTGTACTCTGCCCGGGAATCGAACCCGGACGATTCGAAAAACTAAACCAACACCACTTCCAATTTCCATTTGGATAGGCTTATTCTATTTTTGCATGAGATTTTTTTTTTTTTTGAAATATATTGGTAATGATTGGGGTACATTCGGATATGCCTCCTAAATCTAACAGTTTTTTTTTTTTTCGCTAAATTCATATCACTTTCTTCACTTTGTGAGAAAGTATTTATTAATGCACGAATTTGTTTTACTTCTGTGCTAAACGAGATTGGGTAACCATATCTGACCCAATCTAAGACTAAATCGTTAAGGTTATTTTAAGCCAACAGTCGTAAAAATGACAGAGACGACCGGCACGTACCTGTGCTACTGTGTCTGCTGTACACGTGGTTTGGGCGTGTGAGCGGTTCTGGCCGGTTGTGGGGTTGCGAACGTGCGCCGGGTGGTCGCCGCCGCCGGCTTGCGGGCACCTCCTCGCCCCCCCCCCTGTTCGGCGTGTAACGAGGGGCGCTGGCCAGTTTCCCGAGTGAGGCGCTCGATTGCTCGTAGATGGAACAGATGTAGGGGCTTCGGATTCGGGTTTTGATTTGAAGTCCCTGTTGTCTTCGCTGCCTTAATCTTTTCAGGCAGCCTGGTACCGAATAATGTTTCGTCTCGTTCCGCCTCATGAATCACTTGCAAGAACGTTCTGTCCAAACTGGGTTTGATGAGTTTCATGCGATTCTGGGTAGATAACGCATGAAGATCGCAAAATGCGACAGCCGTTGCTGAGATGCTTCATAGCTTGAACCTTGTCGGCGTCGGCACCTTTTAGTAAGATATCCATAGCTTTGTTGATGGCAGAGATGCCAGAGCCCAGCTGTTGCTGCATGGCTGCTAAATTTGTCTCGGCTCCGGACCATGTCGCGGACGGCCGCTGAAATTTCTACGTTTATTTTTGGAGCTTGCAACAAGCGGCAATTATCAGGGACGAGACATTCCTTTTGGATTTTATCTTTGTTGTCTTTGATCATAGGTATTTGAGCAACGGTAGCCAAAGCTTTGTAAGATTCTCGTTAATCTTTTCTCTGAACTCTGGGGTATCATCTGTTGATTCCCCGAGTGCCGATAGCATATCCGGGTCGAGTTCGGGCTGTGGCGGCGCTGTTAGAGCGTCCGTTTGATTTTCAGAGACTGAAAAATCGGTATTTGCTTCCGGCGCGGGTACTTCATTGGAATGTTCTAGCGCATGTGGATAGCAGGATAATGAGCCATTGGAGAACAATTTTGTTCATTTTCGTCATCTAAAACGATTAAGAAGTGATTATTTAATCTTTTATATAGAATATCTGAGGGTACATTGAGAAAAATATTTGGGTCGCAGAGGAACGTGTATTTCTACTTGAGAATGTACGTATGTACTGCTTTTTAACATCATCGTTGGAGACTCGCAGTCAACCCCGATGTGTTTTAATCATAGTTACTGACTCGCAGTCAGTCCCCATGTAGGCTCATATAATCACTTCTGGGCTAAAAAATAACCTTTAAAAAAGAGTGAATTTACCCTCATCTTCGGATGACAATGAGTAGCAGAGGAACGTGTATTTCTACTTGAGAATGCACGTATGTACTGCTTTTTAACATCATCGTTGGAGACTCGCAGTCAACCCCGATGTGTTTTAATCATAGTTACTGACTCGCAGTCAGTCCCCATGTAGGCTCATATAATCACTTCTAGGCTAAAAAATAACATTTAAAAAAGAGTGAACTTACCCTCATCTTCGGATGACGATGAGTAAATAATTCTCGACCATCGCTGACGATCGTGTTGAAGTTTTTTAATTTTTCCGTGATAATAATTAATCTTTTCTTGGTTTCTGCTTTTCGACATACGTGGCGTGTCGTATAAGCGGATAATATTTGGGCGCGTGCGCTCGTCGCCGTGCACGAAAAAAGAATGAGGTATAAGCAATGGAGGATTGACTGGAAGGGTAGATTGAACGAACAAAGGAACGAACAAAGAATTCGTTCAATAGTCAATTGATTGTCTCTTAACATCGTGCAAAGTCGCCTGTAGGTTTAAAGGACTACCTGGTATTATATTATATCTGAAGAATGAAACGACGAAATATAATGTCAGAATATTAGAATCATGTTACAAATTAAAATGAGTCAATACAATTACAATTAGAAATGGAGATGCTATGTCATCAAGAGAATTAAACCGATAAAGTATGTCAAAAATTGTAAAAATATAGCTTAATTTCAGAACAAGTAGATAAAAGTTTAGGATAAGTGATCATTAAAATACTCTTCTAGCGAGTAGTAACATTTTTTGATCAGTAATTGCTTGAGTAGTTTGCTAAATTTTAAATCGTCTTCCTCATTTTTCAAATGGTCACTCAGTTTATTATAGATTTTAATTGCCATCGAGTTAGGCCCTGATTTGTGCAATCTTAATTTCGACCCAGTCAGTATAACTAAATTATTTTTAAATCTTGTTTCGAAACGTCGCGTTTTGTCTTTTTCCTTTGTATAAAACTGCGGGTATTTCCTAACGTGTTTGCAAATTTCAAAGATATATATAGATGTCAATGTTAAAATTTCAAGTTTTATAAAGTGTGGTTTGCAGCTTTCCGGACTTTTAATATTGGCGAGTATCCGTACACATCTTTTTTCCATATAAATATATCCTGAATGTCAGTACTGTTTCCCCAGAGGATAATGCCGTATTTGAGTCGCGAGAAGGCATAAGCGTAGTACGCCGCTAGTGCAGATTTCATATTTGTGTTTTTTTTTAATTCTCTTAAAGCGTAAGCGAAGCTAGACATAACGGTTTTGAGCTTTTTGATGTGCGCTTTCCAGTTGACATTTGAGTCTATTTCGAAACCGAGTAATGTAAAAGTATTTACACATTCTACTTTTAAGCCGTTGAACGAAAAGTTTATATCTAGAGGAGTTTTTTGGTATGGTCTGAACTGTAATAATTTTGTTTTTGAGAAATTTATTTCTAAGTTATGATCATTCATCCATTGCATAAGCTGATTAAAAAGATCATTTAAATTTTGGTGCAATTTTAGATTGCTTGTACAAGAAGTTATTAGTGATATGTCATCTGCAAACAAGACACACGTCTCTTTTAGTATTTTAGGAAGATCGTTTATGTATATCAAAAACAGCAAACAAGCGGTCACACTTCCTTGGGGAATTGAGTTGTCTATTTGTACTACGCTGGATTTGACGTAAGTTATTTCTCCTGTTTGGTGATTATAATTTTGAATCTCAACACATTGTTCTCGATTCTTTAAATATGACGCAAACCATTTGTATGAGATGCCCCTCACGCCTATTCCGTATAGTTTATCGAGTAATATCTTGTGCTGCACTCTATCGTATGCTTTCGACATATCGAGCAAAACACCTATAGCGTATTTTTTCTCGTTTAATATGTTTAGAACTTGCTGTATGTACTTATAAGTCGCCAAAGTAGTTGACCTATTTCTCCGAAATCCGTTTTGTGATTCATCAAGAATGTTGTATTTTTCACAAAATGAGTATAAGCGCTTGGACATAGCTCCTTCAAAGATTTTCGCAGAGGTCGGTAATAGTGCAATAGGACGGTGGTTGCTAGGGTCAGTTTTATTTCCTTTATTTTTATAAATCGGTTTTATAATAGATTTTTTCAGCATATCCGGGAATATTCCATCTAAAAAAGATTGGTTTATTAGTTTGCAGTAAGGCAAGGTAAGCTCATCTACACATTTTTTTATCAGTACAGGGGGTAATTCATCTATTCCAAAGCTAAGTTTGTTTTTTAAATGTTTAATAATATTTCTAACTTCTCGTAGTTCAACAGGGCATAGATATAAGGAATTGAGGGTGGGTTGCAGCACGGGCCGGCCGATCGCCGCGCTCACGCCGCTACTACCCACCGCCGCAAAAAAGTTGTTAAATACGTTTGCTACCTGTTTGGGATCGGATATAAGATTATTGTGGATCATTAGCTGAATATTTTCCTTACTTTTTTTTGTATTTTTGTTTGTACATTCTTTTATTATTTTCCACATTGACTTTGTAATATTATTAGATTCTCGCATTTCTTTTATATATTGATTTCTCTTGGACTTTGAGATCGTTCGTTTTAAGATTTTTTCGTATTGTTTGTAATATTTGGTCAGAGCTTTATCTTTTGAGTAAGACACGAATTTTTTCAACAGTCTTTTGTTCCTGCATGATATTTTTATTCCTTTCGTGAGCCAGCTGTTATTATTTTTTTTACCAGTTTTTACTATAAGTTGTTTGAGGGGTATACAGCGATTAAGGATACTATTTAGGGTACTATTGAATGAATTATAATTCTCGTTC
Organism: Archips xylosteana; assembly: GCA_947563465.1. NCBI lineage: Eukaryota > Metazoa > Arthropoda > Insecta > Lepidoptera > Tortricidae > Archips > Archips xylosteana. The sequence continues at coordinate 19,807,651 of OX387345.1, read as the reverse complement.
ATATTTCTATCCGCTTTGATTACTTCTTCCCAGTCAATTTTTTGTAGCTCTGATTTAAACTTATTCATGTTTTCTTTATTATAGATTCTCTTTTTAAGCTTATAGGTGGAACAATTATTAGCTTTCGGTTTTTTTATATGTATTATGGTGCTTTTATGATCGGAGAATCCGAAATCACAAACTTCGGTCTCAAAATGGTCATTCGCATAATTAATAAATACTAGGTCTAAGCATGATGATGTATTTTTTGTGACCCGGGTCGGTTGATCAATATATTGAGTAAAGTTATATTGCAACATGAAATCCTGTTCACTGTTGTACAGTCAAGTGCAAAAATATGTGTCGATTTAATCTTCTCATTATGTACCAATACCTTAATTCGATGATAAAAGAGTTATGGGACATACTTATGAGCAATTTGTATGCACCCATTTTTTTACACTTGACTGTACCTACCACTTCAATTTTATCTAACATTAAACCTAAAATTGCTAAAAGTAGCCCCGAAACTTTATTTAAGAAAAAAAAATTACCTATTTTAGGCGGATGAAGTTGCGGGCTTAGGTAAACAACAAGCATGCTTTTTAATATTACTGTCTGACTTATTAATTAGGTACCTTATGTAGCGTTAAATGCTTTCTCATTCATCCTTATTACAACATAGCGAAATAAATAGCTAACATCAACACTCCGCGCCTTATAGCGTCTGTTGCTGCCGCCAAAAATCTTCCCTTTTCTCCAGAAACCTTAGAGCGTCTTCCGCCTGCTGAATGACGATGCAGTTTTCCCACCAGCTATCCAGCTATCAGCAGGTCCGGTATTTCAGAAGATTCTCCAGGCACAGCTTATTTACCTTATTTAAAGCGTTAAATGCTCTCTCATTCATCCATCCTTTTTACAAACAGTAAGATCAATAGCTTCACATCAACATTCCGGGCCTTATATCGTCTGTTGCTGCCGCCAGAACTCCTCCCTGTTCTCCAAGAACCTTAGAGCGTCTTCCGCCTGCTGGATGACGATGTTGTTTTTCCTATCAGCTATGGCCAGGTCAGGGTTCTTCAGAAGATTCTCCAAGTACAACTTGTCGGACATCAGTTGCCCTAGGACCGGGCGGGCCGACTTTGAGCGCGTGCGTTTCGATGTCTTCTTCACTGGTTTGACGGCGCCTATCGTGTTTTCTATGGCCTCCTAGAAATTAGAGAATTAAAGTTCAGCCAACTTGCCTCGACTGGTCATTTTATTATGTAGGTACGTACATTCAAGGTGGTCTAAAATATCAGAACACGACCGTATTGTCAATCGCGGACGTGCAAGTTCAGATATTTTGAACACCTAGACTGCTCTGATATTTATAATGGTGACTGTACAAGAAATCGATCAATACGTTGGAATTTCAGAATTAGTACCTAATTATTTTTTACTTCGCCATGGTAAAGAGTAGGTAAGTAGTACGTAGTAGGTACTTATCTCAAAAATATTTTTTTGACAAATATTACATTTTTAATACTAGCTTTTTTGGTGTCCAACTCACATAATTGTACTTACACCAAATGGGTGCGGTGCGGGTGGCGTGGGGTTATAACTAATAACATGGGGTTTTGAATTATCGTATCGTATCGTATTAGATCGTACCATTCATTCCGGGTCGACAATTAGGCGTAGGCCCTATTTTAACCGCACCCGTTTGGTTTATCACCTTAAGGATTTGTATTAACAGGTCGCGCATTATTGTCGACAAATACGGGGTGGTACCCTAACCGCACTCTAACAAATTCTCAGTCAATCCAATCACGGGAAATGCGTCAAAATTGAATTGCAAAGTTTGGCTATAAAAAACACATAATTACTTACAAATACTTATTTCAAGTTAAATAAAAGGTTGTACAAATACCGCCCATTAAATGAGTCAACTCGAGTGAATGGTCCCTGAATCGCTACTGTTCCATTTTATACTTACGTAATTCTCCACTTAACTGTCCCTATGTGCTGCAATTCTTTCTCTCTCCCAATTTCAATTGCAAAATAAATATTCCTTAACCAAGAGGTGACATATCCTTGATAAAACATGGATGCTCATTCCACCATTAGTGACAATAGAAAATGAAGAACAAAAAACCGGTCTGCGAAGTTTGTACATACCTGCGCCTTCTGCACTCCTAGCCTGAATTCGTTCAGGTCTGGTCGCGCACGCAATCCCCTGTGATAATGAACCAGGCTCATTTCGAACTCTCCGCAGTAGTACAGCGCCTCAGCCTTATGCAGCAACGCCTTCCCGTGCTTAGGGTCCAGCTTCAGAGCAGTCTCTGCATCGGCTAGAGCGGCTTTCGGCTCCCCGAGAAGTAGGTGACATTTGCTGCGAGCCACGTACGCTGCCTTTTCTTCTGGAGCCAATTCTATGGCCTGTGAAAAAAAAACGATTTATTTAAAGAGTGACAATCGAATATTGGTATAGGTCACAATCAATAGTAACTATTCAGACAGATGGTATTCTATGGCCTGTGGAAAGAAAACGATTTATTTAAAGAGTGTTACTGAGAATCAGCGCCAGCCCTGGTCTTTGATCCCGGGACGGTTTTTCTCCCTTTCTGCCCTTGCAGCGCGCCTTCCAAAATGTGCCAATTTGTTTTACGCTACCCTTGCCATCAGGAGCCTAGAGCGCCCAGCTCCACTCGGTCTATCCTATAGGGACGGCCCAGCAGAGAATTAATAAGGATAAAAAAAGTTATACATTTTAGTGCGCACTCAAAATTTCAGCCTGAAAATAAACGGATATATGATTAACATTAGGCTCGTAGTTTACGCTAGCATTTTGTGGGGGCGGTAGTGGGTCTAAATAATTTTAGAAAATGAAATGAAATTGATATAATTAACTATTATGTAAAAGGGGGCGTTAGATTTTTCTCTTATAAAGGGGAGGTAGTCCATAAAAGGTTGGGTACCTATGGGATATACCTTGTTTACGAATGTAATAGCGGTCTTAAACCTTTCCCTTGTCATTTCGGCGCGCGCTAAGGCCAGCAAGGTCCCTGCGTCGGCTTCCTCCGGCAGGTTCATTGCACTGCTTCTCTCCGCCTTATCCTTTATGTTTAGCGAAGCCTTTATGTCCTTGGAGCCCATCACGACCGCTGCAGCCCGGTCCTTATCTGTGTACAACTCTTCCTCCCTCCTTCTTCTTTCGCGTTTCGGCTTACGCCTGGCACTCTTCTTTCTGGGTTTAAGAGCTTCCATTCTCTCCTTCGCCGAGTGTTTCTCAGCCTCGACAGTCTCATGGGTCTTGTCAGCAGAAGCTGGCGCTCTCTTGCTGATGGTGGCTTTCGGTGTTGCATCTTCTTCCTCGTCTTCGGGAACACCGACTCTGACGAAGCTGGCGAGGAAGTCTGCGTCTTTCGCCGGGCCGAGGATGGACCGCGCTAGAGCCTTGGCGTTGTCGTTACTCTCCATTGCTTTCACGTGTTATGTAAAAGGTGTGGGAAGAGGTACTAGTATTGACGCCCGGGCTGTGGTCGTCATGGCGACTGAATGTGTTTTCGCACCCACTTCGCCACCTATCTCGTGCTAGTGGGGCTAGCGGGAGCCCGCAGCGAGCACGTGTGACAGTCTTAGCGTTAAGCGACCTAATGTCGCTTTTACGAGTATCTGTATGTAATAAAACCTAACTGGCTTAATGGGCTATTAGACTTAAGTATATCATGTGATATTAAAAAACACTATAAAATAAAAGTATAATGCGATAAGCGATGGTAAAATTTTAGGTAACTGGTAAGAAGCACGTCGTATGAGCTTTTTAACGAGTATAATAACAGTAAAAAAATATTCTGTTTTTTATTAGTTACATATGAAATAAATGTCGTGAAATTCCTTTCAGAGAAGATATTTCTTCCTTCTTGCCTTTTTTAAATCCCATTGAGAGGAGGCCTGTGCAAGCCTTTGAATTTGAATTTGAAGCCAGTGGGACCTAAGTATATAGGCTTAAGATGATGATGATGATGATGTTGACGACATAAATATTACACGTAGGTAATTAACATCCGTAACAAACTATGCAACCTCGATCTTATTTCGTTCTTGTAGGTAGAGTCATTTACGTCTTTGCCAGCCACACTGCAGGCGTTAACTGACTGACTCATGTCAACGCCCAACGTTGAAAGTTTTCATAAAGTTTGCTTTTAGGATCTTAACAAGGAAGGAATAAGGTCGAAATTCCGGAAATTCCTACGGACAACGGAAAACTGGGACATACACTTAAGTACTTATGTACCTATTCAATTCAAGGGGACTCTATCCCCGTAACTTTAATAAACTCTTCAAAATTGGCGTACATGTAGACCGATCCATGAAGAAACTAAGATGACAACTTAATTGTGTCATGCATTTATTTGTATAGTTAGGTATATATTTATTAGTATAGTTAACCTTTAATGTTATTAACTAACTTACTTGAAACTGATTTAAGGATTTTCGGAATTTCCCACGAGATAAGGAAAGTCGGAATTTATAAATTTAATACTAACTGATTTTTGGATGTTACTTTGCCGGATTTTTACTTTATTTCATAAAAGATATAAATAAGCTTACCACAATAAATTCTGCGGGAACGAAGTCGCGGGCAAAAGCTAATGAATGTATATATGGGGTATGGGCGGGCTACATATCTTACTAGTAGTAATAGGCAGAAGTCTCCTAACCTTATTGAGTGAGTTAAGTGCCCGCTGGTAGTACCCGTTCTTCAGGTGACCGGAGGACTCGTCGCGGTGCTTCTTCGCCTCCACGGGGTTGCTCGTGGGGCCCTCGGGCTCCTTCCCCCGAACCATGCTCGTTTACTTGTTATCTGTAAATGATTTTTATCAGATTATCTTGTCGTCATCATCATCATTTCAGCCGAAAGACGTCCACTGTTGAACATAGGCCTTCCCCAAGGTTCGACAAACAGACGCCATCCGCATCCAATGCGTTCCCGCAACCTTAACCGGGTCATCGCTCCATCTTGTTGGAGGCCTACCTACACTGCGTCTTCTGGGCCATGGACGCCATTCGAGAACCTTTTGGCTCCATCGGGCATCAGTTCCACGAGTGACGTGCCCTCCTGCCCATTGCAGATGAGTTTGGCGATTCTTCGAGTTATGTCAGTGACTTTAGTTCTTGCCCTGATTTTATCATTTCTGATGTGATCCCGCAAAGGAACTCCGAACATAGCCGTCTTCATTGCCCCCTCCGTGAGCTTAAACAAATTATGCCTACCAATGTATAATCTACGCATTGTTTCTGTATTTTCGACGTCGCACAAATGATGCAGTTGCACACAAGCTAAGTGACCTAAACTTTTCAATGGCGTGAACAATGCTGAGCAATTCTCTTTCTGAAGTTGAGTATCTACTTTCGCGATCACTGAGTTTTCGACTCAGGTATGCAATAGGATGTTCAGCGTTGTCCACCTTCTGACAAAGAACCGCTCCAACACCACTACTTGATGCGTCACATTGAATTATAAACGGCTTTGAATAATCTGGACATGTCACTAATGGTGTGGTTGTCAACAGAGTCTTTAGTTTTAGAAAGGCTTTCTCTGCCTCATCTGTCCATACCAACTTCCTATGCTTTTTACCTTTTGTTAAATTATGTAGTGGCGCAGCAACCAGTGAGAAGTTTTCGACAAATCTTCTATACCAACTGGCCAATCCAATAAACCGCTTAAGTTCCGTATAGCTTGCTGGTCTCGGAAAGTTGATTATTGCCTTAACCTTATCCGGATCTGTTCTTAAGCCATCCTTGTCTATTATGTACCCCAAGTACCTTAGACTTGATTTAGCAAATTCACATTTGTCGACATTTATTGACAAGTTGGCGTTTTTTAAAACCATCAAGACTTTTCGCAGTAGTTCCAGATGCTCTTCAAAGTCTGCCGAGCATATAACGATGTCATCTAGATAAGTCCAGATCTTATCTTGATTGGATTGAAATAATATGTCCATAAGCCTTTGTTGTGTCTGTGATGCATTGACAAGACCAAATGGCATGACTTTAAAATGAAATAGGCCCCGTCCAGGCACGGCAAACGCAGTCTTTTCCTTGCTACTTTCTTCCAATTCAATCTGCCAGAATGCTGATTTTAAATCTATTGTGCTTAAGTACTTAGCATTGCGTAAATTGTCAATGATAGTCGACACTCTTGGTAACGGGTAAGTGTCTCGTTTCGTGATCTTATTAAGCTGTCGACTATCAAGACATAGTCTATTGTCACCATTAGGCTTCTTAACAATGAGCACCGGTGAACACCAGGAGCTAAATGATGGTTCTACAACATCTTTCGAAAGCATATCATCTAACTCTTTTTCAATGGCTGCTTTAATAACCGGTGAGAAATTGTACTGTTTTTGATGGATTGGCTTGCTTTCCCCTGTGTCAATGGTGTGTTTCAAAATATGCGTTCTACCCAGTCTATCACCAATGCTTTGCTTCATTTCGTTAATTAAGTGAGATAATCGCCTTTCTTGATTTTCACTTAAATCATCCCTAGAAATGACGGCAGGCTCGTTCAGTGACAATTCGTTAACTTCAATATTACTATAGGTTTTTTCACTTTTAAATTGCAATTCAATTCCAAACTTTTCGAAAAAGTCCTTTCCAAGAATTAATTGCTGTGATAAGCCGGGCATGACAAGTACCGATAATATATTGAACTGATCATCGAAGCTGATGGGTACATCGATTATTTCCGTAATACGATGACTTACCCCGTCTGCTGTGGAAATTTCTGTCGAGTGAGCTTTTGCTGATTTGAGACCTAATCTAGAAAGAGTGTCTGCGAACGTTGCATTAACTACAGTTTTATTTGCTCCTGTATCTAGAAGACCTATACATTCGTACCCTAACACACTTAAAATTACGTAAGACCTATTATCATTTTCTTTTTTTACTCGGACTGGACACAATTCACCATCCTTATGAGTAAAAAAAAAATTCACTATATCTAACCATGCATGCCACTCTTTGCTTTTCTGACCAAGGGAGAAATTTACTGAGCAGCCCGTGAACTTCCCCCTGCCGCGTTTCCCTTGCACGTACAATCCTTCGACGTAATACCGAAACGGCCGCAACGAAAGCAGAATAGTCGTTGTTTAGGCAATGGACACTCACGAAAGAGATGACCGGTCTCTCGACAATTCCAGCAACGCATCTTAATAACTACTGTGGGTTTACTTGCCATTTCCTTCACTTCAAAGACCTCACTACCCTCGACTGGTGATTTGTAAGCCAGGTCTGGCTCCAATATGCTTCTAAAATTCTTAGGTTCTTGAAAATTGTCACAATTAACTTTCGTCCTTTCTATAATTCTCAGTACGTTAATTAAATCCGATATGGAGTAGATTTCATCCCTACACAATGCTCGTTGGTAGTAAGGCTGTAGATTCTTTAAAATAATCTTTAACTTTTCCTGTTCTGCTAACTTGTTTGGAAGCCTATTAAACATATTCTGCATTACAGCAACGTATATAATAACTGACTCCTCATTTCCCTGAGTTCTGGAGTTAATTTCTAACAAAAGCTCTTCCTGGTAAAATGGCTTCTGAAAAGTGCGCTTTAAAAGTATGACCAAATCAGCCCAGTTGTTGACATATTCTCTATTTGCTCGGTACCAAATGAGTGCTTCACCGTCAAAAAGGTCAATTGCGTAACGCCACAAGTCTTGATCGGTAGCATTTCTAGCGTCCTTTAGTTCCACAACCCGTTCTATAAACGCATTAATGCTCATGTTGTCTGCACCAGAAAACTTTAAGCCCCATTGACTAATGGGGACTAATTTACGTCGTGACGGAAAATCTTCATCAACTGTTGACGACCGAAACAACCTAGCCTTCATGTCTTTTTCTTCATTGTGATGTCCTCTGTAATTACCCTTACCATGCTTAGTTTTCAAACCTATGTCCTCAGTGGGTATTTTCTCATCCTTAGAAGTAGTTGCTTCAGTATCTAATTTTTTTATTATCTGAATACCTAAATCACCTAATGTTTCCTGCAGTATTTGCCTATCCTCAACTGTCAAATCCTCACTATCTGACACATCATCCTGACCTTCCAGTTGTTGTAGTAATGAATTGCATTGTTGACTTAGAGCATTTTTCAGTATAGCTTCGTCTTCAGCCAGATCTAAATTATTTAACAAGTTTAATCTATTTCGCACGTGGTACAGTCGTGAAACTAGACGCCGGAATAAATTTTTATCCGGTTTACCTATAATTTCGGAAATATAATTCGATAAAATGTTCAATTTCGAAGAACAAATATTTAACTCTAATTTAATACTTTCCGTAATTTTCCGCGGTATCTTTACCTCTCGTGATAACTCCTCGGTCCGCTCATTAAACAACAATTCGTGTAATAATTTCTTTAAAACGGGAACAGTACCTGAAACCAACACTACACCGCGACTCGCAAGTTCGTACTCTAATTCCGTGCATGGCGTGAAGAACTTGATAAGTCGAAATATACGGTTAAAGAAATTTGAATCTAGAACATAATGTCCTAAATTCAAATTTCTTTAAACGTATATTTCGACTTATCAAGTTCTTCACGCCATGCTCGGAATTCATCTTTTAACAAACAATGAGGATCCATTTTTGTAACCTTCAATGTAGGTAGGTACTCTAACAATGGTCGACCAAAGATTTGCTTTTGACAATATGTTATCTATATTTTAAATCTGAATGAAACAAAGTAATAGCTCACTACACTAAGATAAATAAATATTTTAATCCATTTATTTTCTATACATAATACCATAAAACCTTAACCGAATTCCAATAGATTTTGAACAGTACTTCCTACCTAAAGTAAATATTATTGAGCAGGTGATTAGCAACTAATTAAATTACTTTAATCTTTTACCTTGGTTAAATAGTTAAACTATTAAACAAAATACTTAACAACCCTGTCCTTGCAGTTTGGTGTAAATAATATTAAAAAAAAATACTACTAAATAAAAGAACATCCAATAATAAAACACAGTTATATACAATTCTAGTAAAGAAGTAATGTAAATAATTTGATCTTACGTCCCTATCTACCTACAAAAACATTAATTGTTACAAATCTTATTATCACCACAACCACATTACGTTTTAACGTTGGGCGCTATTTGTTATGGGTTGCGGTGAGAGAAAATGATACTACACGATTACAAGTTAATAAACTATATTACAACTATCGTGTTCTAAACCTATCTTATATTAACTAACTTATGAACTAGTATTGGACGCCAGGAGGGTTTTGCGGGCAGACTGAAGGAACCCTGCCAATCCTAATTGCCACCGGCTAGCTCTCAACGACTAACTATTGCAGAATTCCCAGGCTAATAAAAAGGGCAGTTCGTCAAGCTAAAACAAATAATCACAACATGTAGTTGTATGGTTGAAAGAATAAAAACATCTGAGATCCTAATTTGCTTATAACCTAAACTTACCCCTTTCTATTTCTTCTGGCACTTAAAACAAAATTTCTAAATTACAATGAATAGTTATTAACGGAGTGTAACGTATGTACAGCTGATTTTAATTATTTCCGTAACTATATTTGAGTACCACACAACAGCTGACTTGTCTCCGAGAACCGTAATCAAATGACTTTTAAATCTTATCCTAATATCGTAATATTTTTAATAAATACAAATTTGCGAGGGTGGTTGTTTTGGCTTTTAAATCGAATACCAACGAATCATGTTAACTGTTACGTTTTAAGGAAACTAAATAAACAAGGAAAAAGATACAAAACATTACCAGATTTGAACTCCGTTCATCTGCTTTGCAGGCAGCGGCCTAGACCGTTGAGCCATCACGATGCTTAAGATACTCAGTGAATTTTACCTATGCTATTGATCGGCCTTATGACGTAGCTGACCAAATCAAAGTACATAACAGAAGTACAGAAATACTTATGCTAAAATACATCTGCCAAACTGCATAGCAGTTTGTTGGCAGATACATCTGCCAAACTGCATAGCAGTTTGTTGGCAGTACTAAGTCTGAAGCAGTAATTTCCAACCTTTTTTATACTGCGACTGTACATGTCGCTGTCATGTACTGTTACATGTCGTATTTTTTTAGCAAAGCGCTTGTAAAAGAAAATGCGTGTAGCTCTAGATACGTATGAAGGCGACCCAACGCGCGACGCCCTTAAAACAGTGCTGCGACACTCCGGGGCATCGCGACGTATAGTTTGGTAACTCCTGGTCTAGAAAATAGACCGGCTATTTGGTCCACCTACCATTATATCCATACATCATACCTACTATTAAAAAAACTTTCGTCTAAAACAAGACGATATAGACGATACGATGCGGCACAATACGTATAACAGCAAGCCTTCGTAGCTCTCCTCAAATAAATTTGCTAAAGTGCCAGTCCAGCCTTCCAAATACCCCAAAATCAATATTACGGATTAGGCAAATGTTAGCTAAAGGCAGTCCCGTGACATAGAATCCTTGTTACGCCTGTCAGACGACACACTGATGAATCGTCTAGCAAACCGCGGCAGTAATAGATAACTATTATATACATCGCTCAAGACCTCTCTCAAAGTCTCTATAGTCTGCCAAATACGGGTCATTCTGCTTCGGCGCAGGAGCCAAATTTCCCTGGCGTAAAGCAAACTGTAACTCAGTGTTGAGGTAATAGAGAACTTTCAGGGGACGTTTAAAGGTTTTCCTATATATTTGCCTCATCTGATAACGCTAACGATTCGAAATGTGAGCTGTTTCCGTGCGCGCGGACTATTTCTCGACGTTTATCGCTGAATCGGCCTGTCAGGCGGGTGCTGGATGGAGGCATTAGTCGAGCTTAGCTTTAGGCTGTTTGCAGCTGAAGCGGATAAGGCAAGTTATTAAGAAACTGCGTTTTCGGGTGTGGTTAAAACACGACATATAATTGTTGACCCTGAACGAATGATAGTAATGTCCCAGCTAACAATTTGGTCATATAATTAAACATTTATAAGACCTCGAGTTTTTATAAGAGTCATATTACAGGTAGGTTTTCTAACTCTTCGTCATGTTCTGGTGCCTTATGTGACTTGATAAATTAAAACCCTCATGTTATTGCTATAAGAGTTTGGATTATCAGGTCTTATATTTATGGGACGACAAATATGGGGTCGTAAACTAATCATTACCGGCGTAATCATGATTACTCGTAAAAATTGGAATATCTTTTTTTCGGACGACAAGCCCTTAACAACCTTGACTCATCCCAGCCTATATACGTCCCACTGCAGAGTACAGGCCTCCTCTCAGAATGAGAGGGGTTGGGCCGTAGTACCCACGCGGGCTCAATGCGGATTGGGAACTTCACACACACCATTGAATTTCTTCGCAGGTGTATTCAGGTTTCCTCACAATGTTTTCCTTCACCGTAAAGCTCGTGGTAATGTAATGTGGTGCGAGCCGGGATTTGAACCCACCGCCTTCTGCTTAAGGTCAAACCATTAGGTCTCGAGAGCTAGAAGTCTCGAGCTGAAATCCTGGTCGCAAAATATTGTGTAAAGTATACGAATCAGTAGTTTCGTGGATGTTTTAAGTATTTAAAAATATATTTATCTATACAGGGTGTCCCAAAAGTCAACGATAACCTTGTACTTGGCAAGAGGTCTTGTTATACCAGTTATGGAATAAATAAGAACAAAAATCCACACCACTTAGTGAAGCGATAATAGAGTCACATAACTAACATCATTTCAGTACAAGTCTCAGTGCTTGCCGGCAGGATTAACGAGCAACAACGAGTTGTCTACATTTAGTAGCATAGCGTACGGTTGTGGTACCAACTCTGAGGATGAGATCTGGTTGAGTTCAAAACGCGTCAGTGTAGTTTGGTGGTGGTGATACTTAGTTGGGTTTGTGTGATTTGTGTGTGTTCGTACAGTGTGGAGGGTGGAGGAACTGCATGAACACGCATTTCTTACATAAGCGCAGTGGCGTAGCTACCGTAGGGCAAGCAGGGCAGTGCATCGGGGCCTCCAAGCTCAGGGGGCCCCTCGGACTCTGAATTACAAACTATAAACGCGGACCTATGAGAAACGCGGCTATAAAACGCTACTAGTGAATTTACAAGCGCGCGAGTCTAGTGAATTTAAAATGCATTCATCCTTACTTGTCGTATCATGTAGGTAAACAAACACGGGTTGGGGCCCTAGTTTATTTTTTGCCCCAGGGCCTTTGGTTTACTAGCTACGCCACTGCATAAGCGTAACTATCGTAAGGTTGCGGGTGAGCAAAGTAGGTAATTGTTTCAGTTCATCAAGTTTGATTGGTTCTACCTCCTACCACCCGTAAGTATCTGGGCGACCGAGCTCTGCTCGGGCAGAAACTCGGTACCAAGCGTTTTCCCAGAGATAAGACCAAGCTAGATCAATTTTTCATCCCCGAAAAACCCCCAAATACCAAATTTCATCGAAATCGTTGGAACCGTTTCCGAGATCCTGATTATATACACCGGAGGGGTGGGGTGGGGGGGTGTGAGAGGGGGGGGGGAGGGGATGCGGGGGAGGGAGCGCGGGGGTATTAAAGGGGGATGAAAATTTCATTGATTTTGCCGTAGGATGCACCGTTTTCAAGATATTTGACAAAAACACCGGAGGGGGGGGGGTGAGTCACGTTAAACTATCTTTCGTAAACCGACTTTACAGACAACCGGCTTTTCCTGTTCTGTGCTCCCAATAGGGAACGTGCACATAGACGGTGCTGCCAACTGGTGCCATAAGGGTGCCATCAATTTGAATGTTTTACCTTGATAAGTTTGTTTTACTGTCCGCATAGTGTCTCTTCTGTCGCATTAGTGCTGCCGCCTATAGTTACTGCACGTTCCCTATAATACTTTTTCTAACAAAAAAGTAACTTTTTTCTCACAAAAAAGTAACTTTTTCTCACAAAAGAAGAAACTTGACGTTTTCTCATAAAAAATAAACTTAAAAAAAAAAACTAAAAATCTTGAAAAAAAACGTGGTATCGAACCGAGGTCGGCTGGATCCGCGACCACCCGATTTCTATTGTGCCATTATGATCTGCTCGGAGTTGGCGAAATTTAGCTTTATATTCTAATGCAAACAAAAATAGCCGGAAAACACGAGTAAAAGCGATTTTCTGAAAATGAAACATAGCTAGATCAGTTTTTCATCCCCGAAAACCCCCACATACCAAATTTCATCGAAATCGTTGGAGCCGTTTCCGAGATCCTGATTATATATATACAAGAATTGCTCGTTTAAAGGTATTAGATAGATTAGATAGATGTCTGAAATTGAATCTATTGTTACAATTTTCATGCAAATTATTATATATATTAAGACATTATTGAAATGCATTTGGTACCTTGTTTTTACCCGACTGCGAAGAAGGAAGGGTTATGTGTTTGACCCGTATGTATGTATGTCCATTCCTATGTCCTCTCGTAACTACACAACGGCTGAACCGATTTTGATAAATGATACGTCATTGGATTCATCTTGATAACGCGAGTAACACTGGATACATGAAATTCTTGAAAAATCAAAATGGCGGAATTTTGGCGCCAAATTGTGAGTCTTCAAAAAAATTTTTTTATTCAAACCTATCGAGTAGGGTATCAAAATAAAGGGATTTTAAAAGAGATTACAAAAATATATACAAGTCATGTGTTTAAATTCAATTTGGAATAGTAAATTGGCAATCAATGCATTAAAACGATGACGTACCTACTTACTAAGATACTTTTGAGCAATAATTTTCTCTATGAAACCCATGTGGAAAATTAAGTACCTAACCTACATATTTCAAAATTGATTTTGAACTTTAACTAAATAACAACGGATTCCTAATTCAAATACTCAATAATTTATAGTATTTCTGCAGGCGGGTTTTTTGATTTTTTAATTTATTATTTTATTTACACCGCAGGCGGGTTTTTAGTTTTTTTAATTACTTTTTTTATTACTGACTCTAGGTACATAAATTTTAAATAAATAAGTTAAGGGTAAGAGAGACTCATGAATTACTGTAAAAAGGTACCCCTTGGAGAAAGCCTTTTCCAGCTGAAGGGAGAGCACAAGCAGGTACATACCCGGCGAAATTCTTTTGAAACTATCTGCATTCCCTTTTTACTGCACTTGTTTAGGTCATTGGCTTTTAGTACCGAATAACTAGCCTCAAATGTTAGCGATCAAGGCTTTAGTTTTCTAGTGATCGCTGATCGGATTGTCTCGAAATTTAGTTTGGATGACATGTAATGTAGCCAAGAAAAGTACAGTCAGGAAAAAAGTGTGTACTATATATATAGGTAATTCGTTTTAATAATAACTTATTTATACTGCCAGTATTGTCGGAAACACTATCATTGCCAATACGGATGCGCCACAAGAAGCTTGATAGATAATTATGGTATGACATAATGCATATCTATGGAAGCACGAATAGAGAGGGGGTAAAAGGGGTGAGTTGCCATAACTTTAGCTTCGGCTAGCTTTTAGCGTGGAATTATTCATGCAAGCAGGCTATGAAATATCACCGCAAGCCATAATGCAGTAAAATGTTGCAATGTGATTTAAATTAAATAGTTTGCAAGTTCAAAAGTCAACCATCTAAAGTTTGGTAAGTATTGTGGTGAAACTTTAAAGTAATTTAAATAGTACATATTATTGTTTGAGTTTACATAATATGAACGATTAATACAGTATTTTTTTCACTAAAAGTAGATAAAATAATTATGATTATGTAGTTTAAAAAAATTAGACGTGGAAGAGAGCCCTTTGCGGCCTACTTACAGAATAAGCGAACGAATAAAGAGTTGTTACAGGGCCACGCCACTGTCACTATTTTACTTTGTCGCACTAACATTTTTTGTCAATCTTGTATTGTACAGTCAAGCCATAATATTTACACAGCCATCGTGTCAAATATATGCAAACACCAACATTATGGTTAGTGGTATAGAGTTATATTTTTGACGCCTTTGTAACGTACATGTGTATTATGTGTGTATTTATAACCATGACTCTACGTGGCTTTAAAACGACAAACATAAGTGTGCAGTTGCTTTTGATGCTGACTGTACTATGTCCAATCGAATCCTACACGTACCTAAACTTGGCCTATTTAGGGGATTGATTGCTGAAGGGTTAGAGTGATATGATATATCAAGAAGCACACAAACATGATCTATTTGTATAGAAAGTATAGAAGAAAGCTAACACGCAAATCCACAATATCGTGACTTGGTAGCCACAAAAATAATCAAATTAGAGATTATGTGGCCGTGAAGTATTTTACGACATCCGTTCGTAGTTTGTAGGCTCGGTTCTTGTCGCTTCGCATAGTTTTTGACAAGGAAGAGAAATGAGAAACGCGAGTTTTTAACCCCCGACACAAAAAGAGGGGTGTTATAAGTTTGACCGCTATGTATCTGTCTGTCTGTGGCATCATAGCTCTTAAACGGGTGAACCGATTTGGATGCGGTTTTTTTTAATAGAAAGCGGGTTTTTTGGCGATGGTTCTCTTGGTTGTTATGTTTCATCAAAATCGGTTCAGCCGTTTCAAAGTTATCAGCTCTTTTGTTAGCTGCGGAAGGGATCTTAGACGCATAATGGGCATTGGCTTAATGTTCAAACGTCATACGAGTGACATAATTGCGTTGGGGGGTTTTAATATTTTTAATTTATAGTTATGGTAATACAAATGGGCTCTACTTTTACAAGCTTTTATTTAACTTCTCGTGTATGTATGGGTCAAATCTTGGAAGTCGGTTTTAACGCTCTTTCGGTAGTCGGTTCGACTTAAAATATGGCAGGTACCTATAGGTACTTAGATATGTATAGGTATGTAATTTGGATCATAGTGTATTTACAGTATATCAAAAGCATAAACTGAAAGCTTGTATTAGGCCTAGATAGAGTCTGGATGAATGAGCGACACCTTTGGCCTCATCTGTATTTTCAAAATCAAAGTAAAATAAAAATCAGTTTAGGCTTTGATTGAAGCTCTTATGAATGTCGAAGAATCTACCACCGGTTCGGAAAAACCCTGTTGAGAAGAAACCGGCAAGAAAAGATTGAAAAAATATACTATCTGCGGGATAGAGTCAATCGCTCGATAGTTTTAATGAAGTTATAATCTTTATCTTCATTCATGCATGAGCATGAGACAGCCTTATCAACTAAGGAATTCTTTCAGAACCCTGAGGATGAGTCTAGTATGTACTTAAATACTTGATGTTTTATACCTAACGGTAGGTACGGTCGATTAGATCATGCGAGATAAGTTAAATATTTTCAAAGCTCAAAACTTCAAGTCCTTCACTTTATATATATTTTTTTAATATTGCCCACCAAAGATATATTATAAGACGTATTACTAACTTAAATCTATATTTTGTAGGTCTATTTTCTATCTTCTAAGCTTGACTAGATTTACAGTTTATTTTTTCTTTTAACTGTTATTTTATATGCAAGTATTCTCGTAATCGTGAACACGTGTTATGCTGTATTTTAAAGAAAAAATAAATATTTTCTGACACAATTGTGTAGGTACGGTACTTACCTACCTTAATTTTTTATTAAATCCAAAATCACGTAGCACTGAAACTTCGTTAGTATTCGTTAATTAAACTACTTTCTGTAATTCGTGACTGAAAAGATGCGCTACCGCGGTAGTAAGGTTCAGACTGAGCAACTAGTGGACTGGGTTCGAACTACCACCCTAATGAAAAAGGTTTCTTTACAGCTTGCGACGCTTAGCTAGTTATTAAAATATAAATAAAATAAAATAAAAATCATTTATTTCAGACTCAAAGCATCCAGGTAGTGTTAGTATGAAACTTAAAACTAGATATTAAGTAGTAACATGTTTATTTTAGGCATATATACTCAGAAGGAAAGAAAAGAAAACAATTAAACGGCAAGCACTCATTATTTTCAGTCAACATCGTAACGCGCAAGACAATACCGCCCACAATACCAACCCAGTGCCTTAATATAGGGCAGTCCAGACGTCCCGCCACCATCCACAAGATACCGTGTACCGTTCCCACTGTCTGTCCTCGTCTCAGCAGCGAGGCGACCCTCTTGCGTCTGATAGGTAGTTATCTACTGCCAATTTTCTACTAAAGTCGGGGTACTTTGCCCCAATGTAGGGTACTAACTTTGGCCCATATGAAAATCACAAATGGAACAGTCTAATAAATAAAAACATAAAAACGTGGGTGGTGAGCCAAAAAGCAACCACAGGGACATTTATTATCACTAATTTCAATGTAATAATAATTGTTTGACCCTCCCATTTCAAGTATTGCTATACTAACCGGGAGGGGCTGGACATTATTTAATGTATAATTAGTGTGAGAATTAATAAATATTTTTGTTTTTTTTTTTAATAATAAATTATGGATTAGGCTCAACGTAACCCGATTTTACGGTAAGTACCAATTTTTTCTTATAAGCCAGAGAGAACGATGGTTTCTAAAAATTATAAGTAAATGAACAGAATTGAGAACAAGGACTTTAAAAACTAAGTAAGTTAAGCTAGTGTTTCTTTTCTATTTTCGGTATCATTAAACTTAATGTACCTACATGTTGTGAACTAGTAGTTAGTGTGTGGCCTCTGTCTTATTGTTTAATGCACTTGAACAATCGTTTTCACTGGTTCGTTTTGTCACACTACTATATAGGAGAGACGGTAGACTTAATTACCTTACCTTATTACCTTATTTTATTTTGTTTTTTTTTAATATTTGTGGAAATTGTATGAGGCGGAACGAAGCATCGAGACAAACCTGATTCAGGTTTAACGATGCTATTTAATTGTAAAAATATTATTGTTTTAAATTTGGAAAATAAAAAAAAAAAAATCGTGGTTATAATCGTGTATTAGAATTAAGAAGTTCACCGTCCCTCGTCCGGCGGCGAGTCGTGCCGCATCTTGTAAACGAGCCCCCGGCGACATGCGATACGTAAATAACCCCTAAATTATAGCTTGCCATTAGTCTCGTATCGAGCAACCCAAACAAATAAAAAATAATATTCCCTAAGTTTCTAAATGAGAGTTTTCATTTTTATTTTTGTTAGGTACATTAAGCAAGCGGATCGGTTGCCGTTGTATGAAATGAATTTTGTCACGCATTTAGGTACCTACATCCCGTTCCTTATTTATATAAGACGTTCTGAAAGTATAAATTTTAATGTACTTAGCTGTTTTTTTTCAATATATTTATTTATCAATTGTAAGTAGGTGTACAATCGACTGCAAAGATATCAATACGGCCAAAATTACGACCCTATTGTCAAATCAATAAAATCGTGCATAAGTACATATTTATGTAAATTTGGCAGTATCGATATCTTAGTAGTCATATCTTGAAACATTTTTGGACGTATCTTTCAGGTTGGTGGTTCGTAATATTTCAGCCACATCCGCCTGCCCGTCTACCCTGAAGCCTAATTAATACACAAGCGTTACACATTACTTATTAGACGAGTCCAAGACTATACATGAAACAGAATATTCATGAAGGTGAATGCCATTTTTTTAAAGAATGATTTGGACTTTAAATAGTCTACTCATATTTTACATAGGTACATGAAATTATCATTACCCGAACATTAAATTATCAATGAACTGAAAAAACTACTTCTAAATGACCTACATATTTCAATACTATTACGCAGTGGCGATGTCTCTTTGTTTGCATTTGAAAACTTAACTTCGCAGTGCCTTGAATGCACGCAACCGATGTCGCCAAAGCCGTACTACCTATAATTAATGTGGGGGACATAATGTAGGGGGAATAGTGATCTAACTGTCGAACCTGCATTAAAGGGAAAAGGCCAAATTCACGACAGGCTTTTTGTTAATAGAATTCTTGCTGTAATATATGGATGGAATGATTTGAATTTAACTGGGTTGACTTTTTGTTACTGCTGTTGCCTTGGAAATCGAAAGAGGCGGTGTTCTTTATTGTACTTTTTAGCATTTATAGAGCTTAGCTATATAATTATGATCCTTTGTTTTGTGGTTATAACAAAGTTATAATGACAGCTTATTTATGTATATGGTATTTATCTGTTCAGGTTGTGTTCGGTGGAAATGGTAAGGTCATAAAAATCAAAGAAACAAAAAAATATAAGTACTCGCATATCTTTATTTACTTATGTTTTTCATAGACATTTATTAAAAATATGTTATTTTAATTTAGGCATTTTTAACCTTTAAATAAATAAGTATACATTTTGCTTAGAGTAAACATTTTTAGTCCATTTTTGACTAATATAATAAACTTTTAAGTACAAAAACATAGTGACTAGAATATCAAAATACACAACTAAGAAAGTGTAAATAATCACATTGAATTTATTGTTCTATAAGTACATTTTAAGAATATTTAGGTACAGTTGGTTAAGTACAATAAATGTTATAGTTTTTAAAATAAATGATATACAGTAAAATTTGAGCATACAAATTAAGCGACACAGTAATGAAAGATACTTAGTAAAAAATACTTTTTAAACATAATATTTGTGGTCCAAAGACGAGCAGTACCTAATGCAAGATAATTTAAAATAACTTGCCTTATTTTAATTGTAATGTCACAGATAAAATAAATCTCATTTATACTTACATACTTATAGTTGACAAAGTATACTGTTTACTTAAGTATGTACCTATTCAACACCGAAAATTAATCTAAATAGCTTTTCTAAGCCTTGTTGCTACAAGCTAGTGCATTTTTAGTTATAACGAGATATACTCGCCGCTTTCGGAATGTAAAAAACGGAACCACTTCGAGTTCAGAGTGTATTATCTCTAATTGAAACATAATATCGGTCCGCTTATTCTTATGATTAAATTTCGAGAGCTCAATCCAGCCCTTGGCACACCAAATCCTGTATACATTTGACATTGTGCCGTTTATCCTCTGCATTCGACGACAAATTTTTAGAACCTCAATACAGACTCTACCTTCCTTGGATTTACTGTCATTTGGTTAAATCGTCCACTTGAATAGGGATGACGACTGGGTTAAAAATATGTCATTCTATTTAGTCCGTCAGTTAGATTATGGGAAAATATGGGACACGTATTTTTTGGTTTATCAAATTATTAAAAATCTACAAAGATATAGATCATCAAACTTCCGGAGTGGGGGCTTGTGACGTCACCCTTAGGTAAAAATTGTACCATATGGTGACGTCACTCGAAACTTCTAAGCACTGTATCCTCGTCATTTTTTGTTTGTTAAACAAAAGAAAAAATACGTGTACAATATTTTTTAATAACCTAACTGACGGACTAAACAGCTTTTTTAGTCGTCTAGCCTATTGACCATTTTGAATTTTGTCTAAAAACTGCAAAAAATTGTGATAGCAAATAATTATACCTAACCAAATTCATTTTCGTCGGTACCTAATGCAACTGAATTAATTATTAATTGGGTTGGTCATTATTTTTTTCGGTCTATACCTACAATAAATTTTGGCAATTTTACTATGGGACATGATTCCACTTTCGACAATACTTTGGATGGACTTTCCTTATTGATCTATTTAAAATTGGCATTTTTCTGATTTGACACGATTTTCCATTTCAAGTCCATGAATTATGTTATGACAGTAAACCCTTTCACGCTATTCTAATGAGTTATGTTCTAGCTTTAGACCATTGGATGATTTAGTCGCAGGAGAGAACTATCTTTGGTATGGGAGCCTGAAGGTTGCCGTAAACCGAAGAAGTTGGCACGGGTTCCGATGGCTCGCCCATCTCGCCGCCTGCCATGGTCTGCAGGAAAAGTCACAAAATGTTTAATTAGGTATGTGAAACCGAAATTAATTTCTATATTGTGTGAAAAATTATTCATTACAAAATTAACCGCGTCTAATTTAATCGACAAAATTTTCTAACAGCAATTGATTGAACATTAAAATCCAAATTCTTCCGTCTAGCCCTTTGATCAATTATAACTGAAGATACACATTGCCGAACAAAATCCCCTTCAAAGAATGTCCGAACTTTTTTATTTGTTTGCATAATAATTAAAAACATCACCTACACAGAAATTTGAACCTAGCCTTTACTTCATTACAGTCGAATTTCGGTTGACACTTGACAGCTAAACTTGACAATTTCACGCAACGTACTGAGAAAAAGAAGGCCACTTTTATCAAAGTGGCGCTCATTTGGCTCGGACATTTTCGGGCGCGCGACTGTGGATCTACAGTTATAATTGTTCAAGGGTTAGCCGTGATCATAAAACTTTAAAACGCAATATCTTGAAATGGTTTTTTTTTTAGTTAACAAACACAGAACAAAGCATACTAACAAATAAGTAAGGTAAACGTCCCTGTGCTCGACACTGACCCAAATACATGGCACCTTTAATCTTAAGTCATAGTAAGAGAGGTGACAGATGGATGGTGTCATCTACTGGGCGTTGAGGTGTCGAGGATTGATACGTTTACCTTATCTATCTTATTTGTTCGAATACCAATCGAGAAAAATCGTGATTAAATTACTCGATTCTCGGACGACTAAGAATAATTAATTGGCTCTTTTAATCATCATTTGTAATTAAGTAGATACGTTATTTTCTTAATGGTTATTCGCTAGTTGATTACATTTCGCATCTCTTACTGTAGTCGTTTCTCATAATAACAATGGTGTTCCCGCTACATCCGTCGACATTGGTCGTCGTTGTAGACAAGCCAGAGCAAAAATACTTCCGAGCGAAGATATAGTAAATAAGAGACGTGGGCTAGTGGTGAAAATTGAAGCAAGCCGACAGACAGCAGATGGAGTTATTACGGGGTTGTGGTAATACTTACCATGTTCTGGAGATTACGGAGAGTTTCCGCCGCGAGAGTGCGCTTGGCGC
This sequence comes from Archips xylosteana, assembly GCA_947563465.1. Lineage (NCBI taxonomy): Eukaryota > Metazoa > Arthropoda > Insecta > Lepidoptera > Tortricidae > Archips > Archips xylosteana. Next base: position 19,785,776 of record OX387345.1, on the reverse strand, counting down.
GCGCAGACGGCGTCTCTCCGCTCCACTACCGCTGGAAAGGCTCGAGGTGCGACGCTTCCAAACACCGCCCGCCTTTTCATCAGACTGTCTGATTTAAGTAACCCGACAGACAGCAGCCAATCGAGTTGATCCCGTAACGCTTCCGAATACTGCTCGCCTCTTCATGCAGAGGAGATTACCCGACAGGATAGCAGCAGACCGAGTTGTTACAGGGCCTTGCCAATGCTCACCTTGTTCTCTGAGACGACGGACAGTTTCCGACGCGAGAGTGCGCTGGCCGCGCGCAGACGGCGTCCCTCCGTCCCACTACCGCTGGAAAGGCTCGAGGTGCGACGCTTCCGAATACCAGTCGCCTCTTCATGCAGACTGCCTGACTTCCTTGCCTGAACAGACCATGAATATGAACGCGCACGGTGGAGCTCCTATTTCTTGGCTTTTGCTACTATATAAAGCTACCCAAGCTAATCTTACTTTTTTCAATAGATACAGAGGATTTTACAAATGTTGAAAACAATTTTCAACACATTGAACAAATTTAAAATTGGATAAAGTGGAAAATTTTCACGGCTATTAAGATTTCTATTGACAACTTTCATAACCCAATCATCTCCGGCCTACATACGTCCCACTGCTCTGCTATCCAATATGCATGGAAAGTAGGAGTCGTGATTTACGTTATTCGCGATAGATGGCACCACACGCCGTGGCGTATGCAAGCGATCAAAGTTTCGGGTAGGTTGGTTGGGACTTGGCAGCCCCATGGGGCAGTCGGTTAACATACTTGGCGCTTTCAACTAGGAAATGCGGCATTAAATAGTAAGTTGTTGTGGGAACTACGGCCCAAGCCCCCTGATTTTGTAAGGAGGCATGTGCCCTGCAGTGGAACGTATATAGGCTGGGATGATAATAATGAAATTGTTGACCTGTCGATCAGCCATGCGCTGATTGACTTGGCGCGCGGCGTTCTCCCTTATGATCTGGTCGGCGCGCAGACGCAGAATGCGTGCGGCCTCCTTATGGTGACGTAGAGCCCCGTACAAGTCGTTGCGGGACAGGGCAAACAGGCTGGAGTACCCTCGAGATCTGGTGACAAGAAATGATCCTGAAGTCACTGCTCAAAAATTCCTCGTCGAAGTTTTAAGGAAGTTAGCCGAGGAACGAAATGTGTCGTTGCACGCACGCACGTACTCTTGCAGGCTTCCACGCGCGTACGCTACGCATGTTTGTTTCTAAACTGAAAATTCATACAATAAAGAGTTTTATACATACATAAATGGGAAAGTGTGCCTGTCTGTCTGTTACCTCTTCACGCTCCAACCGCTCAACCGATTTAAATGAAATTTAGTATGAAGATACTTTGAGATTCTGGAAAGGACATAGGAGTGTTTTTATTTATTTATTTATTTATTTGGAGAACAAACAGAAATAAGTGTACAGAAGAAAATACAGATAAATAACAACTAATTAACATGCACTTACTCCCTTAGTAGGTCTCACTAAGACATATATATGATAAATTTTAACCACATACATTACGTGACACTAAAAAATAATCTAAACCGGTCATAGATCAAATAAATTACAACATAAATTATCTCGGAACATTGCATTATTCTTGCGGTATAGCGATTAACAAATTCTTCACAGACGCAGTCAGCAGTGACAATATACTCGTATTTCAAATTGGTCCCTAAATGGGCGCCAGTAAAAAAATCTGTTCTGGATAACACGTTTTTAAATATTAATAATAACTTTTTATATAAGTATAAATTTACTAATTTTTAGGTACCTGACGGTAGCAGTTCGACGCCTCATGCCGTTGATGCCGAGCAGACTGATTTCACCGAACACGGAACCTTCTCCAAGCGTCGCTAGCACTTCGTTCTCATCGTGGGACATCACCTGTTGATGAAATAAAATATCATTAGGTACTTAGTCTCCATTTTCACTTCAAATAAAATGAAATAGCTGCAGCTGAAGTGATGCTCTTGGGACCTCTGGCTTCATAGTCAGTTACCATCGCCTAGGCTATCCGGTCACCGGTGTATCTAGCAGATAGGTAGACTCACATAGCACTCGCCGGTCTTGATGATGTACATCTGATGTCCGGCGTCACCGCGGCGCACCACCACGTCGCCGGGCAGGAAAGACACCGGCCGCAGCTGCAGTACCAACGCCCGTAGCAACGAGTCCGAGCAGTCGCGGAATAGCTGCACCTAAAAACCAGGGGCTCGACAAGCTTGTTTGCTTACGTTTATCAAAGGTAGTTTAAACTTTTAGGTCAGTCTGTTGTGAATAGAGTGTTACTGAACCAGTGAGCTACATCTTCTACCTCTAGTCTACTGCACATACTATCAGGTGAGATAGAGATCAATCGCTGATCAAATAAAAAAAAAGTATGACTTGCAAAAAAATCAAACCTTGCTGAGAGTCTCCATATGCACAGCCAGTGCCACGTCTCGTTTCATGTTGTATGGCAACACGTTCAATATATTCGATTCATCTGTTAATTAAAGCAATAATTTAAGCCAAACACAGTGTTAGCACAGCTGGCCCCATGTTGGGCGCCAATCAAAATTACCAGACCATTTTGAAATTTCGATGTCAATAAAATACTGGATTTGTGATTTGTAACTATAGTGGCCAATTCCTCACCGAAGCATTTCTGTTGATTCCACGTGTAGTTGAACCAGCAGGTGACGCGCCGTTGGAGACTCACCGGCATGTTCAGTTGACGCAGGTATCGCGTACACCCGTCGACAGTCTTGCGATACTCTGTCTGGAAAATAATAATAAATTTCATAGTTACTTTTGAATTCCATTGATCATGCTAGTTAACTATGATGAGTATTTGAGCATATACTTTTGGCTCTAACTTTTATACCCTCGTAGTCGTGTGTAGATCATTTTTAACTCAGTAATTGCTTGCCCACTTCTATTGCTGACTGTACTGTCGAGGCACCGATACTATTTATACATACTCGTATATGACTATAAATTTGCTTACTTTAGCTCTGGTGGCAGTCGCGATGATGTCCCGAATTTGTCCAATGAGCAACGCGAATACGAACACTCCCATCAGCCACGCCGCCGTCATAAACAAGTATTCATAAGGATTCTCCGGCTTCGGATTCTTTCCTGGAATGAAATAGAAATACACAGTAAATCACAGGAACAATTTGAGGTAACCCGGGTCATTGGGAACCTGACACTAGTGGAAGACAGTGAGGTTTCCAAATATTGTGGAAGACACCACATTCAACATTATGACAATATTTCATGTACTGATAGGAATCGGAGAAAGGTATTGAGCAGAACTTGAGACATCAGAAACACCAGAAACTTAGAATACTCATTTTGGGAAGACTGCTCCTCAATCAGAGGCATAGCTATACCTATATTAAAATTTGTTAAAAAAGACCCTATTTTGTACACACACGTTGCTTACGCCTGAGACGGCGATAGTTACACCCCTCCCTACTCCTCAAACACCTTCGTTTTTCTTCACCTCAAGCTTTTGACTGGCGTCTTACCTATGGAGGTAGCTGTCTTCGTAGCAAAGTAGAAGCATCGTATGTACGCGCAGCCTTGGCCGTCATAAACCCAGTCGTTGCTCCCTATGCCTTCGTAATCACTCATCATGTAGTAGGCACACGCGTTGATGTGAATCAAGTAGAATATGTAGAACAGAGTCTTGCCTATCCGGACCTGGTTAAAGATTTTACTGTAATATCATGATGAATCAAGTACCTAATGAAAAAAAAATTAATGATATGATGATATGATGTTGAATAACGAAGAATATAATAACGAAAGAATAAATAATAATTAATAATAATATGTAGTAGAGAGAGAGAGAGAGAGAGAGAGAGAGAGAGATGTTTATTTACACATATTCGATACAAACACAGAAAAAAAAATACATTTGACAGGAAATTTACAAATTAAAAAAATATATCGAATAGTATAAATTGGGCCCCACTCAGCATAATGTTGTGGCAAGCCACAACGCTGTTTTTCAGTGGGACCCAGTAAAATATGTTACATGGATGATGTAGGTAGTACGATCACTTACCACATATGGCGATGACAGTACTCTATCTAAGGCTAGGTTAAATTCCCAGAAGGTTTGCAGTTTCAACAATCTCGGCAGGCGCAAGATCACCATTTGCGTACCGAAGTGAATGTACAGCAAGTCCAAAGGCAGAAGAGAAGCTACGTCGAACTGAAATTAAGAGATCATCATAATCTGATCAGTGCATTCCAAGTCATTGTAGGGAACGAAAGTATGGTTCCTGTGAATATGATATAAGTTGCAGTTACGTGATGTCGTAACAACTTGCTTCCCACTAGGTTAACTAATTTTTTTACATGACGTCAGTAATGATTTAGTGAATTCTAACTCCGAGGAGTTACATTTGAAGACATCTACTTAACTCACGTTGGAATTCTCCCTCCCCGGGTTGTCTTCGTTTCGTTTATAAATCCGCTTGTTGTGTTGCGTCATAACAATGTTGTGATATTTTTTACCGATTGGGAAACCAAGATGGTGCGGTAAATTTATTTATCTATTTGTTGTTCCTTCAGTAATTGGAGAGGCACCACAAGAAGAAAAATTTGTTGCATTAATAGTAAAAAAATCAATTACAATTATTTCTAAATAATCACCTTATACTGCAGCTTCTTCCTATAATTCTTCCTTGTCTCCCCTGGATCGTCGACCCAGAAGCCCTCATGCAGGTACATTAGCCTTGGTTTTATCAGAGCCACATCGAGCAAATACACCAAATCGCAGCAATAGTCGGCTATCATCCAATACAACGTATTTTCAGGAGTCTGGTAAGGAAAGGCGGTACGTAACGCGATGACCCAAGCGTTGTAAGTGTAGCAGAATGTTACCAGGAGCAGCCAGATGATGTAGACCTTGCCTAGAATTTATACTCTGCTGTAGACATTAAACATGTGACTTGTGTGGGAGTTGGTTTATTTAACCCTTTCACCGCCGCGCCTCGACAAAACGTAAACCTGCTTTGAATCTTATGTCATAGTGTCAAGGTCACTTTGACACTGTACTTTGTGACCTATATATGTGTCGTTGGCGTTGAAAAGGTTAATAATAATAAATAATAATAGTTATTGTACATCATCGGTGTGTTACATGGAGATCGTTCAATTGGTACAAACAGGACTGATTTATAAATTGATCGAAGGTTTCAACCCCTAAAACTAGATGTAACCCTCAAGAAAGACTGTTTGTTTCACTTGTGTGTGTAAGTTCTTTCACAATCAACGGATGTCATTAGAGCCCATGCGGGTGGAACCCAAAAATGTGACATTTAACACAAGTAGTCAAAAGTAGTAAGAAAAATTCCATTGTGCGCTAGACCAGTGTTCCGTAACATCTTAAAGAATACTCTACTATACGGAAATTAATGTTGCTAACAAGAGTTCTTCATCACCAAATAAGTACATTAACTGTGTAGGTAAATATTGTAACTAAGTATCTAACCTTGAGGGTCTATAGGAGTGAAGGGATCACAGAAACTTGGCACTTTCAGGAAGCCCCTGCATTTCTTACGAGACGGAGAGTTTGGCACGGGACTTTGTGGAGATTCGACCACTGGCGGCTTCTTCTCCGGTGGGGGCCTTAAAATTATTTGATTTTTGTAAAACTATAGAAATAAAAAAGACAATAAATGCGTAAATATGACATTAAATCATTAAAAACCTTTAACTGTATGGGTTCACTATGATATTATTCGACCGCATTGCAGTTTGCAGCCATTTATGAATTTGTCATTTAACTAGCCCGTGTGGTCAGATTTTCAATCGATCTTTTGGCAGTAGATAATTGGAAAACAGGTGATCACACTAAGTAGAGTGAAGATGAAGTATAATCTATGGCCTAAGGTTTCAGGATAGCAGTGCGCTGATCCGCATCTTTTTTTGGAATTTATTCCTAAAACTTGTAGTAAGTTGTGGTGACGCCTACTTATTTTTAACAAGTAGGTACAGTGCAACTTTTCTGCCACTTTTGCCGCTACGTCTGATGGCATATTTTTTTAGTTAGGTAGGTACTCCTAACGAAACACAGTTTTAGTTTTACCTCCCAAATTAGGTTCTATCTAGGTTAGGTAGGTAGTTTTTAATCAATTTAATAAAAGAAGGTTCAGTTTAAAAATTAAGGAGATAATTAAATGCACCTTTCCGGAGGGTCATCTTTTATCTTAGAGCTCTTCAAGTCCTGGAGCTCCGTATCCGTATCTAAGGTAATAACTTTAGATTTAATTTCATGTGGCGGCGTCGAAGGGAACAACCGGACTTTCTTTGCCTGGATTAAAGTTCTGAAACACACATTTTTTTCTAAAATTAAAACCAAATGATTAAAGTAATTGTACTTAGTACAAAGATGTGTGTCAATCAACGCTGCTTACCCTTTGCCTTGGCTCGTAGCATCGCGAAATTGCGTTTTAGTTTCGATGTTAGAATTCGTATGCGTCAAACTGAAAGAGAAAAAATTAACGCTATTAAAATTGAATAGCACCCAAACTCTATGTATGCCAACAGCATCGTCACCATTATCATCCCAGCCTTTACACGTCCCACAGCCTGCTGTGGTACAAACTCGATAGGTTGTGTTATTTTATTATGGAGTGCCTATGGCTACCTTTCACCTCCATCATAAGACCCTGGTTACCATCTTGGATCAACGTACTTGTCACGACGAATCAAACGAGTCCAAATTCGACGGGGTTGAGTTGTGCCATTATAATAAAGGAGTGCATTTGGCCATCTTCCAGCTCCATCATCAGACTTTGGTTACCATCTAAGACCAAAGTACTCGTCAAAACGAATCAAACGAGTCCAAACTCGACAGGATCGTGTCGTTTTATTACAGAGTTCCTATGGCCACCTTTCAGCCCCATCATCAGCCTGTGCCCTGGCACAGGCCTCCTCTCAGAATGAGAAGGCTTGAACCGTAGTTCCCACGCAGGCCCAGTGCTGATTGCGAACTTCACTCACACCATTGAATTTCTTCGCAGGTGTGTGCATCCACGTTTGCCATGCCATGCCATGTTTCCTCACGATGTTTTCCTTTGCCGTAAAAGCTTTCGCACGTAAATTCCGAAAGCTTCAGAGGCAAAAGCCCGGGCCTCGAACCTGCGAAGCATTTCTTGAGAGGCTATTGGTCACTACTAGGCTGGAACGGCTTTTGCCAACACGTAGTTTTAACGTGCCCCCTCTGCTTGTCCCAAAGGATTCAGATCGCGTGTGCAACTTACGATGCGTGGGCTGGAGTGACTTCAGGTGTGCACCAGGAGCCATACGGCTTTGGCTGGCCATCGGGCTTCGTGGCCAGCTGTGGCTGTGTTGAGGACGGGTACACCGTGTGCTGCAATAAAAATACCATGAGATATATTTGTTACGGGATGTTAATCGTAATTATGTTTAATGAGTAACCGCTTTGATCAATTATACCTGAAGATACACATTGCCGAACGAAATCCCCTTCAAAGAATGTCCGAACTTTTTTATTTGTTTGCATAACAATTAAAATCATCACCTACACAGAAATTTGAACCTAGTCTTTACTTCATTACAGTCTAATTTCGGTTGACACTTGACAGCTAAACTTGACAATTTCACGCAACGTACTGAAAAAAAGAAGGCCACTTTTATCAAAGTGGCGCTCATTTGGCTCGGACATTTTCGGACGCGCGACTGTGGATCTACAGTTATAATTGATCAAAGAGTAACCGTGAAAGATTTGAAAATGGTCAAGTGCGAGTTGGACTCGTACATGACGGGTTCCGCACATCCGTACATTTTTTAAAAAATAGTTTAACAAAACAATATAGATCTAGTTAATGCTATCCTTCCGGAACATAAAGATTTAATTCTCAAAATGATGGATTCCCAAAATGTTGAATTCTCAAAACGTTGAATTCTCATAATGTTGAATTCTCAAAATTTTGGATTCCTTAAACTATAAAGATCGAGTTAAAAACGTCGAAAAAAATACGTTGCTTGTATGTTGACCCCCTTTAATTTTTAACTTACAGCGGCCACAGTAATACATAATTGGTGAAAGTTTCAAGTGTCTAGCTAGCTATTACGGTTTACTGTGATAGACGGACAGACAGCGGAGCCTTCGTATTTAATAGAATCCCGTTGGCACTGTTTGGGTACAGAACCCTAAAAACTGAAATGAAGGAGGATTTGGTAAAGTATCTTTAAACTTGCTCACCGCCATTCAAGAAAACTTAATCTGTATGCCGGAAAAACACTTATTTCACGCGCAAAATAGATAAGTACAACTTATTTGTCTCTTAACGCCTATCCATAACGGGCTTAAATGACTAATAACTGGAGCAATTAATGGAGGCATAAACCGGTCAAAGCCTCGCTCTAGGGGTTCCGTAGCCAACGTCACCGTGAAGCTTTCCTGCTACGGATAATATATCTCGTCCACTAAACGAGATTTGAACGTCCGTGACGACCTAATTTTACGTTCCCTTTTATTGAAGCCATAAACAATAAAATTATTAGTATTCCGTCCAACTATAGAGGCTGGCCGGTATTCCTTTTAGCCGATTGATTTCAGACACCTACGCTTGCCGTCCGCTTGTTGTACGGCAATTAAGCAAGTACTTAAGTACTTTAGTAATCGCCGTGCAATCCTATAAATCATATTTTTACAGCCAAATCAACTTTGTACCGTTCAGCCACGTAACGATCGATAATAGCTATAGTTCTGTTTTTGGGACATACACTTCGAAAGAAACAAAAGTTGTCTCTTCTGTGGACATACAATTAGCGACTCTGAGTCAGCAATCTTAAAGGATTTGTCACACTGAATGCGTTCTGCGGTCGCTGTCAGGTCAAATTGAACGCAGCCCGCATTAAGTATGTATAGGTAACGCCACCAGAGTTGAGGCCACACACACAACCACATCTCATGTAATGACAGCGGGATTATGACGTTGTGTTGGCGTTAAACGCCAACACAACGTCAAAATCCCGCTGTCATTACATGAGATGAGGTTGTGTGCGTGGCCTCAACTCTGGTGGCGTTGGCTATATGAACAACATTGTCGGTCTCTATTCTCTTGAACGCACGGTCAGATCGCATATCTATACCAAATATATAGAGACCGACAATAATGTGCATACATAATGAGGGCTGCGTTTAATTTGACCTGACCGCGACTGCAGAACGCAATGCGCGTGATGGGTCGTAAGTTGGCCAGGCATTCCACACGCCAAAGACAATTTAAAAAATACTGGCTATAGACCCTTAACTTTTGCCAGAGAGACGCGAACAAAATAATGTGTATGGCCCTTTTACAAAAATAAATAGGTACTTACTTTACTAAACTTAAACGAGTGGACACAAACATAACTAATATATACCTTTTACTGTCTAGTGAGATCTCGATAAAGGTACCTTGGTACGCGCCCATGGCTATTAAAGTCCGCCCGTACTGTAGTGAATAATTGTTTGTGGCCACAGAAGGAAAGCACTTAGTGGTGCTTTGGTATTCAAATCACAGCGACTGGAGGCTAATTCACTGCGCCCTTGAGTCACTGCGTTCTATTGGGAAGTCAACTGACGATAACACGGTAGCACAATGATGGAGGTAGGTATACTTAGGTACTAATGCTTTAGCAAAGGTAATTCCTAAGTAATAAGTAGAGTGGCATCAAACAAACATGATTATGTTGCGGGGCGGGGGTGACAAACATTCTAAGTAAAAACACTAATTAAGAGGTTACACTTTATGAGCAAGCAATCTCAACTCTGCTACCACAAAATAAAATAAAGAACTAAACCACAAGATTATTGGTTATCTTAGTTAATTGGATTTAGTTCGTGGATGGACCAAAGCAATGTTGCACCTTGCTTAAAAATTGGATGTAGAAATAAATATAATTTAAAATCAGACCCCTGACATTGGTAGGTGTATATGTAGAATAAATTGACCCAGTTCGAGTCGGGTTCGCGCACCGAGGGTTCCATAGAGTCGGTGGCAAATATATAGGTACAGTCAAGGAATTTAATTTCCTACCCACCTAAGTTTGAATATCGTACGGCAAACTGTCACCATAAGAGCTAGCAACGATGTTGTTTTGACGTGTTCCAATTGACAGTTCGACCTTAATGCATTGCAAATATTACACGACATTTTTACGAAATGGGTATGGTTTTAAATTCCTTGACTGTACTTACAACGAAATCTCAAAAAATAAAACTGACTACCACCTATCTGTTTAATTTCATAAAGTAGACAGCCGCTGATAGACGAATTACAAAGTTAAAAAAATATAATAATTAAAAATATCACGTTTACTATATGGGGACCTCCTTTTTTTTCATTATTTGTTGATTTAGCGGCAATACTGGTATGTATAAATTTCAGCTGTCAATCTCTTATGGTTCTTGAGATGTATACCGTCCGTTCGTCATAGTAACGATATTAATAGGGTTCGGTTTGTTATGTTATCCTTCGGATACGGAACTCTAACACGTACCTACCCGGTACCTGAAAGACTATCTCCAATATTTAATTTCTCCTTTTTTAATGGTTTATTATTTAATTTTTTTTTTATATTTTTTTTTATTTTATTTTATTTTCGTTTGAAAAGATAACTTTCTGCCATGTTTCTTGCCGCGCATTCTTCTTGGCAATAATGATCATTCCGAAAGCGCTGCTAGTTTTAAAAAAAAGTGACATGTAAAAGAGCCCTTTGGGGCCTACTTGCAGAATAATAGTTATTTGTGTCACAAGGGAGCAAAATGATGTATAATTACGGCGAGGGCAGTACCTTGAATCCAGAGTGAAGCGAAGGATTCTACAATAGAATCCTGAGCGCAGCGAGGGATTCTAAGTTAGAATCCTGAGCGTAACAAAGAATTCAAGTGTTAACGCCCAAGACTAAAATAATTTTTCTCCTGAGTGACACATACAAATTTTCACACCGACTAAGAGGAAAATTTAAATAAAATGCTGTAAAAATAATGAAACAACTTTTAATTAATAATTGAATCGAATCGAATATTACAATGGTATCGAATATCAATATTCATTAAATTAGTTTTGACTTCAGTAAAACGTTTAGTTTATTGTGACATTTTTAAACTATTACGAAAAATTCATCAATTTTCATATTTATAACGTTGTTAAAGTTAAAACTTGAAATATGTTCGTTTTTAATCGATTACGATGAAATTACAATCGATTATTTCGTTAAAATCTGTTTTCAATTGGCACATTGCGTAAATGACCCAAGCCAATGAATAAATTAATAATAATAAGTTTATTTATTTTCTCCACCACTAAGTTACAAAATACAATTAAATTTCCTATATAATACATAGATTAAAAAATAACAGACTAACTTGTGTGGGGGAGACAGGTGCCCGAACTAGGTAGGACCTGTGTGTCAGGTCACCAGGTCTCCGACCCTCCAGTGCCCGCAACAAAAAGGGCTTACATTTGATGCGTCTTTTAAATATAAGTAAATTTTACAATGAGATGGTTGTTATGTATTTTGCTAATTTCATGTGTTTCTATGTACAATAAGGAGACTAGAATACAATACAAAACGTGTTATGTTTAAATATGTGGGTATATGTGTGTGTGTGTGTGTGTGAGCGCGCGCGTGTGTGGGCGTGAGAGTAGCAAGTGTAATTGTGGTCCTATGACACTGTATGTAGCAGGTTTTCTGTCGCGTTATAATCCAGACTCTGGAGCCAATTCGTTACAGTGATCTTACATCGACTTAAAGTTAAGGGATAGATGGTGAGTTCGGAGCTAATTTTATTATAAAGGAAACCTCCTAGAAAACAAAAAAATCTGTGATAAAAACGGGTGCTAAACTTAGGGGTGGACAGACCTTATCTTTTCTACGTTTAGTCGTTAAGGAAACAGGATCAAATGGAACGTGTGAGTGCTGCTTAAGTATGATATGCAGGATAAACAGCTGTCGTACAGTAAGGACTTTTGATTGGTTGTATAAACTGGTTGTTGGATATAGATAAGGCAGCGATTGGCTCACTCGATTAAGAACTGCCCTTTGGGCTCGCTCAAGTTTCAGGATGTGAGTTTTATGTGCACCGCCCCATGACGAAATGCAGTATGAGAGTAGCGATTGGCATAGCGCAAAGTACACAATTTTGATAATTTTTGGGTTGGCAACATGGCGTAGATTTTTAAAAATGAATATTAATTTGCGTATTCTAGCTGTAAGGAGTTCTATATGGGGTTGGAAGGTGAGCCTATTATCTATTAAGATACCCAGATATTTAATTTGTGTAGTGTGTTCCAGTTTAGGGCATTGGCAACTTGATTCCTTAGGGTCGATGCAAGAGTGAGCGATGATAAAATTGGGAGTTGGTGTAGGAGGGGATTTGAGAGCGAAGGTGGTGTATTTGGTCTTGTCCACGTTTAACGTTAGCTTGTTGTGTATGAGACTTTTTGCTACGATATCGAAACCGATCTGAGCATATTGGTAGACTTCACTCCAGGAAACTGCATGGAACAAGACGACGGTGTCATCAGCAAAAGTAATGATTCGCCCATTCATAAGGTGAAGACGGCAAAGATCATTGATATAGACCAAAAAAAAGGTTGGTCCGAGTATGCTTCCTTGAGGCGCGCCATATGAAATTTCTACTTCATCACTAACGTGTTCACCAATTTTGACACTTTGGGTACGGTCAGCGAGGTAATCCTTGAAGAGGCGCAGTTGGAGATCTCGAACGCCCATTCTTTCCAGCTTTGACACAAGTATCTATTAAAAAAGTAGCGTGAACAGAAAAGTAGCATTTTGATCCCTGTCGTTGGGGAGCAGAAGCTAGGTACTTTTCCGAATGAAAGGTGTGAAACGTTATTTTTTCGAGTAAGCATTAAAGAATGCAGGAGCTAAATTCTGGAAAGGCCCAGCAAGGTTTGTGAGCGGTAATTCAATCGTTTGGGAGAGGATAGGAATGGTTTGAGCTTGGGATGAGCCGTATTTTCCTGGCTTAGTAAATAAATAAATAAACAAATATAAGGCTCATCCCAAACTCAGCCCAAACCTCTCGCAAACCAGTTATTTTTGGCGTTCCTGAATAGCAGTTCAAACCAAACCCAACCCAAACGATTGAATTACCGCTACCAAACCCGTGAAGGCCCATTCCTGAATTTAGCCCCTGGTCTATGCCTAATATTTATAGGCCCTATATTAAACCAAATTATGTCTGAAAGTATAAGCAACAACACAATGGACGAGTGGGAGTTCGGTATGTTCCGTTTCATTAATCATACCGATACATACCTAGAATAATATGTCAGTTTTATGTAAACAAGGTAATTAATGGAATTGGCCATGGCGGCACTAATGGCGCTTAATTAAGACCCTTGAAGAGGTCTCGTACTAATTTCAGCCGACGCAAAGCAGCACGCGAAAATGTATTTTAACTAAATTAAACATTGAAAGTCTCGAAAATAGAAGCGATTGAGTCCCTGCTGTGTGTACAAATTAGGTACTGTGATGGGGTGTAGGGTGTAGCTGAGAAAGCTGAAAAGAACTAACGAGTGGCGTAGTTGAAAAAAACTAACTTTGTCTATTTAAATAAAAACTTGCTGTTCAAGACGGTTTTGTTGTACATATCACAGTAAATTACAACCACACATTGTCACAGCCTATCGAGGAATGGCTTCCCAGACCGTCTGCTGCCCGCTGTTCATTTCTTGATTGAAATTCTAGAAGACAAATTCTCGTTTAGGTTAATTTCGTCCACATTCCCACTTCGTCCACATTCCCATTTCGTCCTATTACCACTTCGTCCACACTCCCACTTAGTCAACATTCCCATTTCGTCCACATTCCCACTTAGTCAACATTCCTAGCCGATTTTAATGCGGTTTTCGTTATCACTTAGCTTAATTCTCAGGGAAGATTTTAATGATTTTTGTGATTAAGGTATTCATGTTAAGAAAAATTCTTGCTAAGCACGGTGCGGGTCAATACTATTCAGATACACTACCAATTTCGTTACTATTTTGTTACGAAATGGGAATGCGGACGAAATGGGAATGCGGTCGAAACGGGAATGTGGACGAAACGGGAATGTTGACGAAGTGGGAATGTGGACGAAATGGGAATTATGGGAATGTGGACGAGTTGGGACTGTGGACGAAATGAACCTAAACGATTCAAATTTATGAAACAGCGATACGGTCTCGGTGGCCAGTGTCTACAGTACACCCCATTTTAAAAGAGACTTATGTAAATGAATAATTTTCGTGATGTTGTTTCTATTTTATTTTAATATGTCCTACCCCTAGATCAAGAGTCTCATCATCGTCATCTCAACCTATTACGTCCCACTGTAGGGCACAGCCTCCTCTCAGAATGATTGGGAATGGATTGTGGATTCGGAACTTCACAAAAACCATGGAATTTTGTTATCAGGTGTGTGGAGGTCTCCTCAAGATGTTTTCCTTCTCCGTGACCAAAAGCTCATGATAAATAAATTTCAAACATAATTTCGCACATAACTCCCAAAAAACTCAAGGCGCGAACCCGAGTTTGAGCCCACGACCCTCTGTTTGAGAGGCGATAGGTCAAACCACTATCCACCACGGCTTTTATCAAGAGTGTATTAATTGAAAATAATCCACCATTTCACCACCATTAGACCTTCCAGAAATTCAATTAGTTAAGTCTAAAGTAAAATGGTGTATTATTTTGAGTCGATGCACTTTTGATCTAGAAGTGCGATTTTGCTGTCGTGGTTGTTTATGCGAATATACCTTGGGGAGAGGTGGCATGAAAGAGAATTTATGAAAAGGAAAATACACATTTTTTAAAGATTCGAAAATATACAACTAAGAATTGATTACTGACAATTTTATTGTATTTAAATTCAATAGTTTATACCTATAATAAACGCTTCCTATAAATAAAGCTTCTTAAATTTGAATTGTCCCTTTCATGCCACCTCTCCCCTACACAATTAGTGTTACCCTCAACTTTAGCGGCGTATCATGGGAATAAAAAATAACCTATGTCAATATGAATCTGTGTAGCATTCTGTTTGTGAAAGAATTTAAAAATCTTTTCTTAAGACAGTACACACAAACCCCCACATCAGAGGCGTGGCGCTGTAACAACTCGATTTCCATCAGTTTGCCTGAATTTTTACGTGACTGCAGCGCTGAGAAGTATAGCAAAGCTTGTGACCACTAATTGTGAAGTCTTGCATCCTAAGACATACCCTACCTCTCGTTTTTCTACATCATCAAGTTGCCTACAAAAATATCCGAAAATGCCCCATAAATCATTGAAAGTTTTCACAGATCTATAGATCACTGACCATGAAACATTCGGTTGTCAGAAATGAGCGTAAATACGAAATGTGTTGTGTTGATAGTACTTAATTGGTTGCGGTTTACAAAATTTTGCAGTATTGAAAGCAGTGCTTACTCGCGCGCTATGTGTTGCTAAGGTCATTATTTCAATGAATGACAATAAACCAATCTAATTACGCTCCCCTATTTTCACAAGATTAGGTCAAAAAGTGTCAACCCTATGGCCCCGTACGGTGCTCAAAAACTTTTATCACTTTTATTTCATACAAGCTTTATCCACGGCTTCGCTCGTGTTAGAAATCCTAGTAAAAAGTTACGGTAACATTTTTAATCGCTCGGACAACGCCATCTATTCATCGCAGACAAAGTTAGAGCCTCATTTTAAAAACCGAGGTACTTCAACGTTTTTGGACAGCTTCTGGACAGCCCTATATTCTTATTTAAAATTAAAATTTTATCCAACGGGAGCGCATTATCGGGATATAAAATGTGCCATATCTTGAAAATTAAATGAAAAATGAAAATATTTATTTACAGAAAAAGCGTTTGCATAATCAATCAGTATCCAGTGGGCCCCAAATTAGGCTGAGCCTGTATCTTGGGACCTGTAAATCTTAATCCAGATCTTCGTCTATCTGTACGCCAAGTTTCATAGAAATCCATTCAGCTGTTTTGCGTGATCGACTAACAAACATACATACATCCAAACATCGAAACATCTTCACAATCATTCTCAGTTATAATATAGTTGAATAGACATTTATGATGTCGCGTGTGTAGCTCGCCTACGTTGTGTACCTACAATGTATGCCGACGTCACCTAATCGAAATGTGTATTGGAATTAGAGGGTGAAACCTTACTGCAGTATTTGAGGAATGGGGTGCCACAGCAAAAGTTTTGACGATTCAACCCAAATGTCAGGGGCAGCACGATAGAGCAAGTAGGTCAAACACAAATATTTGACCACGGTAATTAGTGTGCCTATGCCTATCGATTGAGTTAAATTTGTTGAATTTGATTCAACTTTGATTAAGTTCATATGCGTCACGCTCGTAAAAGTGCTCAAAAATATCAACGTACGCTCTATAACGTATTTCACAGTACATAGAGCCGTAGTTATTTCAGTTTCGACGACCAGCGGTATTAATACAATTTTATGATCTGAATAAAAGGAAAGATTTTCACTTATCATAACATAACAATTAGTAGGTAATTTTTAAGTACTTCATCATTTTTTAACCTCCGACACAAAAAGAGGGGTGTTATAAGTTTAACCGCTATGTGTGTGTCTGTCTGTGGCATCATAACTCTTAAACGGGTGCACCGATTTGGATGCGGTTTTTTTTAATAAAAAACAGGTTTGTTGGCGATGGTTCTTAGATATGTTTTATCAAAATCGGTTCAGCCGTTTCAAAGTCTCTTTTGGCTATTTTGTTAGCTGCGGAAGGGATCTTAGACGCATAACGGGCATTGACTTAATGTTCAAACATACAAATGACATATCTAGTTAAGTTGGGGGTTTTTAAAATTTTTAATTTATAGTTATTTAAGTACTTACTAAATAAAAACTTTATTTTTGGTAAACAAAGGTAAATTCATGTAAGTATACAAAAAACTACTTTTAAATTAACTACCTGTCTAATTAATTACTTACCACGTCAACTTTAATTTCCATTTTCATTTGCGAGCACAAAGTGAACACGAACTACCTTCCCAATTAGATACTTTATTTATTAAAGCTACACAGAACTGGCTATGGAGAAATTAACGAAAAAAAATAAAAATTCTTTGTTCGTAATATTTCCGTTAAGTAATTTCCCGCCAATTTCCAACGCGTGCGATCCGAGCGGAAGTTTTTGTGCCACTGTTCCATTCGATTAGAACTTGGGGCTAGATTTGTTCGGCCACAATAACCGAAGGCGTGAAACGCCTGTTGAAACAAATTAAAAAGAAATTTTATTGCTAGGTAAATACAATACTGGCGTTTAAATAGGAATTGGAAAACAATTTTCTTCGAGAAATGCCTATCGTTATTTAACTGCCTAAGTATGCTCAAATAATGTCACAGTGAAAATCTGTAGCGATATCACAGGACTTTACAAAAGCTTTCAATTTGGTGTGTATTTATTTTTCAAGTTTTAATATAATACCTATTTAAAATATCCATGTGTTTAGTTATTTAAGTTATAATATAACTATGGCTGCATTATAGGTACCCTAGGATGCATATTATTACAGTAATAGCTAGAATAATATCTTATGATTTTTTATAGGCAAGTATATTTTTACTCCTATTACTTTACTCCTATTATTATTATTATTATTTGTTTTGGGTAACATAGTTTTTGTGATACTTTATATAGGCATAAGTGTCGACATAAGTGTTAAGATCAATTTCGTTCTGATGTGTCTTTTAGTAATATCTACAAAGTTTTAGTTACGTTTGTATAAATGGCTACCTTTATGTGTAAATTTTTTTGACAGAAATTTCAAATTAACTAGCCAAGAAATAATTGACTAGATCACTTTGAAGAGCAAAAAATAGTGTTTGGCACGGCTTACTTACTTTAAGCATAAGATCTTTAGTTGACGGCAAATACAGAATTTTATCATACTTACTTAATTATTATTTTATTATGTTATCTGAAATGAAGAAGAGTGTTGAGTAGACCGGAAAATAAATTAAAAGACATAAAATTTTCAATAACTTGAAAAGGCAAAAAAAATCTTCTGTGAATGTAGAGTCTTTTTACAAATAATAGTAGTTCTATCTCTATTGCATCTAACTCATGGAGTAATTATACTCCACTGACTCGACAGTGAAGGTACCTATCTACCTACTTAGGTATTAAGTGTGATCGACGGTAAAGCACGTTAAACTTAACTTTGCGTCAAACGGACTAAGTAGGTGACTACAGTAGGTATATCTTGTAAGTACGGTCAACCAGATTGAGTCCTAGGCCACTATAGAACCTTGTCGCATTAACTACTAGATAATTATTAACGTCATTGCGGGTCAAAAGATTATCAACTTTCCGATCACAACAAAATAAATTAATTAGTTAATTTTGCTATCAACACATTGCGCATGACAAAGAATGTATTCGTAATTATTACTAAATATTTTTTACATTTAAAAAAGTCGATATAATTATGCTGAAAAAATGTTTCTTGGCAGGACTACTAGTTTTAAAATATTTGCATAATGTCAGTAGGTAATTTCTTTCCTTTGGCGTTCGCCAGGTGCATTCATTCTACTTATCTGAATTAGGTATGTAGTCACATTCATTATACAACAGGTAGTTCTCGTAGCTACAATCATACACACATTCCATGACAGAATTATATTCTACTTGTTATACTTAGTGATCGCTAAGTACACATTCATATTGTATCTACTATCTAAAATATACAATATAAACAGCTCGCCTGTTTCTCGAAAAAAAATCCTAGAAACGTAATAGGTACGTGGGAGGCACTACGGTAATATTTACTAATTAATATAAATAAAACTCACCCTCTTCAGTAAACGTAGCTTTTCCAGCACCATTATGATCACTGCAACGTCAATTTCACTTTAAATTATCTAATATCGTTTTCATTAGCATATTTCTCATCAATGCCATCCAAATGGGGACAAAATCAAAGACTTTTGCCGATATCATATCACTTGTCAATTTTACTGCCGTGAACGATTTTGAACCTTGCTAAATTGAAATAATAGCCTTTTGGTTGGTCTTGCTCGGATTGGTCGCACTTTCTGTTTTGTTCGCATAGTCACGATGTATGGGGCGGGATGTAAATATTTGCCGTGAGAGAGGTATATGCAGAAAATTCAGCGGATTCAGCGCTTTTCAGTGACAGCAAGCGAAGAGCTTTTTAACAATACTGCAGGGTAACATTTTTGTTAATTCCAAGTAGTTATGGTTATCTGCCAGAAAAATTACACTAAGTGCCCCTTGGGTCATTATGTAAATCGATTTCCGCGATATTCCTCACTAATAACTACTGTGCACTGCAGTTAAAATTCTACAGAGTCTAATTTTAAAATATTTACATGTTGTAACAAGTTATAATTGAAACAGTTAACAAAATAAGTTAGAGCACAACAACCATAAATAATAAATAAGATAATTAAAAACTTCACTTCTGATTGAAGCGCTGAGAGCTTAGTTCGCAGCTGAGAAAATCGAAATTGCGCGCGCACGAACTCCCGCCAACGCGCGTCGATAAAACAGATGAAGACTCGCCGATTTTAGCACTGGCCGGGCCACACGACCCAAATTCGACAGAACGATATCTACGCGATGTTATAAAACGATACCGATATTATCTTATTGTGCTTTAAATCTGAATTCTGACATAACGCTAACTAAAGTAAAGATGTTTCTATTTTAATTATAAATTTTATAAACTGGAAAATAAGTTTTTCAATCTAAGAAATAAGGAATTAGCGTTTAATTTTTGGCATGCGAAATGGATACAGGTTAGTCATTTGTTGTTATTTCGTTTGTTTGGATTGGGACACTTTAATTAAAAACGAAACAAAAATTTGAAATGTATTGTTCGATAATTTGTTTAAAAAAATATTGAATATATGAAATTTAGATTTGAGAGCCCGCAAGCAAGTGAGTTTGGAGCAGTTGAAAGGTCTTCTGGAATACCTGCATGACCACCAGGATCTGGCTAAAGGCCTGACGAGGGGCCGGCGCGGCAAACTGCATTCTGTGAAACTGTGGAACGTTTGTGCGAAAAAACTAAATGCAATTACTGATGGTGCTGTTAAAGATGGCAAAGGCTGGTCTAAGGTGAGGGATGTCATAACTAATTGGTTTGTAATACCTATCAAATCTGTAAAATTAAACATTCAAACACTAGTAGCAAATAATTTATAAAAAAAAAAATTATTAACAATTAATAATTATAATTATTAATTATTTTCAAGAAAAATGTTTCTATAGTATTAAAGAGTATTTGACATAAAATAATATTTGTAATTTGAAATCGTAATATTATAAATTTGACATTAGACTAAGTACTATTATTTGACATTGAAAATTTGTACACCTGGGCCCAATAGCATAACAAAGTACAACTTATTATTACAAGCGGAACTCCCTTTCTAGTTGATATGACTGAAGCGAGAGTTCCGCTTGTAATATTAGTTGTACTTTGTTATGCAATTGGGCCCTGCATGCAGGTTGAATACGCATGTACCTATATTTGCATAAGACCGTGTAACCGTATTCATACAAATAAATATATTTTGATTTTGATTTTTGATTTTTAAAAATGTACCATCTTGTCAAAGTAAATTCCTCAAAAACATGTAGATTTCAAGCCAATGTTTATTTTGTTTCGTTTGTTTTTACATTTTTTTGTTTAACTTTTTGGAACAAGTCACTACTTATGATTATGACAAAGAAGTTCTTTTGATTTATGATTGAAACGATAAAATGTTTTACTTCTCAGAAAATGGTAGGTATTTTTAAGCATGGAAATATTTATTATTATCATAGTAGGTAAACTGTATGCTGTTTACAAGTTTGGTATGAAGTATCTTTTTGTATTTATTTTTTCAACTTCATTTTTACTAGTTTGAGACCAGTGGTGGTGTAGGGGTATGGCACACGGCACGGAATGCTGAGGACCTGGGTTCGATTCCCAGCATTGGTCTTTTTTCTGGGGTTTTTTCTGTGCATCTATGTTTCAGTTTGTATTTAGTATGAAAAATATGTATGCTGTTTGTGTGACTAAAAACCCTTTTGATTACAGTATTGGTGTGACTGGAAGTACAGGGTGCGCAGGCGTGCTCTGGAACTCAAAGCAGCCCGGGACAGCAATAAACCTCCTCCTGACGGAGTCTCTAGTCTCAGTCAGATGGAAGAAACTATCCTGGACATCATAGGAGAAAGTGTCGTCTCCGGGGTTGTCATTAAAAGCGATCCTTTAGCTGAAGAAGTAAGTTATTTTATCATATTAGGTACCTGTTTGATTGAGTAAAGTTTATTTATTTTACTTAGATTTTTTTGGTATGTATCAAACCATTCAATGCAAACATTTTGATTTAAATAGAAACCGGGCCTAGTCTAAAAGTAAAATTTACAGAATTGTTCAGGGATCAAATGTGACCTTATTATGATGATTGACATTTTGGATTGGTTTGTATTTAAAATTAAATTGACTCTGAAAAGAATTCAATTTTAAAAGTCAGGCATGTGTGCTGCCATCTAGTGGCAATTCGAAGATCTGGTGTCATTGAGATCAAATAAATTTTTGTCTTATTTTTGTTACCTCCTATAAGAAATAAAAGCAAAGTGTATAATAAAAAACAATGCTAGGAAGTTTTGATGTTCTTCACAAGTACCAACATTTATTTTTGTATTTTTTGAAAGCCTGTGTTTAAACAGTTCTTTTTTTTAGTTTTCAGATGAGGAATCGTATTTGGCAGACAATGGTGAAGAGACACCAGTCAACTGTGGTAGGTTTCTGAACAAATTGTGACAAAGGAAGAAAAACAGAACATAGAATTAATGAAATATACAATCTTTAAAATATATCACCCAAAAGAATTCACTTCCTAGTTCACAAAAAAAGCTTAATTTATAACTACAAATTATGATCACATCAATTTGTGGTTTCGTAATATGCCTATTAAATAATGCATATTGCTCTTTTTTAAGGTTTATGAAACAAGGGTCCGAAATAAAAATGATACTTAGACCTAACCCTGTCGTTATTATAAAATTTTCTCTAGCCTCATATTAGTAAATCTAAATTTTAGAAGATTAGAGAAAATTAGCTTATGCTATAAAATTTCACCTTATTTCAGCTTCAGTGCCAGAGCCGAAGAGAGGAAAAAAAAGAAGACATTCCTCTCACTACTCAGATGGGAATGACCATAGACCCAGCAGTACATGTAAAAGAAAACATGTGAAAAATGAGGAAGAATCTGGTATGTAGTTTTCGAAATTGAGTGTAATGTTATTTATGGTCCATGAGCCATTGCCCTTAAGCAAGTTCAATTAAAAAAAAACTTACAAATATCAAAGTTAATAATTAAAATATAAGTGAACTTTATGTCTTGCTCTTTAAAGTTAAATTATGTTTACATATTAATTTGAGATACACGCTTTTTCGCGCTTATAATTTGGCCAAAGATAAAAATAACACTGATAGAAAAATAATTTATTTGTAGATGAAGATGAACAAGCAACAGAACTGATTCGATTGGAAAGGGAAAAATTAGAATATTCAAAAAGTTACCTTGAAACTACAAGAGAAATTTCCGTGCAGTTGGGACAACTTGTGGGGGTCATGACTAGAATTAAAGATATTCTAATGAACCGGAAACTGGATTAAATCAGTGGACCGTGTTTAAGCAGCGGTAAATCGAATTAAGACGAGAAAAAAAAATACAAAAAGATCTCTCCGGCGGGGAATCGAACCCCGGTCTCCCGCGTGACAGGCGGGGATACTTACCACTATACTACCGAAGACTTGCAGAGAATTGTGAAATAGCGTAATATATTCGTTCTATAAATTGTTAACATCGTGTGACATTTATTTTTGAGGCGGGGCCCACCTGTCTTGAAATTACTTTTCAAGTTTTCACATTATAAATAAAATCATCCGCCTAGCTTTACATTGCGCGGTTATCTAACTAACTATGCTGTGTTGGTTTATTCAAAGCCTCCGATGTATTAACATACCGCTAATCGAATGATTTTATTTGTAAAATTAAAGTCACGCTAATAATAAGGAAATCAGTACTTTTTGCCATCCAAGTATCCTGCATCAAGCAAAAGTACTTGTGTACCGTTGATAATATATTATTTTACTTACATATCTGTGTGGTAGGTACACTTATCCAAGTTCTTACAATACAAATAAACTTTTTTATACAGGGTTATTTTTAATTCACTGACATCCTCTTAACCCTGAATTCCTATCACTTAAACAAATTTTTTTTGTTTTACGAATTTTTAAATGAAGCACTTTTTTCCCATACAAATACACTGAGTATCGTAAAAATAAGAGGAAATTTCAAATTTTCAAAACGTTATTACACCAAAAATATTAAGTTATGACAAAAGCCGTAAAACAAAAAATATTTGTTTAAGTGGTAGGAGTTTAGGGTTAAAAGGATGCTAGTGAATTACAAATAACCCTGTATTACAAACAAATTATATTTTGAACACTCTTTTATTAGCTTTATTTATTATAAATAACGAAAGGAGTGGGTCCAAGTGAGTCCTTCAAATGTTTAATTCCAGACTAGAAGCCGTAATGTCTAATGCACGGGCGCTTGCGACCGCATTCACTATCTCTTTCTACCCTTTACCCTGTACTGTACGTTCAGAAAACAGTGGTGAATGTGATTGTGATTCTCAAGTAAGTTAGACAACAAGGCTTCAGGTTTTATAAAAATAAAATTTAAACGGCCCAATTCTTGATTAAGTACACGTAAATCGGTAAGAATCCGACTATTTCGGTCTTTTTGGAAGAACTTTTATTTTAATTTGTAGCTATCGATTGGGTCCATATCTGGTTGCATAATTGTTGAAGGTCATATATACATAGTGCAGTACCGTGTTTGTCATAAATTATGTATATGTTAATCATACTTAACTCTTTTTACTTTGACTCCATTAATTGTACAGAATTGTTATAAAACAAACTTAACCTAACCTATAAAGTTCTACAGGTGACCATTTAGAAATTCCTGAAAAATTTATGATTTTGACGGGAAAAAAATTATGACTAACAAAAATTATGACGAACATTTTATGCCACCAGATACGCACCGCCAAAAAAACCGATAAAATCATATCTCACGAAAGATTACAAGGTCTAAATATTTATTGTTTTATTATGCTGACCTCATGGTATGTTTTTAGCACAGTGGGTACCAATAAATTACTTAACCAACAAGCACATAGATTTTTGCAAGTTTTTCGTCGGATACTTCCCATTTGTTATACAGAACTGATGTGGCTCGATTTAAAACTTTGTTAGTTCGCAGATTCACATTTCTATAGAAGAAATGAGAAGTGTCTTTTTCGTCCGCTCCGATGTAAGTAATAGTAAGTACCTACTGAAACTTGATTTTCAGTAGGCGCTTAATTAGGTATAATAACACCAGTGTCGCTTTATCAGGCGCCAATCGCCTTGAAATTCCGGGAAATTGTAAATAGAAGACGAATTTATCTCGTGTTTTACGAATTCTAGCGTCACAAGTCGTTATAACAGGGGTTCAGTAGTTCATAGCTGATAAAATGTATCAAGTGCAGAACTCCGCAGTTACCTACGAAAATATGACCGTGGTGGGTCGATCGTGTGGCTTATAGTTTATTAATTGGTTAATTTGTATGTTAATTATGAAGGTGTTCTATTTATTCATGGTATTAATTGTCAGGTGAGTTGATATTGTTATTTAATAAAAAAAAATATTATCCATTACGTTGGGAGTTTACAAGTGGCTGTTTTCTCGTATTTAAATGAAATATTTCTGTTAAAAGTGACGAACAAAATCATAATTAGGTACCTATAGATTACAAGGCGATATATTATAAAAGAGTAGGTACGATTTTAAATAATTTTTCATCAACATAGAAATTAATTATAAATAAAATAAGAAATACTTCACGTGTGGTAGGATCTTGTGCATTGTCCATTTGGATTGCTACCACTAGTTACTCACCAATCCTTTCGCTAAGTGCTTTACGCTGTTGTGTTCTGGCGTAGACAGTACCTAGGACATCCAGGGAAATTAAGTATTGGCACATGAGGCATTCCATCTCACTCCTCTATGCTGACTACGCATCTGCAATGGAACCCTCTGGTCTAGTGTTTGCTCGTTTAGGGCAGATGCCCCGGATCTGGCCACTGGGCCGGTTTTGACCATTTTCAACTTTAAGTTGAGTTTACTAAGATACAGGCATTTGAATAGACAATCAGTCTTAAAGTGGCCAGAACTGGGGCATCTGCCCTACCATTTGTTGATTAGAACCAACATTTTTTGGTTTGTACATTATAGCTTTTAATGACCGAATCACTAATAAAATAAGTCAAAGTCAAAGGCAGAATATCTTTCCATTTAGGCTATAACAAGCACTTATAAATGTTGAAATGAATCCGTCAAGAAACTCAACAAGGTACCTACTGTAACGCCAAGTAAAGCGCCACCGATACAATTTCAATGGTCCCTCAGTTTTATCTCCTTATCTGTAATAATAAAATAACGTAGTATTCATTTACACTACAGCGCACACGCAAAAGTTGTATTAGATCACAACGAAGATGTCCACGTGTCCAATGAGATAAGCAAGAATGACCCAGTGATAAACCTCATAACTGCCGCGTCTAAAAACAAATCAGCAGATAAAGTAGCTGCAGAGCCCAGTGGAAACGAAGTTGACAGTGACTTAGTTGACGAAACTACCACAGAAGAAGTACCTGAAGTACAAGTAGATAATGGAACAGCGTTGATTCTCACACCATATATAAAAGACGGCAGGATAGCGGAAGCTCGTAACGCTAGCAGAGTCGATTCAAATTTGTTTCTAGGCTATGAAAGCTACAGTGGTTTCTTGACAGTGAATGAGACTTTGAAGTCTCATTTGTTTTTCTGGTACTTCCCTGCGCCCGAGAAGCCGCTGAACGCGACGCCATGGATCCTGTGGCTGCAAGGCGGGCCCGGAGCGTCGAGCATGACTGGCTTGTTTGATGAAATAGGACCATTTAACTACAGCCCCTATGGCAAGCTGAAAAGTGAGTACTTTCATTACTTAACATTAGGGAAGGCACTTTGTCTGAATTTGTATGAAGATACTGCTAATTCTCTGGATTTGTGCGTTTCGTCTTACTAACCGGTAACTTTCTTTGTAAAAGTCGGACGGGGTGCGTAAATCTGGAGAATGGCCGTGGCAACTTATTTACTCGGAAAAATTAATCAATAATATCCGAATTCTACGTAGAAATCGCGGGCAACAACTTGTGAAAATGATACCTATAATTTTTCATAAGTACATAACTCGTTACCGCCAAAGTTTTAAGATTACTTGCAATTGCGTACGAAAATACTTTTCTAACTAATTTATAATATTGTTATTTTACTTACTACTTTACATTGATATTGATTGATATGGACCTGATTCGTACTTATCATAAACTAGCCTTTCCCGCGACTCCGTCTGCGAAGAATTCGTATATCGCTACCCCGCGGGAACTATGCAATTATCTTGGATAAAACTATTCTATGTTATTTCTAAGATCTCAAACTGTCTCCATACCTACCAAATTTCATGTAAATCCGTTCTGATATTATTGCGTGATTGAGTAACAAACATCTAAACATCTTCACAAACTCAACATCATTTATAATATTTTAGTAAGATATCTACCTCTAGAAGCGTGTAAAAAGCATCAATACATCAACGTCAAACTTAAACTATTAAAATGAGATTAATTTAGTTAAATACCATTAGGTGCTTACTTGTCTTAACACGAATGATGGGAGAAAGCACCGTGCATTTCAGAGAACCCTTACACGTGGTTGGCGAACCACTCGTTGCTGTTCATTGACAACCCTGTGGGCACGGGATACAGCTACACGGAGAGCGAAGATGGATTTGTTATTGACTTAGACACCGTGAGTATTGGACAGACGTAATCCAATAATAATGAAATGAGTGGCCGCGATCAGTGCCGGACTGGTTCGGGCGGGGGGTACCGACCGATCCCATAAACCGATTTAAGTTGCTTACTAGTGCAAAATATCTATCCGTGCTACATACATACCATACCAGGCCTATTCCTGAGGGCTTTACCTTTGCTTAGAGGACCCTGAGTGACTTGTGTTCCACTTTGGAAAAACCTTTTTTCTTTTAATTAGGACAGGCTAACATCGACGTCTAATCTTCCAGTATGCGACTCACCTCTACACAGCAATGAAGCAGTTCGTGCAACTGTTCCCCGAACTGCAAAACGCGCCACTTTTCGTAGCAGGCGAATCGTACGCAGGCAAATATGTGCCGGCTCTGGCTACGAAGATCCACGAGCGCAAGGAATGGCCCGGCGGTCACTTTAACTTGCAGGTTGGTTTTGTTTTGTGCTACGAGTAGCTATATAAATATAGCAGTTGCAGTTTATGCAACTGTTCCCCGAACTGTAGTTCGCGGCGCTTTTGTACTCGCCACCATAAGTACGCTGGCAAGTAGGTATACAAGCAAGAACTATACAATCACACTAAACACAAGAGAATTTTATGTATATAAAATTACATGCAGCCAAAGGCATAACATCTGTCTGGAGAGAGATCACTATTGATAAACTTACCTTTCCATATTGGTTTTCTAAACCGTATTTCAGGCACAGAAAGCTTTGTGTAAATAGGTATCTAAGTACTCCCCTGATTGCAAAAAAACCCATGTGTTTGAAATCTGAAAGTTATAGCGAGATGAAAGTGAAAACCGGCCAAGTGCGAGTCGGACTCGCGCACGAAGGGTTCCGTACAATTATCTATAAAAATCACGTTTGTTGTATGGGAGCCCCCCTTAAATATTTTTTTATTTTAATTTGATGATTTATTTTTAAAGTCAATATATAATTAAATATTCTGTGAATATTTCAAGCGTCTACCTGTTGCCGTTATCAATATCGAGCAAAAACGAGCAAAAAAATCACGTTTGTTGTATGGGAGCCCCCTATATTTATTTTATTCCATTTTTTAGTATTTGTTGTTAGAGCGGCAACTGAAATACATCATCTGTGAAAATTTCAACTCTCTATCTATCACGGTTCCCGAGATACAGCCTGGTGACAGACGGACAGACGGACGGACGGACGGACGGACAGCGAAGCCTCAGTAATAGGGTCCCGTTTTTACCCTTTGGGTACGGAACCCTAAAAAAAGCAGTCTTAAAATTCTAGTTTTTTTATCGAGAATTAACATTTTTTATTTTAGAAATTTCGCTACAGTCAGTCGAATTATGATATTTAAAGTATTCTTTCATCCCATCTTTTAATCTGCCTATAGATGTACATAATATATACAAGATTCCTTCAAATTATTATTCTGTCCCACTCATTACGGTCATATTTAGAGCCCAGATTTTTTTTAATGAGTCGCCAGAGGGGCCAAAGACGTGAAGTCTTTGCTGTTTTTTACTTTAGGGTAGGAAGAGTGACTTGTGCTCGGGAAAAATCCCTTCGGACGAACTGGGAATGGAGGGCCCAGACAGTGTCCGACTTGCACGGACTAAAAAACCCGACCACAAGTCCCCTTCTCTATTGATTATTAATACAAAAAACGTGTGCTTTAAATTTTGAGGAGGGGAGGGGTAGGGAAAGGACTTAATCTACCCACAGTGTCCTGCCTCAGCCATTTGCTGGAAGGCCGGGAGAGGAGCATGCATTCTCCCGCTCATTCTCCCGCTAGAGCCCAGTTTAGACTTACAAGACGTAGGGCCGCTCGATTTGTCAATAACCGGCACTCTCTGACCGGCTTGATCCACTGGCTATGCGGAGGGATGAAGCATCCCTATGCATATTGTACCGCACATATCATGAGGAGTGCTCCGATGAATTGTTAGGGTTGTTCCCGGTAGCCAAGTTTAATTACCATACTTTGCGTAACCGTCAATTATTTCATCCTCACCATCTTGATGGTTGGCAGTCTAGCACCGTCCACTCTAAGCGGATATTTTTTCCACGTACGACGAAGTTATGGAACCAGTTTCCTAGGACAGCATTCCCGGAGCGAGACAACTTTAAGTACTTTAAAAAACGAGCCTATCTATCTCTCAAAGGGCCGGCAACGCACCTGAAACACCCTTAGAGTTGCGGGTGTCCTTGTGTGGCGGTGATTGTTTTCCATCAGGTGACCCACATACCCTGCCCCTTCCCCCTTCCATACAAAAAAAAGAAAAATCGTGCAATTTTCATTACATTGCAGCGCTCGATTATCCACTCTAAGCTCGTTAGCTTTACGACAGCATTCTCTGGCAGGTCTAATCTGAGCTTAAGATTTGGCTGTCACTAACAAAAATCTTGTTTTTTCAGGGCTTGATGTTGGGCAACGCACTAGTAGACCCCGAGGTGATTTCTCACATCGCCAGCCCGTTCCAGTATTTCGGTCTGATGGACCAGACCCAGCTGAACACTATCAAACCCCTCGTAGAGGGGTTCCAGGCTGATATAGCGAACAATAGGAGCGTTGAAGCTAAACAGGTAAGTTTATTGACCTCTGTAGAATTACAAGTGTACCTACAAATACTTTAAAAAAAACCGACTTGATAGTGTCCATATAGTTACTTCCCTAGTTTTTGCTAGTAAAGAGAAGTGGAATAAGTATTTAGTTTTCCAATTGACATCAGGCTTTTGGTGTGTCTTGGACACTTGCTTATTTGCAACGTTAATTAGGTAGGTATCTAGGTATGTATGTACTATGTACATTTCGTTAAACTTTACCATGAACCAATATGATTCATTATGTCAACTACTTTTTTTCGAGAAAGCTTAAGTCATAAATGTTTCTGTTATGAAATAAAGAAAGAAAATAAATTATTGCACATAATTCGGCACATACAAACAATAAAAAATATATGAACGTTACTCCTCTCTGACTCCTACTTAAATTTTCAGAAATGGGTGAGCCTCATCTCGACCCTTCTATTCTTCTCGCACCAAAAACACGCCTACAACTTTTTAAGAGACGATTTGAACGTGGCTAAATACACAGCCTACCTAGCGACATCCGAAGTGAAGAGAGCGTTGCACGTGGGAGACATACACTTTAGCTACCTCAACGTGACTGTGAACATGAAGTTGGCCCCCGACTTCCTGAGTAACACCAAACCGTTGATGGAGGTGCTTTTGGAGCACTATAGAGTTCTGGTGTATTGGTAAGATATTTTTGGTACTGTTTTTGCCACAAGGCACTTTCTATGTCGAGAGTTGATTTAACACTTAATTTGTTTGCCACTATTGGTGGGGGGCCAGGTAGGTACACTTATAGCACAGAGGTACACGTATCGGGTGGAAAAAAATGCGTTCCTAAAACATATATTAAATCAAAAAAAATAGGAATCACTAACATAACTAAACATTTTACACCTTAACCTTGCTTGTCATATTCTAACAGAAGGGGCGCGTTACTATCCCCTTTACTTTACCTAACTGATATGAGGTTTTTACACACTCCAACGAATGATTGAAGTAGTCACAACACGGGATTGTGAGCCTCTTGCTACTGTTCGTAATTTGACCGTGTAAGCTTACCGGGTTTATTAATGTAATGACACACTATTTTTGACATTTGTAGGTACTGGGAATTTCTATAATTTTTCGTTGTACCCAATTTAGAAACGAAAGTTTTCAACCAGTGCGTCCTACCCGTCATGACATACGGAGCTGAAACGTGGACACTCACAGTACGGCTAATTCACCAGTTCAGCTATGGAACGGGCTATGCTCGGAGGTTCTCTGAAAGATAGAATCCGCAACGAGGATATCCGACACAGAACTAAGGTCATCGACATAGCTCAGAGAATTAGCAAGTTGAAGTGGCAGTGGGCTGGTCATATCTGTCGAAGAACCGACAACCGTTGGAGTAAACGAGTTCTTGAGTGGAGACCGCGTCTACGCCCTCCGGCCAGGTGGAGTGACGATCTGCGAAAGGCTGCTGGTGGAAGCTGGATGCGTCTAGCCGAGGACAGGGCGCAATGGCGTTCATTGGGGGAGGCCTATGTCCAGCAGTGGACTGTTATAGGCTGATGATGATGATGATGACCCAATTTAGAAGTTGTTAACAGGGAGTTAAAATTAGTCCGTTTGGTTACGCACTTTTTCAAGTCTTTACAATAAAAAAAAAACGTAACAAACCAGACTATTCTTCACTTCTTGTTAAACATTGTTGAAATTGTCCGATTTGTTACTTTTGTTTATTCTAAAGGCTTGAAAAAGTGTGTAACCAAACGGACTAATTTTAAATCCCTGTTAACAATATCTTAATTGGATACAACGAAAAATAGAAATGCCCTACTACGTGTACGAATATTACTCGGCTAAATTGTGGAGATTGGCAAATGGCTTATCATTTTTGTGGTGTGACTGTATGAATAAGACCTTTCAAAAGTTTAGTCCAGTATTGTATCTTTGTACAAAGTGGTATTTATTTCCTGAAATTATCAAATAAAGTATATCATAATTATTATACATATCATACAAGAGTGGGTATTACCTTATCAATCAACCAAAAATTTCTCAGTAGGTACAGTTCGAATAGTTAGTAACAAAAGAACACAACCAATTGTTTCTTTAGTTAGAAGAAGGGTACACGGAAAGAACATACTATTTTTTGAAAAAATGAGATTTTAATCTCAAAATGTAGAGCACTAAAAGTACTATAACTTACCATTGGATTAAATATAGAAATCTGATAACAAGATATACTTATTACCTCAGTAATTGTTCGTGATGACTAACTTTCAAACCACCGAAACTCAAAAAGTTGCTTAGATGACTAGACAAGTTCTTTCCATGTATCCTATAGTCAGATGTTCGAGATTATAGAATCTACTTAGTAGTAGTAATTTATTAGTATAGACTTACCTTCATTTTTGAACAATAGGTATACCTCGGCCATTAAGCATGAAGATGTCTTGTTGTTTTCTTCTTCAACGACACCTTCTATGAACCATAACTGCTTTGCAATTGCCACCACATTTGGCAACATGTTAGTTTTAGTTTATGGCTGTGACTTTCGTAAAGATCACTGTTTCAATTCAACGATTTCTGTTTCCAGTGGCCAGTTGGATCAGATGCTGCCCTGCCTTTCCACGTCAAGGAACTATCGCACGTGGAACTGGAACGGCACCCAGGAGTTCCTGCAAGCTGTGAGGTTCCCCTATATTTTCAACGGGCGCTTGACTGGGTAAGACTTTGACCTATTCTTGAGATTCCCCACCCACAGGGTACTAACAGGACTCTAAGTATTCGTTTTTATTCGCCGTACGTCTGTGACAAACTCTCTTTTTACAAGCTTCTATTTAACTTACCAAAATAGCGACCTGGACACCAGAATATGGATGGCGGCGAAGAGGTAGGCCCGGAGGTTTTAGCGGGACGACTTAGACTTGTACCTTAGGAACTGGAAGGACACCGCTCAAAATCGGGATGAATGGCGTAAGGGCGGGGGGGAGGCCTTTGCCAAGCTGTGGGACTCTGCTCCAGGCTAATTAAAAATAATAATTTTAATAATTTTACTTACCCTGTTTGTTTGTGTCAAATTTTGGAAGTCCATTAGTCGGATTGACTGGAAAATTTTCTATACATAATATGAAACTGCACTGTACTGCGCTCCAAAACATGCATTGTAGATGTAGGCAAAGCAACCGCCAGGCTGAAATGGGACTGGGCTGGCCATGTCTGCCGCATGCACTCAGAGAGGTGGGCGCGGGTTACCACTCAATGGGTGCCCCAGGATGGTTGCCGGCGCCGCGGCAGGCCAAGGCGAAGATGGCGGGATGACCTAGACACGTTCTCGAGCGACTGGTCAAACACAATGGCAGACACCAGACAGGGCGAGTTAGAAGTCCAGGGGAGAGGCCTTTGCCCAGCAGTGGGACACTGAAACAGGCTATTAAAAAAAATAAAAAAATATATATATATATATATGAAAATTGCATGACAATGCAATTACAAACAAGTCAGATATGAAGTATCTTTTTTATTTATTTTTTCAACTTCATTTTTTTATTACTTTTACGGTCATCCCATGAAACCATATATTTCAAACTAAATACAAACTGAAATATAGATGCACAGAAAAAACCCCAGAAAAAAGACCAATGCTGGGAATCGAACCCAGGTCCTCAGCGTTCCGTGCTGCGTGCTTTACCCCTACACCACCACTGGTCTAGAGGTTAGCGACGAATCTTTCCCATACATCGTACATTTCAGTCTGTTATAATCAATGATTATAATCAATGATCTACACCACCACTGGTCTAGAGGTTAGCGACGAATCTTTCCCATACATCGTACATTTCAGTCTGTTATAATCAATGATTATGGGAAAGATTCGTCGCTAACCTCTAGACCAGTGGTGGTGTAGCGGTAAAGCACGCAGCACGGAACGCTGAGGACCTGGGTTCGATTCCCAGCATTGGTCTTTTTTCTGGGGTTTTTTCTGTGCATCTATATTTCAGTTTGTATTTAGTTTGAAATATATGGTTTCATGGGATGACCGTAAAAGTAATAAAAAAATGAAGTTGAAAAAATAAATAAAAAAGATACTTCATATCTGACTTGTTTAAAGTTGCACAGTAGCGCCATCTCTTGGTCCTGGTGAGCGGGTAGCTCCGAAGGAGTGTTAAAGTCTCTCGGTAGAGGGCATAAACATAGATGAGTGCTTTATCACTGCATAACGTGATTATAACAGACTGAAATGTACGATGTATGGGAAAGATTCGTCGCTAACCTCTAGACCAGTGGTGGTGTAGGGGTAAAGCACGCAGCACGGAACGCTGAGGACCTGGGCTCGATTCCCAGCATTGGTCTTTTTTCTGGGGTTTTTTCTGTGCATCTATATTTCAGTTTGTATTTAGTTTGAAATGCAATTACAGTCAGCAAAAAAGCTTGCATTATTTTTTTTTTTAAGAAAAACTTATTCAACCCATCAACTGTAGGTATAAACAGACAGTTAAAATTTTCAAAAATCAGTGTGTGTATCACATCCGCTACAATAAAAATAAATAGTAAAATTAAGGAGGGCGGTTTAATAGGAAGAATATTAGTATAATTTTACGGTGGTACGGATCCCTTCGTATGCGAATCGGACGTTCACTTGGTCGGTTTTGTATTAATATAAACCTTTTTTTTGAGCTCATACTTACCCAATTACACATTGATCGTCTCTATGTATAATTATGTATACCTAGGCACCTAAATGATATTATGTATGTAACGTCCACGGTACCACATTCTTAGCTTAATCCCAATATTGACCTGAGAGAGAGATTAGTTTCGCAAACAATTGTAAACCCTCCATTATATCTATGCTGTTTTTAACATTGCCTCAATCCTGAGCTCCAATGATTGTTTGTTTTCGCAAGTACTAAAACTGCACTACTACCGTGTCATGACAAAACACTGTAACTCGAGTTACAGTGTTTTGTGCTAACACCGTTAAATTAACTATTCGGACCCTAATCTATATATGCATGCTTAGAGTAACTGATTTTCTATCAAAAACATTGAAAAACGTCATTGCAATTTATACTGTAACTCTTAAAACGTAAGGTCTTGATTCTACTAAACACTGTATTACCTCCATATACCGTGTCTTGCCAAAACAAACTACCATTTTCCTAGTATAGTATCAAGAGTTACAGTGTTTTGTCGCAACAATCACACGAGAAATTAGTCCAAGTCCTTGTTTATTATAAAGTCGAGACTTCTTCAAGGTAATCATCCTTTCTAAAGAATAAAATATATATTAAGATGAGAATTTTAGATTTATGAATTGTGATGTTAGCAATATATTACTAAATTACATTTAAAGTAGCATTTTCATATGAGTATAATGTTATTAAGTATCACGTTACAGTGTTTTGTAATAGCGACTCTCATATATTATTGATAAAGGACATTACGACATAACACGTTTTTGCTTGAACATTCATGAAAATAGTAAAAATTTTAATATTATTTTTCTTTGTCCACTAATAGTAGCATATTATCTGTGATTTGTCCAAATTTTATTGCAATCAGATCAATATTCACTGTTCTGTAGCCAATTAAAGAAAGCAAAAGTTTTTTGCGATTTCTGAAAAACAGGTGTTTTTTAGATACAGTGTTTTGTCATGACACGGCTGACTAAGACTATGTTTGTATTTACACTTTCATACAAAATTAAGACTGGGCTACGCATCTACGTATGAGATGTATCTTACATTGTACATTGTTGGAACAACTCAACATACCTATCCATAGAAAGTTCGTCATTCTCGGAGGTGCTACGTGTATTCAGAAAATACGTATGTATTTTCCTTACGAGTGTGGAAGATAACTATTTTGAATGCATTGCTGAAATGCTCAAAGATAGATAACTTTAAGTAACCTAATCTTATGATGGTCTTCCACCATATACCTTCCACGATTTGCCCTTTGAAAGGCGACGAGGCAAGCAACCAGTTTGAACACCACCCACGGTCATGAACGATCCATTTGGGTATGACCCATTAATGAACAATTTTGAAACCGATATTATTTTTTAACTGTTCTTTTTATTAAAAATCCTCAGCTACCACAAGACTGGAGGGCAGCTGACAGAAGTGGTGCTCCGCGGGGCGGGACATATGGTGCCGCTAGACGCGCCGGCGCCAGCGCAGGCGATGGTGGCGCGCTGGACCCGCGGCGAGCCCATCTGCCATAAGCTGCCATTCTACGAGGGCACCTTCATACAAAGCTTCATAAAAAACAACACTGTCATTAACATTTAAGAGCTATTATTAAATAGTAAAATGTCTTATGAGTTTTATTTGTTTCCAGATTATTCAATTTCACTGTAGGCTTTGGCTTTGAAAGGCTATAGAATTTAGAACACGGTGCCATAATAATCCTACTTTTTCATCATCAACATCATCATCAGCCTGTACTCGTCCACTGCTGGACATAGGCCTCTCCCATGGCACGCCACTGATCACGATCCTCGTCCACTTTCATCCAGGTCTTGACAGCCGCCTTGCGAAGATCATCGCTCCGCCGAGTCTGAGGACGTCCTACGCTACGTTTGTCGATCCGTGGTCTCCACTCAAGAACTCGTCTACCCCAACGGTTATCGGTTCTTCGGGTTATATGGCCAGCCCTTTGACACTTCAACGTGCTAATGCGGTGGGCTATGTCGATACCTTTGGTTCTGCTATGTCGATAAGTTTGGTTCTCTGTCGGATCACTTCGATACGAATTCGATCTTTCAGAGAAACTCCGAGCATAGCCCTTTCCATAGCACGTTGAGCAACTTTAAATTTGTGAACCAGTCCTGCCGTGAGTGTCCATGTTTCGGCACCGTATCATGACGGTTAGGACGTACTGATTGAAGACTTTTGTCTTTAGACATTGTGGAATTAAGTACTACCTACTTTTTCAATCATTATACATATAAAATGATGGTTTCAGCCAGTCCAATGGATTTTGAACATTTAGGAATAAATTGGTTTGTTGCTAATTATTAATCAGTCAATACGATATACCTAATGATAAAGTTGATATATGACCATCAAGTTAGTTATTAATATATCGTCAACGCAAACAAATTTTGCCTGGTTCTTGCTTTTTTATCATGAGATTGAGTCTTTGATGTCTATTCTTAGATACTTCCTTCATTAGTGGATGATGGTATCTGATACTAGTACTTGGCGTACCTATTTGTCGAAATATTGGCGTGATCGAAAGAGACGCATTATATCGTTTTTTAGTGTGAGCGATTAAGATAGCACTTAGATTATTTATGCACTAGATGGAGCGTCAGGAGCAAACATCGCGATACAAAACGTCCACCATCCATTTGACAGCTTCATATTACGATCGCGTTACGTCATTCCGGTTGTGCTTAATGATACCAGTTAATTTCACATTCCCCAAAATGTGGGGAAAAAATATTAGAGGCCGATAGACGCGAGTAAAAGTGACTGTAAATGGTAATTAAATAAAGTATGAATAAATAAAACTAAAAACTGATTATATATATTTTTTTCTGTGGCAAAATCGAAATTGAGCGGCCGCGGGGAAATCTAAACACGCGGTAGTGTGTCAAGCTAATTTCAAGGAAATGAAACTGGCAAAGCAGCGCTGTGTGAATATTACACGAACCAATTGGAGCCACTTTTGACCCCTTCATAACTACAATACAAATAGATAGTAGATTGATAAATAAGGGTTGTAAGTAGAGATGGGCTGAGTACTCGTTTACTACTCGGTACTCGGTGTACTCTGCAGTTTTTTTGATACTCGTACTCGGCCGAATAACTCGGTTCAAATGCCGAGTATACTCGGTCTAAATAAAATTATTATTAATCATGCGTATTAAAATAAAACGGGCTTGTAAAACAACCAGATTCGCAATATTTTGCGTATACTCATTGTGTCAACAGTCACTGTACACAATCATCTATTTCCAATGTTTTTAAAATATTTAAGCAATTAATGTGCGGACCAAATGCGTATTACTCGTTAAACAAAAACTGACTAATTTGCGGGGAGAAGGCGGGGGTCCCCGCGACGTTCGCTCGCGGTGGCTGGTAGCGCCGCGCGAACCTGTCTAAACCCGTTTTCGCGCCTCAAAACAGAACCGAGTAACTCGGCCGAGTACTCGGTTTGAGAAACTTTGAACCGAGTATACTCGGTAATCGGTTACTCGGTAATCGGTTACTCGGTAAAAGTTGTACTCGGCGCATCTCTAGTTGTAATTGATCATTTACACTCGAGTTGAACACTACTTTTTATCATAAATGCGAGGAAATAAAGAAAAACCGTTATGTTAAAAATATAAACGCCATTTGTAAGAGAGCGCGTCGCGCCGCCCTTGCGGCCGGCACCGGCGTCACGTCGCCGCGGCCGCCTGCACACCTTGCTGAGCTCGGTGCGCAGGCGGCGAGGCGCTGCAGCTGCACGTGCAGCAGCGCACGCGCGCCACGCGCGCGGCGTGGCGCAGCACGCGGCCACGGGGTTCGTGAATACAAAGGAGCACCATTCGATTTTCAAATTTACTTACATCCCTAAGGATGTAAATCGAATTTACATCCCAAATTTCAAGCTGAATGCAACCTACTTTCAGAGCTTGAGTGGTGAAAAAGAATTTATTTCCAAAAATAATAATGAAACACGGTTACATTACATTTATTTATTACACATTTAGTCATTTTTATAACGTTTCTCGCGCTGTCACAATGCAGACTGAAGGGAAAATGACAAATGAGTGTTGCCAATGTGTGCGGCAAAACTGCGGGGAAAGCGAAGCTGATTGGGGAATGTGTGGGGAGAGCTTCAATTCTGGGAAAATGAGGGGATTTTAAGTATGAACATAAATACGCTACATTTGACATAAAATTTCTGCTAGTCTTGATTAATTTCCTACAATTCACTATTCGCAACAGCTCGAAACTAAGTCACTCGGCCCACATAATTTTTTATTCCCCACCCGTGGGGAATTTCGACAAAGCGTTTGGGGATTTTAGCATATTACTATTGGCAACCCTGTCATTCGGAATGACGCAATTGACATATAAGCCAACTTGGCTTATATTTTTATGGGACGTTTTCATGCCGCCTATGCTCCATCTAGTGCATAAATAATCTAAGAGATAGCAATATCGCAAACCGAACATGGTAACGTCAACAGAAGAAGTGCTACATTTATCCATGAAAAAAACTAAAAGTGATAGTAGATTCAAATCACTTTAATTGTTGAAGATCCTTTTTTTAATAGTTCATGACTTCTTAAGGTCAATGACTACTTAAGAAGTTTTTTTGACATTTAAATTATTGTGAAAAGTTTTCCTCAGTGAGAATGAATGCAATGGTTCACTCCGCGCGTGTACTAAGTATTATGACAACACGATAAGACGATAGCCGAGAACATTAATGGCATGTCGAATTAAGATTGATGTGATGATTCAATTGTAAATAAAAAATCATTATAAATAGGCATTTATTTCCTAAAATCCGTGACTGCCAAAAGGATGAAGTTAAGACCAAAGTGGTATAGTTTTGAGTGTTTATTGCATAAAGATTATACCGGCGAACAGAACACAATAATATGAGTCAGCCCGCATGGTGACGGTCACGTTGAAAACTAGAACGCAACAAGTGACATAACAGGTTCGTAGGAAACTGAATCATGTCGTATGTTTATACGGTTAAAAATAAAAGTAAGTTAATGTTGGTTTATTACTATTTAGATTTAAACGAGAAGTTGTTTTCCAATCTGAATGCCGACCGCCTGTTTAGTTTAGTTCGAACCGAGCCATGGGCCGAGCGCGTGTGTGACCGACAGTAACCTTGAAGTGAACCACAAATGTTACAATTTATCTATGGACGTATAAAAATAGTACAAGTGCATATGTAAAAGTACAACATGATCCTAAGAATACTAATAGTCATTTTAGGGTTAAGGTAAGCATGTTCACACATGTTGCGAATCAAGTCTTTAACTTTAAATGTTTACTAAGTTGGAACGGCGTCTCTAATATGCATATAACGGTTTGGAAGCTTGATAATAATTCCATTCCTGTAAATAATTCAGATACTTAACGCCACGGTAAATCAATTGACTTTCTCTGTTTGTTATATGACCTATTGTAGCTTTTGTAAACAAACAAGTATTGTTTGTTCTCAGATAAAGGTATTTTAAAACCATTCTAAGTTTGGTATTAGGTACTGCATTATGAGTATAGCCGTTGTCTAACTAACATTAGCTCAAATGTTAATTGCTATATAGAAAAGTAAGTAAGTATACCTTTTATGTCGCACTTTATCTGTAACCGGCTGCTCCAAAAATTTGCGTAATGAATATGTAAAAAATAGGTACCGTAAACAAATCTTTTGGCGCAACCATAATACCACATAGAGATATCGTCTATTAAAGTTCAGATGAAAGAATCTAAAATAAAAACCTACCTACGTGTGTGTAATGACTGAAATTATTTGAAATCTTGCCAGCATTTTCAGTCTAGAGCTACTAAGTATACCTGCTGATGGCTGTTTCTGTTCTACCCTACCGATCAAACTGCTTCACGATCACAATTAGTTCAAAAACTCTTATTTCATTTTTATTGCTAAGGACCGGAATGACCTTAGGTTCTGTTGGATTAAAAAATGCGTAAAGCCGGCGAACTTAAGGTGTTTTAAAATAATCCGGAATAAATTCAGCGAATGATTCGGTTTTTAATTTGAAATGTACCACCTCATTAATAATGATAATGAACATCGACCAATGTATAGAAACATTTATCAGTCGCAAATCATTTCATTTCATATTATACTTTACATTGTAATGTAAAGTAACTTGTTTCTACTTTTATTAGAATAGTTATTTTATAGATTCTCCTTTGAGTGGGTATTAAATTTTGCCTCGTAGTTAATAGGTTCTTCTATCTTCTCTAATATACATAAAATCTCGTGTCACGGTGTTTGTCATCGAACTCCTCCGAAACGGCTTGACCGATTTTTATTAAACTTTTTTCTCTATTATTCGGTAGGTCTGAGAGTAGGTCGTAGGCTATTTACAAATATTGCGAAGGTACTAAGTACTTACAAAACGTGATCTAAGACCCCTGTCTGTACCACTTGAGTCAAAGGTACTAACTATAGTTAACGTTGACGTTTAATGACAACACAACGACAAAATCCCGCTGTCATTACATGAGATGTGGTTGTGTGCGTGGCCTCAACTCTGGTGGCGTTACCTATAAAGAGCTTTTGACTTCCTAACTCCTGTGCCTTAGTCACATTTCGAACATTTTACATAGATCTTTTTTTCTCCATGTCAGTTACACTGCAGCTGATGGGGTGCCTGTCTCCACCACACCAGCGCTACTACTGTCACCATACATAAAACAACAAAAGCTCCAACAAGCAAGGAATTCGCAGACACCCAAGATACAGGCCCAGCCTAGTTTGGGGTCTGATGGATAATTCATTTGTGTAAACCTATGTTCTTATTTAAATAAATAAATTATTATTATTATTAATTATTAGGAATGATTCCTTAGTAACGCCGTCATTATTCCTCAACATCACAAGCTATG
The DNA here is from genome assembly GCA_947563465.1 of Archips xylosteana. Taxonomy (NCBI): domain Eukaryota; kingdom Metazoa; phylum Arthropoda; class Insecta; order Lepidoptera; family Tortricidae; genus Archips; species Archips xylosteana. Next base: position 19,744,605 of record OX387345.1, on the reverse strand, counting down.
CTGGTTTTCTAACTGTCGACGAGACGTATGACTCCCATCTCTTCTTCTGGTACTTCCCTGTAGTTGGGAAACCAGTTAATGAGACCCCTTGGATCATCTGGCTTCAAGGAGGACCCGGAGCGTCCAGTTTAGCAGGACTCTTCGATGAAATCGGCCCGTTCCAGTACGAGAATGGAACATTAAAACGTAAGATATTATTTCGATTCCTCTAGATCTTTGATCACATGTAGGTAGAGATACCTGCATTTGATACAAGGATTCTATTGTTGAGTAATTGGTGCGTGAACGCAACGCGATAAGTTGTTCTTGTTAATAATTGACCAATTAAAAGAAGCTTTGTTGTTAATTTTCCTCATTGGCGTAATTCCTGCTAATATTTTAAACATGAAACTACCGTGAGACTCACTCGTAGTGAAAATAAACGGGCTAATTCGTAGCCCTTCTTCTTAGAGTCGCGCGTCACGGCGGCTGCCAAACGCGCACCCGCAAATATTATAAATGCGAATTGTGAGTATGTGCGTGCGTGTGTGCGTGCGTGTGTGCTTACGTGCGTTACTTATTGTGTGTATGTAAAATTCAATTTTGTATGTCTATTGTCTTTATTGTACCTTTAAAAACATGGAATTAACAGTTAACAAGAGAAACACATGCACCTACAATGGCGAACTTATCCCTATGTATATCCTTATCCTAATGGATCATACGCAGCGTAAGAAACAAAAGTTGTCTCTCCTGTGGACATAAAATTAGCGACTCCGGGTCAGCAAACCTAAGATTTATTTAAATTGGCCGAAAATTGGTCAGGCGTCCCGCACGCCAATGTAGATTTGACTGACAAAATATTGGCTATGGATAGTATCTAGACCTAAGGATTTGTCACGCGTTCTGCGGTCGCGGTCAGGTCAAATTTTTTTTTTCTTTTTTTTTTTTGACCGCAGCCCGCATTATTTATGAACAACATTGTCGGTCTCTATACAGGGTTATTTGTAATTCACTAGCATCCTTTTAACCCTATACTCCTACCACTTAAACAAATGTTTTTTGTTTTACGGCTTTTGTCATAACTTAATATTTTTGGTGTAATAACGTTTTGAAAATTTGAGATTTCCTCTTATTTTTACGATACTCTGTGTATTTGTATGGGAAAAAAAGTGCTTCATTTTAAAAAGTCGTAAAACAAAAAACATTTGTTTGAGTGATAGGAATTCAGGGTTAAGATGATGTCAGTGAATTAAAAATAACCCTGTATATTTTGTCCGCGCGGTCAGATCGCGCACGCACGCCTGCGCACGCGCATTATATAGAGACCGACAATGTTGTTCATACATAATGCGGGCTGCGTTCAATTTGACCTGACCGCGGTCGCAGAACGCATTCAGTGTGACAAATCCTTTAAATTTAACCGTCTCCATAGGAAAGACGCAAAAAAATGTGTGTGCTTATGTGTGAAATTATGCTATACGTATATGAGCATGCAGCGATTTCACTTGATATGTATGTCTGTGAATAATTTATTGAATCAGGCGTTACTTTGCGGAGGTTCATATCAATGAACAACAACAATTACTTTGCTAACCCGCGATCTTAAAAAAGGCGTTTAACCCTTAGTAGGTACGCACTGGTGCTGTTAAACGCTGTGGAATCACAAAAACTGCATTTTATTGTAATTTGATTTGATAAATTTGATATATTTAGTGATTTTGTCACTGAGCTGCTAAGGCCCATACTACACGGGCGGTTTCCCGCCGCGGTTTCCCGCTCGACGGAGCTGCGCAGTGTAGTTTGCACCATACAACTTCCATATAAAATTGTGTCTAGTGGCGGTTCAGAAGCGGTTTCCCGCGGCGGGAGAACCGCCCGTGTAGTATGGGCCTAGCAATAAGTTATACGAAGGGTTAAGCGTTTTAAGGTCGCGGGTAAGCAAAGTAATTGTTTCAGTTCAAAAATACAAATACAAATATTTATTGATAGATTGTGAATTAGTATACAATACGTTTACTTTTAGTTTACCACTGACAGATGGCTTGCCTTCATTTCATTTCCAACTTTAATACCATACAAATAAAGTAGCTGTTACAAAATCTGCAAACGTGGGTAACAGTATTCTAAAATTGGCTTTATTTGTAGGTCGTTAAAGTTGAATATGAAATGAAGGCAAACCATCTGTCAGTGGTAAACTTTATGTAATTTTACTGTACATAGGTTCTTATTATTATTTTAAGTAGTCCGTCACAATCTGCCAGGGTCCAGCACACAATATTTTAACCTTATAAACTAAGCAAGTAAACACTAGAGTTGATTTATGATTGAGAGATTCACTATGAGTAATGTAACAATTTTCCTGGATCAACGTGATAAAGTTATAGTTGTAAAATCAGAATAACATTATTATAATAAAAGTTATGGGATGTAAAACAACAATAATGTCACAAATGTTTCAATTCATAATAATTCATAATAATGAAGTCAGAATATACTTAAAATACAATAAAAATAAAAAATAAAAAAAATATTAAGACAAAATGTGCCGCAGTGTAATTACGATAAATGTCAAAAATGCTCTAAACATGAAACTACCGTGAGACTCACTCATAGTGAAAATAAACGGATCACTCAAGCGCAGTGCGCGTTTGGCAGCCGCCCGTGACGTGGGACTTCGAGAGGAAGAGCTACGGATTAGCCCGAAACATGTCGAGTTAAACTCGTTTTAAGACGTGAGTGATCCGTTTATTTTCACTATAAAAATGCTCTGTTTTAAAATGATCACCAATCATTCATTGATATGTCTTTGTTTAATCTGACATCTAACTTGATTCCAGCGCGGGAATCGTCGTGGGGTGCCAACTACTCGCTGCTCTTCGTCGATAACCCGGTCGGCTCCGGCTTCAGCTTCACGAACCGCAAAGACGGCTTCGTTACTAATATGGATAAAGTGAGTAGATACTTGAAATGACAGACTAACACACTCGAAGCGCTTTTTTATTGGGATATCCAATCCGGGATATAGATATCCAACGTTACCCCGAACTATAAGGTAGACGAGAAAAAAATCACCCCCATTTTAAATCTATGGCAGGTAACCTAAAAATTTTTTTTTTTGTACATTTTATTTTATCACTTTGTTGGGGTAATTGCTACATATATCTACGCAAAATTACCTACAGCTTTCTAGCACTAATAGTTTTTACGCTAAGCCGCGGATGGACGGACAGACAGGACAGACAGACATGACGAAACTGTAACGGTTCCATTTTGCCATTTTGGCTCCGGAACCCTAAAAATTGCAATGCATGAATGATAAAAGCTTGTAAATAAACATTTTTATTTCCAATGTTGTTGTTTACTTGCAAGCCCATTTTTACCTTCGACGTGACTGTATGAACGTCTCGGGTAAAATGGCTCGTTTTATGCCCTAGTTCCAATCTACTATTAACTTGAACTATTCCAGTGTGCCAGCCACCTCTACAGCGCTGTGCAGCAGTTCCTTACAATCTTCCCGGAGCTGCGACCAGCCCCGCTGTATATCGCCGGCGAGTCATACGCGGGCCGCTACGTGCCGGCCTTCGGCTACAAGATACACCAGGAACAGCCGAAAGGCAACGTGACGATGAACTTTAAGGTACAGACTAATTATACAAAGTTGTTATTTATCAAAGCGTTCGCTCTTCCTTCATCAACCCTACAGCTAAGGAGTGGAATTCCTTACCCGCGACTGTGTTCCCTGAACGCTACAATCTGGCCGTTTTCAAGTCTAAGGCGAATGAGCATTTACTAGGCAAGCGTGCTCCTTTGTAGGCCTCATCTTCGCTTTCCATCAGGCGTGATTGTGGTCAAACGAAGGCCTATGTTGTATAAGTAGTTATATATTTATATTGCCACGTAACAAAGGCGTGCGTGTGTGTATGGAATAACACTAAAGCTACTTTTTATCTCGATATCCCCATGGATCGGGATTTTTACTAGGGCTTGGGCCGTATAGCAACATGCAAAAAAGACGAATAATTAGATTTGCGATCATGAAAGAACGCTTTTGTGAAACTTGTCAAACAAATCAAGAATCTGGCTACAAGACGAGCACAACAGCTATGAACGGGAATAGTACATTACTGCAGAGACCAGTAAGTAAGCCATCCTGGACGAGTAGAAGTTTGATGGCCGAACCGCTAGGCGAGGCCAGCAATGATACGAGGCCAGGATGGCGATTACTGGGCGAAACTTGTATAGTGCTTTTCTCAAAAATGAAACAAGTTGATAAAAATAAAATAAAAGTAAACATTGAAAAAATAAAGAAAATCTACGACCCGCCATTAGCTACTCACTCGCTAACCTATGTCTGTCTATGGTATGATTGTTTTTTTTAAAGGTACCGGGCGGCGATGTTTAGATATCTTATTGTTGCCGCATAATCGATTATCAATTAATCGATTATTTTCCCCCTAAACAATCTAGATATCGATTATCCAATCGACGTATCGATTAAATCGATTATATCGATATAATCTATACTAAGATTCATACAATTATATCGATTATAATCGATTATAATCGGTCAAGTACATGATATAATCGATTAAATTGATTATCTACATAATCGATTTAATCGATTAAATTGTAAAATATTAACAATCGATATAATCGATTTAATCGATACATCGATTGGATAATCGATATTTAGATTATTTGTGCGCCGCAACTATAATCGACGATTAATCGATTCACTAACAAATGTCCGGCAACACTAAGATATCTGCCAACTTTAAATTACAAACGTCATAATTTTAATAAGAATTTTCTTAATTTTGAAACATTTGAAACACGAAAATTGTAATTACAACAACATAAATTAGTGAAAAATGTTCCAGTTATTTAATCAGAGAACTCACATTTGCATACATCCTCTTAAGTGTGAACTTTTTTAATACAGTTTCAGTTTTTCACAGACGTAGAGCACGGGTTCCAAATTTGAACACTTGATATGTAATGGAGTTTCATACTTACTTCCTGGCAGCTCGAGATTAGGTACTTCCTTTCCTGGCAGCTAGCAGCTAGTCTCCAGGATGCGTTACTTTCTACGACGTTTTTGATGACGTAATGGCAACATTTCATACCATTTTTGAGAAAATCACATTTCCCATTTTGAAGCTAGTTAAGTACTTAGGTACCTTCTAAATCTTGCGACGAAATGGAACTAAAGGCTAAATTCCACTTTGTTTTCCAGGGTATAATGATGGGCAATCCTATCATCGACCGCATCGACGCAGCGAACCTGTCGTCTATCTACTACCACTGGGGGCTCATCGACTCGCAGGGTCTACTTGCCGCTAAGCCTCTGCAGGATAGGTACTCTCTGGCCATAAAGAATAGCAACGATGTTGAAGCCTATGAGGTACGTACCTACGGGACAATACAAGGTATAATGTTTTAAACTTTTGTGATTTTCACTCATATTGGGAATGTCTAAAAAAAATTACCAGTGTTTTTTATATTTTTTTTTGTATAGAAAAGTCAATTATAAGGAACTCGTTTGAATATCGTGTCATTTAGTTCACTACTTTTTTCAAAATTAATTATTGAAACTATTTTGGTTGATGACGTCAATTGTTGTAATTGAGGGCTCCCACACTGCCAAATTTCTAAATCTATCTAAATGCGTACGATAAGGCAACCCCTTTATTTTTTTGTTGCGTAGTGGTACACTGTAACTAGTGTCACTTTACTGACGCTGTCAAAGTGCTAAACATGTGCTAAATGTCAGGCAGCGGGTCCAAAAGTCCAAATCAAACTCCGTAGTATAATCCACGCGTAAATTGCGAAGAATTCTAACCACACAGAATAAAGTACGACTTGGACCGTCACGCAATTTACACCAATGTCAAATGAAGGTCATTGCTTATTTGCTATGTTATAAATTCATTACATTATATTAAAATTAAATAACTACAGAAAACGAGTTAAAAAGCATTTATCTCGAAATAGTTTTCGATTTACTATACATTGCAAAAAAATAGACATCCCCAATTGTTCCTATGAACGGGACTTATCACGCATTTATATATTTACCTCGACATTTCGGCCACATTGCTGCGTGGTCACGAGTTGAAGCTGAGTTGAGTTGACCACGGCCACTCTTACGTGGCCGAAACGTCGAGGGGAATATATAAATGCGTGATAAGGCCCGTTTATAGTAACTGTCTCAAAATTAATGCGGCATGTTTTATCAGGTCTTTCCGAAACATCGGTAATAGAAAGATCCATTGCATAAATCTCCCTTAGCGGTTAAGTCCGACGTCGGCTCAATAGGAGCACCCTTTGGCGTGCTAAGAAAACTTCCTCCCGTCCCGGCTCGTCTGGCAGCTCTCTCTCTCTCTCTCTCTCTCTCTCTCTCTCTCTCTCTCTCTCTCTCTCTCTGTGTTCTAGGTGTTCAGTCACACTAACCCAACCACCTGATGAAATATTCCAATTAATTTTGAGCCAGTTTTTATAATAGTTTTAAGCTCATACTGTTTACATATTATACGTATCGAGTCAGATACCTATATTATAGAGCAGGGGTAGCCAACTTCACTACACTTTAAATTGATTGTATAGATTCTGTGCGAACTACAAACTAGGTACGTACCTAATCAGTATTAAATATTTACTTTTCTGCTTTGCCACGAATAACAGGACCAGGTCGATCGCAATCGATCGGTCACCCCTCAATCTCGGCTCGATCGGCCACCCCTGATATGAATTGGCTGGTATACTTATAAAAGACTAACATGACTAACTGATTGACTGACAGACAACGCACAGCCAAAATAACTGGAGCAAGAACTTGAAATTTGGCAAACATGTTCCTTGAGGATCATACAGTTACACTAAGAAGTGATTTTTCGAAATTCCAACAGGATCGAGGACTAGCCAATTGGCATTGATCACTTTTTTGCAATGTGGTCTAATTCCAAAACCATTTCGAGGAATAGGTTTATTAAATCATTTTATAACATTGTAGTAAAAAAATATTAAATGATCGTGTGTATTTTTGCAAAATAATGTTTGACCTTTGTTTGACCTTTCTGTGGGCATTAACTTTGAAATTCTTTGCAACAAGAAAAAAAAAGCCGTCCGTCTAGTTTCTCTATAGTTATTATCTGTCACTTCGACGTAGTTATCATCTGTCAGTTTAAGGATACTATTTTGAAAAACATTCTTCGCGTTTTTCATATTTTAATAATGGATTTATACAGGAAGTGTTTCATTCCTACTTGTGGAAATAATTCTGTCAATAGCCCAAACAAATTAATTGTTCGCATTAGAGAAGATTTACAAGAGAAGTGGTGCCGCAAAGGTAATTCAAAGTTTACAAGATGTACTTATTGTTGCGAGGATCATTTTAATGTAAGTATGGATTAAATCCGCCTAAGAACTTTCAAGGGAACACTTCTGACCATTTTATTTTATACGTACAAAAAATACTATAGCCGTAAATCGTTTTTTTACCTATTCTCTTGGAAGAATCGGCAACTTTAGTGTTATTGTTATTGTAATGTAAAGTGACATTGTCAGATGACAACTAACCATCGATTATGACACATTTTTTTGTCATTATGTCTGTGGTTTATACACATATTCAGCCGCGGCATGTAATTTACGAGAAGTCGTATCTCAAATTTTTAATAAATTATAAAAAAACATTGGAGTGATGAATTGCTGAAATATTCAAATTAGTTTCTTAAAATGCTCTATATTTTCGATAAAAAAAATAAAAAGGGGGGGTTAGAAAAAATGAACAATCCCAATTGTTTCTTATATTAAGTAGCTATTATGTCATGCACTAAATCATGCATGAAATTTCGGTAACAAAGAGCATTAATGACTCCTTGGTGCTCACGTGATATGTAGGTCATGGTGGTGTTGTGAAAACAGTGGAAGTAGAAGCAGAGTCTACTCAAGGGTATTTGTCTATAATGTTTTTTGTTTTCCAAAGAGATTGCATGTTAAATGTCGTTAAAAACTTCATTCGCAGGCTGTTTTCGAACACATAGCTACTTTAACTAATTAAACCATTATATTCTCCACAGCTTCGAGACAAACTACTAAATTTATTGGAAGACATTACCCACCTAACATCAACATATAACATATTACAAGGTCCTGGTGACTTGCATGGATTTGAGAGTTACCTCGGCCGAGCTGATGTTAAGCAAGCTCTACATGTCGGAAGCATCAAGTTCACGTTCAGCAACAGTTCCGTCAACGACGCGCTCATGGGCGACTTTCTTGGCCCGATACGACCAAAGCTTGAACAGCTGCTCGAGCATTACAAAGTTATGGTTTACTGGTGAGTTCATATTTGTTTAGATATCTTGGTTTTAGAAACGTGGTTGTGCTCTATTCTACTTACACTACTGTAGGTAGGTACACTGCGCAAATGATTCTGACACTGACTCTACTTTACACAAAGAAAATGTAAAATTTTACGAAGGTACTTACGAGTACATGTTGGCATCATAAGAAAGAGCTTGCGATCTAACTGGCAACGAACAAAATAGTGTATAGGTATAAAGTGTATTTTTTTCCTAATGAGTATCTTGTATTTTTGCATATCCGGCAGTTCTTACATTTTTTAGTCATTGATCTAATAATCAAAAACCCTACATGACTTAGGGCGGTTACAGACTTGCGTTTTATACGCGCGTATAAAATCGTTTTTAGAAGCGTATGTAAGGGCTTATCTGAAACCGGATTTAGCCGTTAAACACCTCTACTTACATTGACACAACTTTCCTCCAGCGGTCAACTGGACCTGACGGCGCCGTGCGAGCTGGGCGCTGCGGCGCGGCGCGAGCGCTGGCACTGGAACGGGCGCGCAGACTTCCTCAAAGCACCCCGGCTTCCCTGGGTGTACAACGGCAGCGTCGTTGGGTGAGCTCATTCATCTTTGAACATGAAACTACTGCGAGACTCACTCGTAGTGAAATAATCGGTTTACTAATGTTTCGCAAATTATTTTTCCCAAACTGATTCATTTGGCAAATGTTTAATTTCCCAACTGGTTATTATTTCTGAAACTGTAAACTTTTCAGGATTGTTATAAAACAAACCTAACCTAACCTACAGAATAGTCCTGAAATAGGTATATCGAGTTAGGCGTTTTGGTGCAAACTGTAAGCCTGACTTTGTATTGAATTGAATAAATAAATAAATAAATATCCTGAATAGTTTATAGTTTCAGAAAAATATATATTTGGGAAATGAAACATTTGCCAAATGAATCAGTTTGGGAAAAATAATTTGCCAAACGGAAGTACACCTAAATAATTTAAATCGTTCCACATGCTTTATCACAAGAGAACATGCAAATATTTTATAGTTATAGTCATGTGTACCGCATGCACAAATAAATTAAAATACTCGATAATATCATTGAAATATTTTTGGATTGAGTAGTAAGGGCAGGGCTACGAATTAGTCCGAAACATGTCGAGCTAAACTTGTTTAAAGACGGGAGTTCGATTGATACGTACCAAATTTCCTATGAATCAATTTGACGTTATTGTATATTTGTGAACACCATAAGGGTATAATAATAATATATTTTTATAGTTGGATAGCGTCCCTCTAAGTGCTTGTTGTTTGATCAGTAGTTAAAGATACTAATAGTCAATTTTCCTTTGAAATGCGTTAACTATTGTTATGTTTGCCATATATTTTAACTATTAGTTTGTTTAACTATTGATCAAACAACGGGCTCTAAATGTGACAACACATAACTGCAATATTTATTACAGTGGTGTTATAAATAAGCCCTATAGGGAACGTGCACATAGACGGTGCTGCCAATTGCCTTCAATTTTAATGTTTTACCCTGATAAGTTTCTTAATTCTTTTACTGTTCGCATAGTGTCTCTTCTGTCGCATTAGTGCTGCCGCCTATAGTTTTTGCACGTTCCCTATAACCTAGAAGTAATTGGGGACCTAGTGAAAAAGGGGTTAAGTCTGCAGAAAATTACAGCTATTTTCTATTTTATGTGTAAAAGGGTTAAGTCGAAATCAGCTGTTCAACTTCTGCAGAATTAAGCCCTTTTTCACTAGGACCCGAACACGTTGTCATGTTGTCTCATATAGAGCGACGGTAGGTAGGTTAAGTAAGTTTATAATCTCTCAAAGTTTAAATAGTAGACGTGATTTAAATTCAAACGTCTTGGTATTTTTTAAGTAGATGACTACAATTTATTTTTACGTAAGCAGAGCAAAATTGTCGATACAAAAATCTTATTGAAATTAACGGTTAAACAACAGGGTGCGTAGATGACACCAATAATTAAAAAAAGAATAAGAAATCTTTATTTCGCATAAGTAACGGTACATGTAAAAACACTTTATTATAGCCCTGAAAACTAGATTAATTTTTAATTACAGCAAAATTCGATTTTTAGTTGCTTAGCAACCAATAACAAGTCTACTGAGTTGGCAAATAAATGACGTTATAACTAGCTTAAAAAATACTACTTATACAAAATCTGTGAAAGAACTGTGTTTTGACAGCTCATAAAAAGTACGTCAGTTGATTGGTGATGTTAATGTCATCATCCCCTTTTGACTACAGAATGAATACGCTACGTGTGTTAAGACAGTTTAGGATACATAAACGTCGTCTACACGCACATACATCGCCAAATCCGACATTGAAACATCAAACACCACACAATTTGCAATTATAATAGCAACGAAGACTCAATTATGTGAACGAGCAGTGACTCTCATTTCGTATTTTCAGTCACGTGAAAAAAGGTGGTGGTTTGACGGAAGTTTTGGTGCGCGGAGCGGGGCACCTCGTACCAATAGACGCACCGTCGGCGGCGCGCGCGCTGCTCCAACACTTCATCACCGATGCCCCCTTCCCCAACCCTGACGGGTACATAGACAAACCAGAATACACCCCCAATTACATAGACGAAGAAGAACCAACAAAAAAGGATATACCCAACACTCCTCTTATAGCCTCCGTGATTGTCAATGTGATATTAATCCTCTGCCTCGTCGGTGGTGTGTTTATTTATTTGAGGTACAAAAGAAGAAGCGAGGCGTTCTTCTACAGCACTGTAGAAGACTCTATCTCCGATGGCATTTTAACCATGACGTGATAGGTTATTATTTATAGATTCGAGTTTAAGTATTGGTGCTACCAAAATATTATGTCAAAGTGATTCTAGTTGTTACTTCAAAATTTTATAATATATTATTTTATTATACTATAATGTTTCATAATTTTCTGTGTTTTATTTACGTTCCTTGTAATGATAAAAAGTGTTTTACTTAAGTAGGTACTATCCGTTCTGTGAGCCTCCAGCAGGAAGTTGGCTCGTTAAATTTTTATGTCCATGAAATAATGAGAAATAGCTTATGAAATAATTTTAAAGTAAGATGAAGGTACTTACCTCTAATGGCTTGCTCGAGCTTTTTTGGTGTACGTCAAGGTACTCCAAACCTTTAACTTTTGTAGACCATCAGAAAACAAGTGCCAGATCAAATATGTTTTGCTAAGGCGGTACTTAACTATCTCTAATAGTTTGGTTGGGCTCTCAGGTTTCACATTAGAGCACCAGCTAACAGCTACTCCAGATCTTCGAAAATTGGAGTTTGAATGGTTAACGCTATAATTATATAGGTATTAACCTATCAAAACCTGAGCACTACCAACAAAAGTAAACCCAAGAACTTTATGAATATTTGCGTTTGGCTCCATTTGGCTTGACAGTACTTTTTTCGCTGACTCCCCTGGTAGCCGGCGGGAGTTGAAAGGTTAAGCGCTATCTCTGTGCCGAATTTCAGCTCTCTACTATTTAATTTTTTATGATCCTTCACCAGTCAGTCAGTAGGTACCAAATTTGCGTAATTTTGCACCCCTATAAAACTGCTTGAGATTGTAGAGTTCTAAGATCTCATGGCTTAGCAAATAATCGGATTCCAATCTTCCACTATATAACTGAGTCCTACTAGATTTAGACGGAGCAATAGGGTTGTTGACGCCATTAAAAAATAAGACATGACTCCAGTAAAAAACACGCTTCATTTTAAAAACCAGATTAATTTTCGATTAAATGCAAAATTAGATTTTTTGTTGCTTTGAAACAAATAAATAGTTAGTTTGAGTTGGCGAACAAGTGACGTCATAGGTTGCTATTGCCATTCAAACTCTATGGAAGAGTTATGTCTTGACAGCTTATAAAAAGTACGTCAGTTGATTGGTGGTGTCAACATCCCTATTACGTATCATGCGAATTGCGGTACATTGCCGTCAAGGATTGATCGCTTATACTTGCGTATAAATCCATGCGCAGCCCAGCAATGTAACGAAACTATAGCAGGATATTTCTCACAATAAAGCTTTAGACAGACAAAAGTACATAGATACGGCTTCTGATTTATCTAATTAATCGCTCACAAGGAATAACAATCAATTATGCTGAAGCTTCTAAATGATATTTTTCTGATAGTTGAAATTCCGTCGGTTGTTAGTTAAGCGAAATTGTTTTTTGTAATTCAGATTAGTTTTGAAAATTTTAGTAATTAGGTACAAAGAAACAATGAACCGAGAAATATCTGATGCAGTTTTATTTCATATCAATTAAAATTACGGATAAGGAGTTCCCTAAGTCTAAATACAATTTTATACTTTAGTCTTAGGTCAAAAGTCACAGCCGTTCCCTCTTTTCAGCTACATCAAGCAGGGTGGTGGGCTTACAGAAGCGCTAGTCCGTGGCTCAGGCCACCTCGTACCCATGGACGCGCCAGCACAAGCCCAGAAACTCGTCGTCTCTTTCATTAGCAACCAGACCGTTACCAGCTCGAACACAAACAAGCCCGAATACACCCCGACGCTTGACGAAGCCAACAACCAGCATTCTTTTTTAGAAACTGAACAGGACCCTGACAATGGGTTGTTAATTGCCAGTATTGTGATGAATGTTATCTTAGCGGTTACTGTAGTATTCGCTTTAGCTTATTATTGCAGACGTAGGTCCCAGAGGGACGATTATGGTCACAATAGGGTGTTTTATACACCGCTGTCTACAGCATAATTTTAACTCTAGGCAGGGGCGGATTTCACAATAGGCCGAAAGATTTTAGGAGCGGCAAAACTTAGTAACATTTTCTTTTTAGTCACGCCCTCTGCGACCGCACGTCAACTTACAGTTATTGTTATATCGTGACAATTTGTTGCTAAAACCGGCGTTTCTACCACATTGCAGGCGGCCGTGGTCACATCAAAAAAGTATTAACTAATAAAAATAACTAGTGCATAACTATGAGTGAAAAATTTAAAACAATATTGTTTCATCATCAGATTTTTTTCCATAGCGTATGCAAAAAAAAAAACAAGCGCAGAGATTCCAATTATAAAACGTTGGGATTATCGAACCGGATCTTTGCGTACGTAACTGTTCACTCCACATTAATTAAGCATTGCAGGAAATCTGCTGTAGGCCTAGGACAGCTAGGGTATCAAATCCACACCTGACTCCAGATTACCAAGACAAGGTTGTGTGTTTGGTTATTTTTGAACTACTTACTTTTTTGCTTGTTTTATTTTTATAGTAATTTTTTATACAAAATTTTTGTAGCATAAACTCGAACGTCGAATTAAGTATGGTATTTCGTAGTATTGTGGTTGAAAAATGTTTTCTATTATGCTAACTATAATCCAAAATTAAAATTAAACGCATGTATTGCGTACCGACCTAAAGCCAAAACAAACAAACAAACTGCAAACAAAGCAACTGATTTTATTCAATTAAATACGTAGCAGTTAGAAAATAGTAACGTTCGATCAGTAAAGATAAGCCATAAACTCATTTACTCCCCAGCAAAATGTATTAAAGTTAGTTGCATGTTAGTTCAATAATGTAATTTCTCGGCATCGGACAAAGAAAAAGGAGTGCTAAGTTTTTATAATAAATTGGTGCCAGTTAGTGTTGTTAGTATTGTACTTATATTAGTTAAGTTTACAAACCTTAGCATATACCTATATATTTTTAATTGACGAAGCGAGAGCAAATAGTAGTTTAAAGTGAACAAAACTGTGATGACAATTGGTTTAGAACCTGAATACCTCATACAATTACAAATACTTACACAAAATAGGTTGATCTACCTGATATCCCGCGGGAAATATGGGTGAAGTTCAAAAAGTTAGACATTTTAACGCCGGTCATTATTATTAGTAATAGTTTGAACTCAGGACCCACTCAACAGTGAAATGGTCACAATAAAACAAAAACAATAAATGGTGAAATGTCAGCTGCAGAGAAAAGTTACCCTCCTGTAATGGCAATAACCACTTTGTATCTTTTCTCTGCACCTCCTACCTAATGAGTAGAGCTATCAAAGGACTTTTCGTTCCAAACGCTGTACTACATTACAACAAATTTTCACATGGTTTATATTTATAAACCGATTGCAGATGTATTAAAATAATAGTAGGTACTTATGAAAGTTTTCCGTTGCGACACGAAAATGACCTATAGGTACAACTGTATTGATTAATTTTCGTGTCATAAAGTAATTTTTTCCAGTCAGACGTTTTGTATGGTTAATTACGAGTAGGTAAGTACTTACCATTTAACGTGGTCTAACTTTTTAATTCCTATCCATGTAAGTAGGTACCTAATACAAGATTGTCCTTCTTATGAATCTACACTAATATTATAAAGAGGAAAGATTTGTACCTATTTTTGTAAGTTTGTATGTTTGTAATGAATAGGCTCAAAAAGTACTGCGCCGATTTAAAAAATTCTTTCACCAATAGAATGCTACATTCTTCCAATTTGATATAGGCTACATTTCATTTATAAAAAAATTAGGGATCCTTGGTAAAATTTGAACAATGTAACCGAAGGTGTAGAAAAATGAGTCTTAAAATGTATATATGTAATATGTATATATGTAATAGTTTCTTAAAATGTCTTTCGTCGAATGCGCTGCCGAAACTATTAGCGATAGAACAAAATAATGTACAACAATATTGAAGAACATCATAGTGTCTACAAAAAACTCCGCGGTAGCATATGTCCAACTATTGTAGTTATGTCACTACAACAACTTTTTTCATTTTAAAAAAAACAAAAAATAAAAAAATAAATATCACGGGACAATTCACACCAATTGACCTAGTCCCAAAGTAAGCTTAGCAAAGCTTGTGTTATGGGTACTAGGCAACGGATAAACATACTTATATAGATAGATACATACTTAAATACATATTAAACACCCAAGACCCGAGAACAAACATTCGTATTTTTCATACAAATATCTGCCCCGACACGGGAATCGAACCCGGGACCTCAAGCTTCATAGTCAGGGTCTCTAACCACTAGGCCATCTGGTCGTCTAATTTTAAACATTAATGAAAATGCTAACCAAATTCAAACCATGCTATTTATGCGTTTATATTAATCCTTATCCAAATAAATTATTTTATGGTCAAGACCATTTAACTACCTATAAAATAGTTTTTAAATTATTTAAATTGGACTTTCCATTCAAAAGATATTACGAATTAAAAAATTCAAACAGTAAACAAAACCGCCATAGCGCCGTGGCCGTTGTTTGCGATGCAGTCTGAAAAGCGCGCCGGGCATCGCGGCGGGCGGGGTGGAGGGGGCACTGAAATACAGGAGTGGGGCGTGCACGTCTGTAAGATAGGTAGCCGCGCGGCTCATAATAGATAAAGTGGTTCAAGAGGAAGGTTTATAAGTATAATACATGCATAATATAGTTGTACCCGTGCGAAGCCGGGGCGGGTCGCTAGTTTAATATAAAATAGAACGTACTTATATCTCAAAAATAGTTTAATCTTTGTATCTAATGTGTAATGTTGTTCTAATTGTGCAATTGCATTTAAGTAATATTGTGTTTTCGTGTAGTTTTGTTTTATAATTCAATCATACTATTGCAGATTATTGGTCCTGATCAAGTGTCCAGGCTTAAAGCTTGTAGATATGTATTACTCAATCTGTGCCCAAAACCTCTGACATTTCAGCACAGAATACCTAATTAAAACTATGTACAAATAATTTCAGTAAGTATAATTAGGACCAGAGCTGGCAGCTTTCTAGGACAACGAATTAGCTTACCTAACTATTCAAAGAAGAAACGCTGCTAGTATCTTCGGAAACATGCCTAAGCGGACTCGCTTTCGTAACAGGTTTATATTAGGTAGTTCTTTAAGTTTAGGATAATTATTTGCATCTGTTTTACTATAAAATGTAAATTCCTACGATAATACGGAACTTAACAAAGAGTTAAGCAACAGGCCCTTACAATATACTCATAATAATACTATTTTATGGTTATAGTAGATTTTATGCGAATTTTTATTTTTTTGTTTTGAACGTTTTTAGATGCATAATTTGTAATGTGTTGTATTCATCAATAAGGTACTTACCAATTAGTTGTTCTCAAAAAGCGAAACAAATCTCAAACTAGATCAGCTGTATGTACTTACTTAATAACAAATTCAAAATGTGATGTGAAATAATAACGAATAACGATTGTATTAAAATGTATCAAAAGTTTTCACTTTCTTTTTATTTTACTTTAACTTGCATCGTGCATACATGTTCATATAAACGCACCTAAATATGTAAGAACATTGAAAATTTGCAAACCATTTTTCGTCTTTCTGATATCCGATTGAGCCTTATGTAAGTTCGGTGCAGTAAATTTAGTGAAATTATGGGGGTTGGGCCAAGATCGTCTCCGCAGGTCAAACTTTTCAATGGTTTATGACATCGGTTTAAAACTGGGTACGGAACCACGGATAGTTATGTATGACTGTAGCTTGAAAGACTACGAAATTACATTCCACAACAATTACACTCAGCAAAGAAAACTGCATTAAAAACATTTACTTTAAATAGGCTTATAATTTTCCACAAAAAGCCAAGCGAAAACCACCGAATGTATAGTCGGGGTAAGAAAAGGTTCGTCACTTTTCGACTTTATGTCAACGAGTTAAGGTCGAAAAGTGACGAACCTTTTCTTACCCCGACTATACCTAATAGGTTAGTAAATATCTAACGATTGTCAAGCGAGCCAACTGTGGCCGTGCTTTATTTTACTTAGTAGTAGGCATTTATTGAATGGAAGCGTATTCTTGAATGAAGTCGTCAAGCATGAGTTTGGCGACTTGAGGATTGTCCATTGGTACCATATGGCCCGCGTTCCGGATCAGAATTTCTGTGAAGTTACCGCCTGTTTTTTTATACCTGACAACAAAATATTTCGGCTTGTTAATTTCAATAGAATCTGGCAATCTCTTTGATGATGTGATGACGTAATGTGGCGTGACTGATATATTGCAGGAATTGGAGCGAATACTACCAATAATAATAATAATAATAATAATCTTTATTTATCATACTAAAAGTAACAAAACATAACAACTTATAGACTAAACATATTTAAAAAGGGAAAGATGTTACGTATACCTGAACTAGGAAAAAAAAAATTTCCTGTGTTTCAGGTGTAAAATAAGGAATACATAAAAAACAAGTCTTAAATATTTAACCACATTAAAACAATACGCGCTTCTAGGAGAGTTTGTTTAGTGGGTGGGATAGTGCGTTCATCCACTCTTCTCTATCAACTCTATAGATTGCCACCGTCCTCACTCTTCACGTCACGTCATCAGCCATCGTCATCTAAATCATCTTGTTACCCATCGACTTATATCTATACCTATAAAACAGTACCGTGACTGACTGACTGACTGAATGACTGACTGACTGACTGACTGACAGATAACGCACAGCCTAAACCACTGAGGCTAGAGACTTGAAATTTGGCACACATGTACCTTGAGTATTGTAGAGGTGCACTAAGGAAGGATTTTTCGAAATTCCTACGGGATAGGGAAATATCTCAACTTTCTTTGTTTAATTGTTTGATTTTAAAAATTCTTTCAGGATTAGAAAGCTACACTATCCTTGATTGACATAAGTTACTTATAATCCGGGAAAATGCAAAATTCCCACGGGATAGAAATAAATTAAGTCAATTTCGGGGCTGATTTTAAAAATTCTTACACACTATGTGATATGACTTTGACTATCCCCGATTGATAAAGGCTACTTTTTATTCGGGAAAATTCAAAATTCTCACGGGATAGAAAAATTTGAAATCAAGTTTGGGGCTGATTTTTAAAAGTATTTTACAATTTAAAAGCTACAATATCCCTGATTGACATAGGCTACATTTTCTTCGGGAAAATACAAAATTCCCATGGGATAGAAAAATTTGAATTCAACTTTGGGGCTGATTTTAAAAATTCTTTCAGCAATAGTAAGGTACAGAATCCCTGTTTAACATAGGGTACTTTTCTCCGGGAAAAAGCAAAATTCCCACGGGATAGAAATAAGTAAATTCATCTTCGGCACTGATTTTAAAAATTATTTCATATGATTCAATATGGCTATCCCCAATTGACATAGGCTACTTTTTCTTCGGGAAAATGCAAAATTCCCGTGGGATAGAAAAAACTGAATTCAACTTCGGGGCTGATTTTGAACATTCTTTCACCAATAGTAAGCTACAGTATCCCTCATTGACATAAAGTATTTTTTCCGGGAAAATGCAAAATTCCCACGGGATAGAAATAAGTAAATTCAACTTAGGGGCTGATTTTTAAAAATATTTTACAATTTGAAAGCTACAATATCCCTGATTGACATAGGCTACTTTTCTACGGGAAAACGCAAATTTCCCGCGGGATCGAAATAAGTAAATTCAACTTTGGGGCTGATTTTAAAAAATGTTTTAAAATTTGAAAGCTACAATATCCCTGATTGGCATAGGCTACTTTTCTACGGGAAAATGCCAAATTCCCACGGGATAGAAATAAGTGAATTGAACGTGGGGGCTGATTTTTAAAATTATTTCACTAATAAAAAGCTACACTGTCTCTGATTTTCAAAATGTTTTGACAGTTATATCTATCCCGCGGTATGCTGTACACTTTCCCGGGATAGAATGTTGTTGTTTCAATCAGGCCTCCTCCCAGAACGAGAACACTTGGGCCCAGTGCGATTTGTACAGTGCGGGTGTGTTATACCATTGAATTTCTTCTCAGGCGTGTGCAGTTTTTCTCGCGATGTTTTCCTTCACTGTAAAGCTCATGGTAAACTTAAACGTAATTTAGCACACGAATTCGGAATAACTCAAGAGGGCCAAGCTACCATGACCCTTTGCTTAAGAGACCATAGGTCAATCCACTAGGCCACCGCGCCTTACCGGCTTTAGAATTCACTTATTCAAATTCCGCGGGAACTTTACATTTTCCTGGCATTACCCTATGAGTTAATCCACGTAATAAACTACCTGTGTGCCAAATTTCATGCAAACAACTGTAACGTTATTGTCTTCGCGTACGAAGTCGCGGGCAAAAGCAAGTTGTTATCATAATCATCTATCTTTAAAAAAGAAAACACACCCAACCACAGGCCCCCCTTCCGTCAATCGAAGTCGAATTCTTGGCGCCTTTTGATACTGGTCTCTGCCCGACCACTGCAATGACGAGTATAAATGCTTTGACCCCCAGTACGGCAGTATCAAGTCTAACTGTCCACTGTAACCAAAAAATAAAAATAAAAAAAACAAATATCAAAACGTTTATTCTGTAAGTAGGCCGCAAAGGGGTTTTACATATCACTTTTTTTTTAACTTCCAGCGCTTTCGTAAGGACCATCATTGCCAAGAAGAATGCGCCGCAAAGAAAAACATATTCAAAATCCAGTTCAAAGGATCAATAAATCCGGGTCGAAGGACCATGTTACTGTTAAAGTTTTATGACCTATTATTAGCGGCATCGCTTTCG
The DNA here is from genome assembly GCA_947563465.1 of Archips xylosteana. NCBI lineage: Eukaryota > Metazoa > Arthropoda > Insecta > Lepidoptera > Tortricidae > Archips > Archips xylosteana. The sequence continues at coordinate 19,724,744 of OX387345.1, read as the reverse complement.
TTGCCGAATATGCATTCCCGTGGGATTTTGTCGATATCCATCTTTATTTTTTTGCAAAATTTTTACTTGCTAGGTCTTGAGTTAGCCATTTGGGATTTTTAACAAATAATAATTAGTATCGTCCATGTCCGACTAAATTAGAGAAATTTATAATATAAGATTACGAAACTTTTTGTCATAATCTAATACTACTGACCTGTAACTTAAAACCCCATAATCCTCGAGAAGTTCTTCCACCCAAGGCTTGGAAGTATTCATAAAATCCGACTGCATCTTCTCATACACCAGCTGGTTGTCGACATCAAACGAAACATTGTGAACGTGAAGAGCCTGGCGAATGTCACCCCTCCCAAGAAAGTCCAGAAAATTAAATTCTGTGGTACCTGGATCTTTGTTCATGTTCATGATGTCAACAGAGCTATGGTGCTTTATGTACTCTATTGATTCGTTAAATTTCTGGAAGACAGAATTATTATACAAATAGTCCTGTTCTTGTAAATAGATACCTTGGTACTAGTTAAAAGTCACAAGTCAACAGGACTTCATGATGGTATTAGAACCGAATTCTCTGATATACTCGTATTTTTGCAGTTTTTCAGGGGTAAGCGAATCATAGCGGCATGCGTGTTTAGATCACATCAGGGTCACTCAATGTGGATATCCCCACAATAGGTATCCCCACAATGATCTCAATAGAGAGATCTTTCTCCAGGCAGATGTTATGCCTGGAAACCAAAGTCCGCAGGAAGAAAGCTGGAATTTGTATTTATGTAGCTGAGTTGAACTTCGTTAACCGATACAGGAGTAACGCAGTTTCTCTATCTGATGACTAGATGGCGCTAGGAGTCGCTACAGCTATACAACTTTGTGATATTTACTCACTTATGTATCTAATCTAGCATCACAAGACATTAATTTCAGCCGTGTAGAAATTTGCAAATCTCTGGGTGTAACAGTGTCGTGGAGTAATTAGATTTCCGTTAGGCAATCTGGAGAGTGAGTAGGTGTGTCTTCGAATGCATCAATTTGCAGTGAGCCTGTACACGTTTGCAATACTTGTTTAACGTAATTTTAAGCAACCCGTAGTACCGTAACACTCGATTCCCATTGGGTTGCCTAAAATTATTACATGATGTAAGAGATGTCAAGTACAACTAACTACAAGGCTTTGCTTCCAAATACATACCTAACTTACGCTTCTTTTACTATCTGAGCTGCAGGGATATAGTAATTTAGCTATAACTCTAGCCACTAACTTTTGTACCAGCCACCATCTTCCCAGCCTTGACAAGGTGAGCAGCTTCCCTCTCCATAACATCCACAGCTTTGCTCTGCTCGTCAGTCAACACACCGAGGATCTGGACCAGCTCGCTGTGGTGTAACATGCTCAGGGGGTCGATGAGGCCATTGCCTATCAGCAAACCCTGGAAGTATTTGTGAGGCTTGATTTTGGCGACAAATTAGTTCATAATTATACTGTAAATCTTTGGACGTAGCACACACTCGGGACTTAATCAAGACGACAATATTGATCACGTTGTACGAAAGAGGATAAGAAAAAAATTAAGAAAATTTAAAACGACTAAAACCTTAAATTAGGTATAGATACTCGTACTTACTGTTAAATGTAATTAGAGAAACAGAAAGTTTCGTTCAAAGAGTGATGTAGCGAGCTATGCTCGGGGTTTCCCTGCTTGATTGAATCAGAAATGAGGAGATCCGTAGGAGAAGGGGAGGCCTTTGTCCGGCACTAGACGACTTTCGGATGATGATGATGTTGATGAGGTATAACTAACTAAAAACAACACCACTAATAAAGGAGAATCCTAACGTTTGACTAATCTCCGGAGCTGGTCCAAGTGGAGCGAGTGGAATAAGGAGCTCCATTAGTTGTATTGGGCGCGCGTGAAAAGTAATTTTAATGGGGAGTTCGGAGAGAAGACCTGCTGCAAAGGCTAGGGCCAGCGGTGCTAATGTTAGGTTATTCATCGTTCCAAGAACCTTATAACAGTAGCTCGCAAAATTGCATGGCCTGGTAGTGACTGAGTAAGCAGCCATGCGAGACACTAACTTAAGACACAAAGCAATTACACTACCTTCAGGTTAATATCACGATAACAGCAGTGTCTTCTTTGGTGTATCTGGTGCCCCAGCGCAGGAACATATTTCCCAGCGTATGACTCGCCAGCGATGAAGAGCGGGCGAGTCAGCAGCTCCGGAAATACTGCCAGGAACTGATCCAGGAACTCAAGCAGTTGCTCGCCTACCTATAGGTAAAAAAAAAACTATAATCGGTAGGTAGTTCTCTTAGGGCCGTTTGCGCAGTCTAGGGTTGAAAAACCGAACCATTCCAACAGGGTTAGGGTTTAAGTTATAGAACTTTGGCCCAAAAATGGTTATTAGGTATCTGGATGAATATTCGAGCGTTTTGACCGCTCGGTTAAACCTCATTACCGACGATTACTATACTACCACAACCGAAGGACGAGTAGCACGAAATTTGATCAAACTAGATTCAACATCGGTACTGTCTTAAGTTTTCATAAAAAATTAACCCTAAGCATCATCCTTTTTAATAATATTTACTAAAATGGTAATGTAATGAGAAAAAAACGCCGTAGAAACGCTGAATATTATCTATCTAACTTATCGCTTTGAATATTGTCATAGTTCCAGACGATACTTCATTTATAAAATTGTTCAAGTGCGAGTAAGACTCGTGGACCCGGGGGTCGGTACACACAATATTCGAAGATTTACGATGTTATTTTAAGACCAAAGACTTCGTACGGATTTTCCTGTGATCTATAAGTAAATAAACATTTTCTGCTTTTTTAGGGTTCCGTACTAAAAGGGTAAAAACGGGAACCCTATTACTGAGGCTCCGCTGTCCGTTCGTCTGTCTGTCTGTCTGTCTGTCCGTCTGTCACCAGGCTGTATCACGGGAACCGTGATAGCTAGAGAGTTGAAATTATCACAGATGATATATTTCGATTGCCGCTATAACAACAAATACTAAAAAATGGAATAAAATAAATATTTAAGGGGGCTCCCATACAACAAACGTGATTTTTTTGCTCGTTTTCGCTCGATATTGATAACGGCAACAGGTAGACGCTTGAAATATTCACAGAATATTTAATTATATATTAAATTTAAAAATAAATCATTAAATTAAAATAAAAAAAATATTTCAGGGGGGTTCCCATACAACAAACGTGATTTTTATAGATAATTGTACGGAACCCTTCGTGCGCGAGTCCGAGTCGCAATAAAATTGGCCGGTTTTTTTTTAAATTTAAGGCGCAGTATTTTTGGAGACATAAATTAAAGAATCTTAGTATTAGGTATATAATTACTGACTTGTTCTTCGTTGGTCGTGTATCCATGGTCACGGCCGGTGAAGCTAAACCCAGCGCCAACCGGGTTATCGATGTACAATACGGAGTAGTCGTCCGTCCACGTCACGTTTCGGAGACTCACTGGTACGAACACAAGACTCAAAATCAAAACTTTCATTCTGCATGTAGAGCACAAAGGGCTCTTTAACATTGTCTCTTTTCAAGGTTCCATCGGAATCGTTATTATGTCATTAGTAATGACTAATTATCAGCAATAGGAATTGTTGAGGTACTAGTTCATTTTTGCAATACAGGGTGAAATTTAAATCGTGATACCAAGTAGTCATTTTTAACTCGGTTACTTCTGATAAAATTAAGGATGTTCATACTCTAATGAAATGAAATCACAAACTCTATTGTATGGACACCTCAAATAAAATAAGACTAATTAAAACAAACTGAATCAGTGCATTATATTTTCCAGCATTAACTGAGTTAGAAACACAATTTTCTAAGTACCACGATTTAAATTTCATCCTGTATACCTATTAGGTACTAAGTATAAATCAAAGTCTATATAATCTAAGTCACAAAGAACATCAGATTTTATACGACTAAAATTACACTTACATTAATTTTGAGCCAACTCAAAATTAATGATCTCGTAAAAACAAAAAAGTTTTTAAAATTACATAATTATCAAACCTTTGTTTTCCGTTATTACGAAAGGTCCATGCAAGCTGAACACTCCAATTAGAGATGACATCCCAGGTCCGCCTTGCAGCCAAATAATCCAGGGCGTATCGCTCGCATTTTTTGCACGCGCCGGAAAATACCAGAAGAAGATGTTGGAATCATAAGCATCATTGACGGTAATGAAGGCAGAGTAACTCTTCACTCCGAGAAATTCTTCATGCGTGACTTTAGATAGTTCTCTAGCTATCTCTACACTTCCATTTCTAATGTACGGCGTTAGAGTAAGGCAATCGTCGCATACGCTATTGGATTTTTGGTCAACCTGTCTGTCTTGAGATGTATCAATGAATGTGAACCTGCGATTAGCATTATTTTAAATCATTTCAATTGACAAATAATAAAAATAAAGTATTAAGTTAGAAAATCATCATCAGAAGTCAAACACAAGGCTGTTCGTCACATTTGATTTGTAAGTGAATAAAAAATAGCATTTGTTGTTTTACGCCATACGGTTTTATAAAATTGGTACTTAAAGGAATTTCTTGATCCATCATCATCATCATCATCAATTCAGCCGAAAGACGTCCACTGCTGAACATAGGCCTCCCCCAAGGCTCGCCAAACAGATCGGCCCTGCGCCATCCGCATCCAATGCGTTCCAGCTACCTTAACCAGGTCGTCGCTCCATCTTGTTGGAGGCCTACCTACACTGCGTCTTCCGGTCCACGGACGCCACTCGAGAACCTTTCGGCCCCATCGGCCGTCAGTTCTACGGGCGATGTGCCCTGCCCACTGCCACTTAAGTCTAGCGATTCATCGAGCTATGTCCGTGACTTTAGTTCTTGCGCGGATTTCATCATTTCTAATGCGATCCCGCAGAGAAACTCCAAGCATAGTCCTCTCCATCGCCCTCTGAGTGACCTTGAGCTTCCTTATAAGACCCATCGTTAGCGGCCACGTCTCAGTGCCATAAGTCATCACTGGCAACACACACTGGTCAAAGACTTTTGACTTGAGACACTGCGGTATATCGGATGACAAGATATTGCGGAGCTTCCCGAACGCTGCCCAGCCGAGTCTAATTCGTCGATTGACCTCTTTCTCGAAGTTGCACCTACCCAATTGGATTGTACGTCCCAGATAGATATAGTCGTCAACAACTTCGAGCAAAGTATCTCCACTTATTCTTATTCTTGATCCACTTGACATAAAATAAATTGAAATAAAAACAGTGTTTGGGTGATACACATTTTTTTTTCGCGTCTCTCCTGTGGGCGGTAAAAGTTAAGGGTTTGTAGCCAATATTTTTCGCATCTCTCCTGTGGGCGGTAAAAGTTAAGGGTTTGTAGCCAATATTTTTCGCGTCTCTCCTGTGGGCGGTAAAAGTTAAGGGTTTGTAGCCAATATTTTTCGCGTCTCTCCTGTGGGCGGTAAAAGTTAAGGGTTTGTAGCCAATATTTTTCGCGTCTCTCCTGTGGGCGGTAAAAGTTAAGGGTTTGTAGCCAATATTTTTCGCGTCTCTCCTGTGGGCGGTAAAAGTTAAGGGTTTGTAGCCAATATTTTTCGCGTCTCTCCTGTGGGCGGTAAAAGTTAAGGGTTTGTAGCCAATATTTTTCGCGTCTCTCCTGTGGGCGGTAAAAGTTAAGGGTTTGTAGCCAATATTTTTCGCGTCTCTCCTGTGGGCGGTAAAAGTTAAGGGTTTGTAGCCAATATTTTTCGCGTCTCTCCTGTGGACGGTAAAAGTTAAGGGTTTGTAGCCAATATATTTCGCGTCTCTCCTGTGGGCGGTAAAAGTTAAGGGTTTGTAGCCAATATTTTTCGCGTCTCTCCTGTGGGCGGTAAAAGTTAAGGGTTTGTAGCCAATATTTTTCGCGTCTCTCCTGTGGGCGGTAAAAGTTAAGGGTTTGTAGCCAATTTTTTTCGCGTCTCTCCTGTGGGCGGTAAAAGTTAAGGGTTTGTAGCCAATTTTTTTCGCGTCTCTCCTGTGGGCGGTAAAAGTTAAGGGTTTGTAGCCAATATTTTTCGCGTCTCTCCTGTGGGCGGTAAAAGTTAAGGGTTTGTAGCCAATATTTTTCGCGTCTCTCCTGTGGGCGGTAAAAGTTAAGGGTTTGTAGCCAATATTTTTCGCGTCTCTCCTGTGGGCGGTAAAAGTTAAGGGTTTGTAGCCAATATTTTTCGCGTCTCTCCTGTGGGCGGTAAAAGTTAAGGGTTTGTAGCCAATATTTTTCGCGTCTCTCCTGTGGGCGGTAAAAGTTAAGGGTTTGTAGCCAATATTTTTCGCGTCTCTCCTGTGGGCGGTAAAAGTTAAGGGTTTGTAGCCAATATTTTTCGCGTCTCTCCTGTGGGCGGTAAAAGTTAAGGGTTTGTAGCCAATATTTTTTAGTCGCAAGTACAAATCTGCGTGTGGGACGCCTGGTCAACTTTCTGACCATTTAATTAAATCTTAAGTTCGCGGACTCGGAGTCGCTAATTTTATGTCCACAGGAGAGACCATTTTTGTTTATACATGTATAGTCGACCAAATAAGTGCTTTACCATTTTTTGTGACAGTTCCTACATCAGAATAAAAACAATGAGGCTGCTTGTCACATTGACTTGTATGTGAAAATAGCATTTGATGTCTTAAGTCATACGTCGGTCGAGTCGGTCGGGTCGGTCGGTCGGTCTAACGACCGCTTTAGCCTAGTTGGTAGTGACCCTGCCTACGAAACAAGAGGTCCTGGGTTCAAATCCCGGTAAGGGCATTTATTTGTGTGATGAGCACGAATATTTGTTCCTGAGTTATGGATGTTTTCTATGTATTTAAGTATTTATTTGTCTATATAAGTATGTTTATCGTCGTCTAGTACCCATAGTACAAGCTTTGCTTAGTTTGGGACTAGGTCGATTTGTGTAAGATTGTCCCCTAATATTTATTTATTTATTTATTTATTTATACAACTGACATTGAACTTTAGGGTGGTAAAGAGTTTCTTGGTCGACTATACAACCCGTTTTATTTTTGTGTTGAAATTTCACTTAATTTATTTAATTGGGTATTTATTAATATGTATATAAAGTTTATTTAATCCGAGAGAGTATAAATATATGTATTTTTGTATAGTTTAATTACTTATAGCTCTCAATATCACTAAATTATTAATGATAACATCCGGGAGAGAGAAAAGTTTTCACGGACCGCAGACGGTAAGTTGCCCGCAATAAAAAAGAAAAGAAAAAATCATTTAACCGTGACAACAAATTTAAATTAGGACAAAATTAAAAAAAAGTAATTATCATGAAATGGTCCCAAATCAGCTAAGGAACAACAGTTATTTAATTACGTATTGAGGGGCAGGGGGCTGTTACTTATCATACGACCATCACTTGTGTACACCATAATGTTCCTGCGAATAAATATTCTAAATTGATGTCATCTTGTGAAACGATGAATATTATCTAAGTATACTAATCTATACTACCAACTACCACGGGTTGGCAAACGATCGGTGGAACGATGATCTTTGCTAGGCGGCTGGCAAGAGCTGGATGAGAGTGGTCGAGGATCGTGCTCAGTGGCGTGTCATGGGATGGGAAGGAATATGTCCAGCAGTGGACGAACATGGGCTGATGATGATGATGATGATGATGACAAATCCCATACTATAATAATATAAAGCTGAAGAGTTTGTTCAGTGGCGTAGCTAGTTAACCAAAGGCCCTGGGGCAAAAAATAAACTAGGGCCCCAACCCGAGTTTGTTTACATAAGACAAGTAAGGATGAATGCACTTTAAATACACTAGACTCGCGCGCTTGTAGTAAATTCACTAGTAGCGTTTTATAGCCGCGTTTCTCATAGGTCCGCGTTTATAGCTTGTAAGTCAGAGTCCGAGGGGCCCCCTAAGCTTGGAGGCCCCGGTGCACTGCCCCGCTTGCCCTACGGTAGCTGCGCCACTGAGTTTGTTTGGTTGAACGCGCTAATCACAGGAACTACTGGTTCGAATTGAAAAAATATTTTTGTGTTGAAGAGTCCATTTATCGAGGAAGGCTATACCTATGTATACCATCCGCTATGACCAATAGGACCGGAGCATCAATGATTAAAGCGGACGAAGTCGCGAGCACCAGCTAGTTATTTTATAATTGGGGATTCCCACACATTTTTTTCGATAGCACTTCTATTTAAACTCACATATTTACGTCAAAATACTTTAATTGGCAATTTATGCATACGTATTTTATAGTTGGAAAGTAATGAACGAGTTCATGATAAGTAAGTAGAATGAATGCGATAACACCAAAAAAAATATAAAAGTATGATTAAGTACTTTAATCTCTCAGACCCATTTCACGGATACAATTTATTTTAAAGCTGCGTACGGACTGCGCGCACATTACGCGTAGGTACCCTACGCGAGCCCGGGTACGCGTACCCGGGTACGCGTGTCCTGGAACGCCATGTCCGTACTTGCATGCAGCTACGCATACAGTGTACGCGTACATACTCATACTCATACTCATACTCATTTATTCATAATATTTATTACATGTCATTCTTAAAATTATTCTAATATATTATTCCATAGTCATCATAATAATTAGTAAGTAGAAGTTTCTGGCTGAAAGTTAAGGAATTCATCAAAAGTGTAGAATGTGTGTTCGAGAAGCCAATTTTTGAGTCGTCTCCTAAATATGTCCAACGAAGGAGCCGAAGTAATCGCTTCAGGTAACCTGTTATAAACTGTCGGGCCTACAACATGTGTCACCTTGCCAGACTTAGCAAGCCGTCGCTTCACCGTAAGGAGCCTTCGAGGGTTCCGCAGCAAGTGGGCCGCCATATCAGCGCGCTTTCCATACTCATTCAGATTACTGTGCACATATACAGCTGTCTGAAATATTACAAGCGAGGGTAGCGTGAGTATACCTAACTCTTTAAAGTATGTTCTTGCCGACATCTCCTGTCCCGCCCGAACGATTGCTCGTACAGCTCTCTTCTGCAATCTGAATGCGCGCTGGCAATCAGCAGCACGCCCCCACAACTCAGCACCATACTGAAGAAGCGAGTGGATTGTGGCGAAGTAGCAAGTCCGCACCGCGTGCCGCGGCGCAACTCGAGCCAGGCGTTGCAATGCAAAACAAGCACTTCCCATTGCACTGCATAGTCTATCTACGTACGGACATGGCGTTCCAGGACACGCGCACCCGGGCTCGCGTAGGGTACGCGTAATGTGCGCGCAGTCCGTACGCAGCTTAACTGTGAACTTTTTATTTTTTTAAGGGTGAGGCCATACGGACGTAATTTTTGAGTTGTGGGTCGGTTTTCGGTCGCGTAATTTCTGCTGCATTCGGTTCTATACAAAAGTCGAGTTTATGCCACACGGCGACGCAAAATGAGTTAAAAATGAAATAAAAATAACGCGACTGAAAATACGCAACACACAATTTTAAAAAAATACTCTTGTTTCGCCTCACTATAAACTGTTTAAAACGACTTACATGCATATGGAAAGCGTTTGCCACAAGAGGGAAGAAGCTTTCATAGTCAAAATGTACTTATTAGGTGAGAAAAGGATAAATTTATCTCGAAACCGCTACCGTGAACTGAAATTCGTTTTATTTTACTGGCCAAGTAGGACCTACGTGTGTGACACCAGTAATGAGTATAAGTTTTACAGTTACGGATTTTTACGGTGTTAAAGCGTAACGTAATTGTTTTGACCATGGTCCTAACGTTTCCGGAAAAAGCAATGAAGTGTTAAGATAAAGAACTCTATTATATATTTTTTAGTGGCAAAGCGAAAATGAAATTTTATGATTTTAACAGTATGTATGTACTTAGTATATTACGGGCTTTGCAGTAAACGAAAGCAACGTGAAAAAAACAGTGTAGCAATTTTGTGTTGTGTGTGAAGTTCCCAATCCACATTGGGCCCGCGTAGAAATAGCCACTCAGCCATTCTGAGCGGAGACCTGCGCTCAGCAATGGACAGTATGTATGTTTGTATTTACGTATTCGTCTTTAAGTGGCTCACTCGTTACATGGGTAAGACATTTAATGGCACAAGTTCTATTTTAAATCCAACGGCAAATTCGTTTTTTTTCTTAGTATGAATACTTATTTATGCAAACAATGTCGTCCTGCATTTATGCAAGTGTAGTAAGAATTCTGCAAAGGAGGGAGGGGCAAACGAAAAAAAAAACTAGAATTTACCTAATGTACATACGTAATGTAGGTACACCTATACATGTTGCACGACCACATTGCTGCTAATCAGAACCGTCCTCTAAGTTCCTCGCTACGCCTTTTCATTTACGTAGCATGCAGTCGGCTTGAGCAAGTCCAATGGAACAAGAGTTTACCTTATTTTGTCATTTCTGAAATATACCTAAAATTTTCCTTGACGCATTTTGTCGTTTTAGTACATAAAAATACTTAATTTATCACCAGCGACATATCCCGGCCGTTTAACGACCGTGAGAATATAAAGTGCTCTTCATTGTGTCATTATTAGCGTAATACCTAAGATTTTTTGCAACTCGAAAGCTCAGCGTTACATTGGTTTCCTTGGAACGGTTGAGCTCTGGTCATGGCGCGCGCGGGAAGAATACTTAATGAGTGATCTGGTTCACGTCCTGTACCTATACCATCGATGTTTTACTACGGGGGCATCCTAAATATAGAGCAAATCACAACCGTTCGTGCAAGAATCTATCGCGAATGTCGGACCGTGGGAGCGGGCTTATGCTAAGCAGGTCATTGGTACCCCGCGCGCGTACCTGTTCATCGGCTTTATACAGCCTGATCCTTAAATCCACTATTATTTTACTAATAGGATACATTAAAAGTACTTAGTTCGGGATAGGATCTTTATTTATCAAAAAATAATCCTTCTATACTACGAAATCACTCAAAATGAAATTGTTAAGTAGGGTAAGGTGTTCAGTGTTTGCCAAATCACATTTTCTCGTAAATGAGATAAAGCTAGATCGGTTTTATGCCCTCAAAAATCACAAAAAATATTTATTCAATAGCATATAGCAGGTAAAGTTAATGATAAATGGATTGACCGAGATGGAGGACATATTTTTGTAAAATTTTAGCTTTTCTTAAACAAATATAACGTGCTATTATCTATGAACCTATGTATATATACTTAGTTACATTTAGTCAAAAACGCTCTACATAGACAATAGTAGTACTTAGTTACTTACAAGACAAATTTTGCGAATTAAAAAATAAACATTATTGGAAATGATAGTTTATTTTCGTGACACATGGACAGACAGACTGAAAAACAAACCAACGGATAGGGCGATACAATAAGTGTTCAGTTCTTACCGTCTTGGCTACGAAACCCACACCATAGTACATAGTGTGTAACGCTAACGAATTATTTGAAGGTTAATAGTTATTATCTATACATATAATAAATATGTAACAAGTCGGTGTCTGTACATTGAATATATTTGAGAAAAACTGTCACTAGGGCTATTTACTAGCGCAATAGAACCCAAAACAATGTTTTTTAGAATTATTGTCTGTTTATCTGTTTGTCTGTGCGTTTGTGCGCGCTAATCTCAGAAACGGCTTAACCTAGAAGGATGCGGTTTTCACTGATATGTTGGTATTTTCTTGGATTAACACTTAGTGTTTGTTTCATTTGAATCGGTTCACAAATAAGAAAGATACGTCTATTTTAAGAATTTATAGAACAGTTTTTAGAAGTAGTGACTTGGGAGTAGGTACGGTGGTGAATGTGAACGCGGGTGTGCGGGGGGGGGGGGGGGGGGGGTGAGGGGGGGGGGGTATTTTTTTTTATATCGATGAACTAAGAAGAGCCGTAATTCATGAAAAAGCAAATTGGATGAAAAAAATAAAATGCCCAAATTACTAATTCCACGCAGACGGAGTCGCGGGCAAAAGCTAGTAGTTAATAATTTGATAGTTTTGGGAATATTGCTAAAAACTTTCGTATAAGTACCTAGGTACATCATAAACAGAAAAAAATCCAGTTTGGAAAACTTTTTTAAATTAATTTACTTTACTCCTAATAGTGAACTTTACATTAAAAAACCGGCCAAGTGTGAGTCGGACTCGCGCACGAAGGGTTCCGTACCATTACCTATAAATACGGCAAAAAAATCACGTTTGTTGTAAGGGAGCCCCCTTACATATTTGTTTTATTTTAATTTAATTATTTATTTTTAAAGTGAATATCTAAATATTCTGTGAATATTTCAAGGGTCTAACTGTTGCCGTTTCAAAATCGAGCACAAACGAGCAAAAAAATCACGTTTGTTGTATGGGAGCCGCCTCCAAAATATTTATTTTATTCTTTTTTTAGTATTTGTTATTATAGCGGCAACCGAAATACATCATCTGTGAAAAATTCAACTGTCTAGCTATCACGGTTCATGAGATACAGCCTGCGTAACAGACGGACGGACAGATAGATGGACGGACAGCGAAGTCTCAGTAACAGCTTAGGGTCCCGTTTTTACCCTTTGGGTACGGAACCCTAAAAATATATATTTATTATTCGTCAGAATTGGTAAAGTTGAATTAAAACTATAATTAAAAATAAAAATAATAAGACTGAATGATAACCTAAACAGATTAAAGGTTCACAGTTTTATTATTATTATTATGTATAGAAGATTATTTTTAACATACGTAAACAAGTACTTGACATCACCCTGTGTGCAGGATCGAGATAATAATCCAAGTTCAAGGCGCACCGCAGGAGCTGCCGGGTACAAGATTCCAGCCGCTAGGAGCGAGCTCCCATTCCACTCTCGCGGACCAGGGGAGACGCATCAAAGCCTCCAAACATCCACTCACTCGAGACAACACTGGCCATTCAAAAATCCTAGATGCAATAGAGATAAATACTGGCCATCCAACGGTCTTAAAGCCAGAGAGAAAGAGCCACAAAGTGAAATAAGTACTGGCTGCTGAAGAATAAAACCAAAGATAAAAAGTATAAAAAAAAATACTGGCCACTAAGAATCCTTGAAAAATGAGTTTGATGCTATGGACGTGTTTACTGGCGTGAGTTTTTTAACACATATATTTAACTACCTAACGCACAAACATTAATTAATTGTAAATTGTAATAATCCTGAAGTAAAACATAAATTTATGTTTGGGAGTATTAAGGAGATAATGGCAATAGAGGCAAGAGGAAAGAAATCGGTCATACACATTTTTTTGTTCGCGTCTCTCCTGTGGACATGGCAAAAGTTAAGGGTCTATAGCCAATATTTTTAGTCAAGTCTAGATCGGCATGTGAGACGCCTGGCCAACTTTTAGCCCATTTAAATAAATCTTTAGTTCATGTGCTGACTCAAAGTCGTTAATTTTATGTCCACAGAAGAGACAACTTTTGTTTCTTACGCTGTTTATAACCCAAATATGCGAAACTTAACTATTTCATTGTTATCCCAACAAGAAGATAGACAGCTACTACCTATTTTGCTTGTGCATCGTAACGTATTTTTAAACTTTTTTGTAAGATTTTGCGTATTAAAATGATACAGATAAGCATGATTTATAATTAAATTATACAATACGAATTTATTTACTAATAGTTAACATTGTAGGTACTACATGTATATAACTTTAATCATAATTTGCTAACTACGTCCGATACGACTAGTTATGTAGAGCAGTAAAATAAATTTTGAGGGTGTTTTTTTCCTTGTCATTGTACCTAATTTGTATTTAATTTGAAATATTAATTTCTTTAGGGTTCTGTACTTATATCTGAGCGACCAAACGGAGCCCTTAAGGTTTAATTACCTATTCTAATGTGAAACAACTAAATCAACTAATTGGGTTCCAAGTGACGGGCACCGGAGCAGGGGCAGACCAGAACGGAGATGGCGGAATGATTTGGACCGTTTTGATCCATTTCGGCAAGATTTTGCGAAGGATCGGAACGGTTGAAAGAAAAGGGGAGGTCTTTGCCCAGTGGGACGTCCAATAGGCTAATAAAAAATGTGACTAATGTAGGTATCATCACATCCAGGTGCACGCATCAAGTGCTAAGCACGGATCGGTTTTCTCTACCGGAGTTGCCACCCGGTGAAGCTCCGGATCCGATCCTCAAGTTCATGGAAAACTTGTACAAGACTGGCCGCGCCAAATCTGGTTATGATGCCGGCGAGCCGCTGCTCCTTACACCGTTCATTGAGCAGAACAAGCTGGAGGAAGCCAGGGAAGCGGCGAAGGTTGATTCTGACTATTTACTACCTGACATGGACAGCTATGCTGGGTATTTGACGGTGAGTAGGTACGATAAAATGTTATTTAATAGGGTGTACGGATTCGCTCGGGTAAACTGTTAGGTTTGACAGTTAAATTTAAATGCCATTGTTTGAGTAAATACAAATTACATCATGGTCTTTATTAACGTTGGTATCAACATAACCCGTTCTAAATTTTAAAGCGGCATAGATTTTCCGATTTTACGTGATCCAGATCCAGTATGAATATCAGAATAAAAAGTAGCCTATGTGTTATTCCAGGGATTCAGTTAACTTGTCACAAAATTTTATTGAAATCCGTCCAGTCGTCTTATTTAGCGTTAGAGTAACAAACACGCACACACAAACACACACAGGTTATAAATTTTTGCAATTATAATAATGATAGGACTAGGAGAACTTCCCATGATAAGGAAAAAGTCGGGCATTGTTGTATAGCAGTGTAATTTTATGATGTCGAGTTACGTTACGGTACGTATATTACGTTACCGAGTCATCTCATCTAGATTGTACGAGGTGCCTTCTTATAAAGGTGGGCACTCGTACTATACTAAAAAGTTGTCAATTAAATTAAATTAATTTTATTTTGACCTACTGTTATCATATCGCACACACATACTAAGAATCACATCAAAATAATCAAATATAAATAATAAGTTAGTAAAATTAATTAAATAGGTAAAAGATCCACAGACAGATCCATACATTACATGTTGAAAAAGGTCATGTTTTGGTTGGCATGTCGCACACACATTCTTAACTTGCGTAATATAAAATTTACACAATTTCTAAAACTGACCCGAATACTTTTTTTAGGTCAACAAAGAATACAACGCGAACCTCTGGTTCTGGTACTTCCCGGTCTCGGACCGGAAGGTAGAAGAAACCCCTTGGATCATCTGGCTGCAGGGCGGCCCAGGGGTCTCGTCGCTTTACGGGCTGTTCACCGAGATTGGGCCCTTGGTGGTCAATGATGATGATCATTTGGAAGGTAAGAGAATGCCAAGAGTAAAGACGGGAACAATTCTGTGCATGTCCCCACTCTACATGTCACAGATTGTCAGAGATTCCAGGTTCGCAACGTATGCAACCTAGGTAGCTATATTTTTCACTAATTTTAAGTTTCATCTTGATATTAAGTCGGTTGTAAATTTAAAAAAGAATTAACAAAGTTAAGTAATTAATGATTTGCTTATTATTTAAGTACCTACCTAGTAATTTTTATCTTATGTTTTTAATTTATTTTGTCCTGCATGCATTATAGTGAATTGTAAAATATTTTTTGTGTTCAAAATATTATTTTTTGTCAAGTTTCTTGTGACGCTTTAATGCCGAACGCGCTGGTACTTAGTAAAATAAAAAGTAATAAGGAAAAGAGTCCTTTACGGCCTAAGTACTTACAGAATAAACGTTTTGGTTTGGATTGATTGACTCAGGAACCGTGTTGCGGAGCTCCCTATTATCTTTTAGCTGAAGAAAGAAAGAAATAATTATTTATCGACAAAAAAAAATCACCAATCAATCAATCAATGTTCCTCTGCTACCAAAGTTTCAAGACAGATACGTCTGTACGACACATAAATATATTCCATAGGTGTTGCAGTCAAGTGCCATTTAAGCTAATGGTTTATCTAATTTCAGAATTGAAGCACTCTTGGGGCAGGAACCACTCCCTGCTGTTCATAGACAACCCAGTAGGAACCGGGTTCAGTTTCACTTCCGATGACCGAGGATACGCCACCAACCAAACAACGGTATGAAACACTACACATGACTTGCAATAACAATGCACCTGCGATCTACTCGTAGATATTCCGTTATTTCTTGTATAGATAGGCGAAATTCGGTGGTGTAGCTAGGTGTTGGCGACGCGGTCCTTCGCCTACGAACCCGCATTCTGAGGGCCCTTGCGGCTCGAAAGGTCTTCCTTTTTTGGCTCAATTAAAAAAGCCGTCATTTCATGTGTGGTGCGCCATCATAGGGCCTCGCAAAAATATTTTCCCCACAAATTGGCAACAGGTCATTTTGGTACGCATCTTCACACACACCATTAAATTTCTTCGCAGCTTAGATGTGTACAAGTTTCCACACGATGTTTTCCTTCATCGTAAACTCATGGTAAATATCAAATGTCCGGACTCGGACCCCCGATCCTCTGCTTAAGAGGCCATAGGCTAAACCACTAAGCTGGGCTTTTAAGCGGCGTACCTAAGTATTACAAAATTGAAATTTTCTAACCATCGCCAGAAACAAAAACCTTGCTCTACCTCGGTTACCTCGGTTTCTCGGTGGCTAGACTCGATGCCAGATCGTAGGTAAATACTACTGTAAGCTCCAAATGTTTCCAGATCGGTGAGAACCTCTACACAGCCCTGCAGCAGTTCCTGACGATCTTTCCCGAGCTTCGGCAGGCGCCGCTGACGATCGCAGGCGAGTCGTACGCCGGGAAGCATATCCCGTCTATCGGCGTGCAGATCCTTTGGCACCGGCAGGAAGACCAGCCCATTAACCTCCAGGTGAGCATAGGATCTAACACTAGTGCGCTTGGTTAGTATTTGAGCGTTTGCGATTGATACTGAATACTGAATAAGTACTGAATCAGTTTCATTGACGTTTTTTTGTAGAAAAGGCAGAAGATTCGATCAGCCCATTAACCTCCAGATGAGCATAGGATCTAGCATTAAGTACTGTGCTGGCTTATTATTCGAGCGTACCGTAAATACTTTATCTCCGGATACATGAGGTCTAAGTAGAGTTCAGATTGTACAGCAGAGACCTACAGTTTTAAGATTCTTGTCATAGAAACTAGGACATCGTTTCCTTGAACCAATATCATACCCTAATTTTATACTTTCAGGGTCTAGCCATCGGCAACGGGTTCATCGACCCGTTATCCTTGCAGCGCTACAGCTACTTCGTTCGCGAGGTCGGTCTCGTAGACGATAAGGTGGCCGACTCTATGAATCACCTAGAACTGGCCGTCACGCAGTTCGTCAACAATGGAGAAATGCTGAAGGCTTATGCGGTAAGCGTTAAAAATCTGACAGCTTGCGTGAAATAAGGATATTACTCTAGCTTTCGGAATCCTTACCCTATCTTGTTTTACAGTATTACAACTACCTCCTAACCACGTTCCTACGTGAATCTCACCTCGACAATCTGTACAACTATCTTCAAAGCGACATCGGGCTAAACGGGCCTTACCTAGAATACCTCCAGCGGAGTGAAACGCGCCGCGCATTGCACGTTGGCAACACCAACTTCACGTCTGTGGGCGTGGTTTACAGGAAACTTGTACCTGACTTCATGGGAAGCGCTAAGATGTGGGTTGAGGAGTTGCTGGAGAACTACAAAGTTATGCTTTACAAGTAAGTAATTCACCAACAGGATCACACAAAGAGTCAAAACTCAATATCATGCTAAAATTTGTTGCTTCTTACACTTTGCTCACCGAGACCCGACTATTAGAGTACCTAATTTACCTACTTGTATTATATGAACGTTTAGTTAGTAAACAATACTGGAATCACAACTGTGTGAAAATGTGGAACAAACTGTTAAAAATCTATGTACAGCTCAAATTAAATTTCCGACTTGTTGACGAGATAGAGCTCTAATATTCAACTAAGTTTTAGGTACTAGGTAGTTCATTCAAATTCAGAACAATTTTCCGCCAATTTCGATTGGTATTTTCACGGATGTCGTTTTGAAAATCACCCCTCTGATGTCGTCTGATATCGCTAAGCCTTGCGTGTGTCATCGGTTTCAGCGGCCACTTGGACATCATCGTGGCATACCATCCGTCGGTGAACACGTACAACCAGCTGGATTTCTCCGGAGCAGCGGAGTACCGCTCTACTAAGAGGCAGCCTTGGTACCATGACGAAAAGCTGGCTGGGTAAGATAATTATGTGCATAATGTGTGCATAAGACATTTGAAATATGTTCCAAATTTATCCACCCAAATCCAAATTTTCTATCTGGCCAGTAGCCAAGAACATGCACAATCTAAAACAGAGATAATTAGCTGGGGTATTAAGTACTTAATTATTACTACACAGACAGCAGTTTAACTAAACGAAAAGGCCAATTTTTGGACGTGTCGTTAAACATGTACCTAAATCAGAGGTCAATAAACTTTTTTGTCTCGTAGACCTATAGCTATATTTTTTGGTTTAAGGTAGACCCCTGCTTACCTACTTCATGTTGTTTTTTTTTCAAACTATTCGACTTCCAACGTGGTTTCTTTTTCGGCGGACGAAGACCCTTCGCAGGACTTCATTGTCATCTAGAGGTCGATATAGATCACTATGAGTATCACTGATTAGAATCACGAAAATGGTGCCAGATTTTAAATAAACAGGTATACAATCCCCATCCATGTAGACATTGGTGGATGAAAATATTTTGATTGCAGTTCAGTAGGTACAAAGTTGAAGTCTCGTTTTTTTTTCAGGTACTTTAAACAGGCAGGTAACCTGACGGAGGTGATGATCCGTGGCGCCGGGCACATGGTCCCGGCGGACCAGCCGGCCGCAACCCTGGGGCTTATCTCCGCGTTCGCCCGCGGCCTCCCTCTCGACAGCGACACTGGCAGCCTCGTCGACGTCGGCAGAAGCGCGCTGCGCCGGCGCCAGCTGCCGGAACAGTAGAAAACTCTTTGGACGTCACATCGAGAAGTTGCGTTTAATTTCTTTTGTGGCTAAGGGAA
The DNA here is from genome assembly GCA_947563465.1 of Archips xylosteana. Lineage (NCBI taxonomy): Eukaryota > Metazoa > Arthropoda > Insecta > Lepidoptera > Tortricidae > Archips > Archips xylosteana. Next base: position 19,705,747 of record OX387345.1, on the reverse strand, counting down.
GACGAAAAACATATACGTATGTACGTATGTTTGTTGGTAATACCAACTTGGTATATACACCTCGGGCGGTAAAGTAAAGACTCTACCTCGGATCTTTTTTCTCAGATGTTTCAGACAGACTTTTTGTGGGTCTTTTATGGCTCTTACAACTTATTGGAGGAAATGCCAGCTGCCCAGACGGGCCGCTCAGCAAGAGGCGTTTATAACTTAGCACTACCTCGGATCGTATTGTGTAATGTATCGAACCGTGTAGTGATAGTGGTCTATAGTGGAACCATTTGATTACTGGCCGATCGTAGAACGTTTTCACAGTAAGCGTCATAATGATTTTCCTTGTCAAGCAATGCGATGTCACTGTGACATTTTCAGTGAAAAGGTTCCACAGTGGGTCACGATTCTGTTGGTACGACTGTACTCAGGTAGTATAGGTATATTATAGACATTGTTAATTTTACCGCCCTAGGTATGTAACACGTACGGTCAAGTGCAAAAATAAGATCGATTTAATCCTCCCATCGTTATATACCTATAACTAAATTCGACGACATATAAGAGCTATGGGACATATTTATGTTATGAGCAAGTTGTGTGCACCCATATTTTTACACTTGACTATACGTTACTTACTAAGCTATTAATTAGAATTTAATCGAATAAGAATATTTTTATAAAATAAAATAAATAACCCGAAGCTTCTTGTTTTTATTTTCCTCCGAGTAAGTACCTACATGGTGTAGAACACCAGGGCCTAGCTATCTCCTACTAATAATCACTTACAAAAATTAATTCCCTAAATTTTCTTTAAAAAATATACTTATACCTAGTTCGCAAAAATACTTAGGTACCTATTTTTTTTTAAATCCATTTTTAATAATAGCTGTTTTTAGGGTTCCGTACCCAAAGGGTAAAAACGGAAACCCTATTACTGAGGCTCCGCTGTCCGTCCGTCTGTCCGTCTGTCACCAGGCTGTATCTCGGGAACCGTGATAGCTAGAGAGTTGAAATTTTCACAGATGATGTATTTCGGTTGCCGCTATAACAACAAATAGTAAAAAATGGAATAAAATAAATATTTAAGGGGGCTCCCATACAACAAACATGATTTTTTTGCTCCTTTTTGCTCGATATTGATAACGGCTATAGGTAGGCACTTGAAATATGCACAGAATATTTAATTATACATATATTGGCTTAAAAAATACCTAAATCATTAAATTAAAATAAAAAATATTTAAGGGGAGCTCCCATACAACGAACGTGATTTTTATAGATACGGAACCCTAATTCGTGCGCGAGTCCGACTCGCACTTGGCCGGTTTTTAATTACTATTTTTATAGGTAACGCCACGAGAGTTGAGGCGAATGATTACACACACAGCTACAAAAAGTACTGATTGCAAAAAAAATAGTGAATGAATGAAATGAATGAGTGAATAAAAGAAGTGAGTGGGAAAATGTGAGTTATACGATCTTATGATGAAATACGTAGGCAATACTATGCATACTATATTTTTTCTTTTTTTACTATTACTATTTTTGAAATACAAGAATTTAAAACTGATAAAAAATATTCGTAACATAAAATCGGTATTTTGTAAATAGCGAAAAATATACCTACATATCTGATTTAACGACCGCTTTAGCCTAGTTGGTAGTGACCCTGCCTACGAAGCAAGAGGTCCTGGGTTCAAATCCCGTTAAGGGCATTTATTTGTGTGATGAGCACGAATATTTGTTCCTGAGTTATGGATGTTTTCTATGTATTTAAGTACTTATTTATTTATATAAGTATGTTTATCGTCGTCTAGTACCCATAGTACAAGCTTTGCTTAGTTTGGGACTAGGTCGATTTGTGTAAGATTGTCCCCTAATATTTATTTATTTATTATTTAAATAAAATAGATCAAAATATTTTATTTTCTGTTTTGTTTAAACTAGATGTATTTTCCTAAATAGTTCTTAATGAAATAGGTTGAAGAAATTTTTAGTCAAACTTGTAATTCACTGTTGAGTCTGTTGACCTTGCTATCGGTACGAAGAAATGTCAAAATCCCGCTGTCATTAGGTACCATGACGTGTGGTTGTGTGCATGACCTCAACTCTCAAGGCGTTACCTATAGATTCTTACTTGCATTTCCATTCAACTCTTACCTACATATGTACGTAGGTAAGTATTTATACAAAATTCCTAATCAATCCGACCATACTTAACATGGCAATTAAAAATAAAAGTTTGTAACAAAAATCAGCAAAATCGGTCGAACCGTCTTCACCTGATTTAACTTTCAAACAAGCGAAAATTGTTTTTCATGTCATAGAAAAGAAGACAGATTAAGATTTAAGACTTGTTTATGGAAATTTTTGTAGAGTCGATGGCACCACTGCTGTATTCAAAAAGACATAGACGGTGCTGCCAACTGGTGCCATAAATTTATTTATTTATAATCTTATCAATGTCATGTAAATTATAATCAAGATATTATTAGTAAAATAAGTCAGTCCATGACGCCCTGTAAGGGCACACAATAATTAACTGACTGACTAACTGACTATAATTGACTGTTTTACCCTGACAAGTTTCTTTTACTGTCCGCATAGTGTCTCTTCTGTCGCATTAGTGCTGCCGCCTATAGTTTCTGTACGTTCCCTATCAGGGAACGTGCACATAGACGGTGCTGCCAACTGGTGCTATCAATTTGAATGTTTTAGTTGTTTTACCCTGATAAGTGTTTCTTTTGCTGTTCGCATAGTGTCTCTTTTGTCGCATTAGTGCTGCTGCCTATACTTTCTGCACGTTCCCTGTGGCCTTCTAGTTAATATAACTGAAACGAGAGTTCCGCTTGTAAAATTAGTTGTACTTTGTTATGCAATTGGGCCCTGGTTGTCAGTAAGTAAGTACTTACCTAATTCAACCATCAGACAGAGACGGAATGATGAAACCCAATGAAACCACCAATCAACTGACGTACTTTTTAAGAGCTGTCTAAACACGACTCTCCCATATATTTTGTATGATAATAGCTAGTTATGATGTCACTTATTTACCTACTTAATCGCCTATTTATTTATTTAAAAGCAACTTAAAATCTAATTTTGCAATTAATTGTAAACTGTGACAGTTTCAGGGTTTTCAGGGCAAAGAGTAAAAGTTTAACCTGGGTGCCACTTTTATGTAATTGTCCGATTTTTGAAGTAAAATTTAAAACTAAGTAATACTTGGTAATACTTATTGATGTTTGACATGCTTCTATTCTTTATTTTATTGTCCTACTCCATCCTAGCGCCTCTAGTCTAATTTCTTGTAATTTCCAGTGGCAATTTTTTTTAGCTATGGTTGCCTGTGACGGCTTTATGCGTTGAACGGAAAACAATTATGACATATTATTTTTCTGAGCTAGCAGCACACGAAGTGGTGACGTTTTCTAGTGCCGTGCTTTGGGCAAAGGATTTAGAAAAATATCTTAAAAAAAGCGAAAACTACATACATTTCACGAACTTTTTTGTTTGGTAATCAGTGTAATCGATTATGTGGACCGTAATAACTTATTTGATCAGGATTTAGTAGGTCTTCGGGTACGGTAGTGAAGGAATAACATCTCGTCATGTCTTCGCTGTCGTTTTTCGTTTGCGCATTTACGCTTTTGACAACTATAAAAGCATTTTATTTACCCGGCTTAGCCCCGGTAAATTACTGCAGTAAAACCGGTGAAGACAATGCCAACACTTGTAAAGTGAGTATTGTGCTATAATTAGGAAAAATTCGATTATTTACGATGTATCCGCCCATGGGCCCACGAACGTGCCGTCACATGGAGCACGTTAACAACAATTCATAGCATTGTACTGCTATAGAAAGCGTATAATTTTCTGATAAGGACAATACTATAGAACCCATAACCAATAATCTGATAGTAACACCTTTAAATGAATTAATTATTGCTTATTACATTACATGCCTATAGCAGTTTTATATTAATTAATTATTTTTTTAGTTCTAAATAGTTGTTTTACACCAGTTAAAAATAATTCAGATCCACATTGGCGATCCCTAGTCTCAAATAGCATATCTACTGTGTTTAAAAATTTTGTTCCAATTAATACTTTAAGATGAATGTGGGCCAATCAACTTTTAAACCGACTATAATCTGTCCGCGACATTTTTCAAACAATTGCAGATTTTTGTAAGTAAACATGTTTTTTCTGTAATTTAATAGATGAATAGCATGAATACATGCCGTCCTACGTAAGTTTAACCTATTAAACCGTGAAATATCTTGTTGGAAGTACGATTTTTTGGTAACGCCAGAGACAATTTTGGTAACGCAGGAGACGCCAAAAACGTCGGTTTAAAAGTTGATTGGCCCATGTAATTTAATAGCAATGTTTGAAAAAATATACCTTGTTGATTTTCGTGCTGGATTCTTCTCAACAGGGTTTTTCCGAACTGCAGCATTAATTGAATAAAGAATTTTGACTTTGACTTTATTACAGAATGAAGTCCCATTGTATGTAAACAGACTTAACACTGAAGAATCAGTGATACCATTTGAGTATCACCACTTTGATTTTTGCTTGAGCGATGAAACAATGTCTCCGGTCGAGAACCTTGGGCAAGTAGTATTCGGAGAGAGAATCAGGCCCAGTCCATACAAGTTGAACTTTATGGAGAATGTGGACTGTAAGATGGTGTGTATGAAGACGTACAAAGGGACTAAGCCGGAGTCTAATAAAAAGTTGAATCTGCTCAAGATGGGAATGGCACTATACTATCAGCATCACTGGATTCTTGACAACATGCCGGTGACATGGTGCTACCCTGTGGACAAGGAGAAGACATACTGCAGCACCGGATTCCCTATGGGCTGCCAAGTCCGGCGAGATTTGGTAAGTTGTATCACTTAAAAAATCCTAAAGCGCAACACACAAAGAGAGCGGGCGCGGAGCGGTTCGGGCCGCGGCGGGTGTATTTACATGGCGGTGTATGGACGACGTCACAAAAAGCGCGCGGGCCAGTGCAGTGTTGTTTATTACTGTTATCTAGCATATTTTATATTACTCTTGTTGGCAACACTGCACTGGCTCGCGCGCTTTTTGTGACGTCGAGCGACGGGCTCCGCGCCCTACCCTCGCCCGCTCTCTGTGTGTGTTGCGCTTAAACATCTAAATTTAACTTGTTACTTACCATATCAGTTTTGTGGTTCAAAATAATTCTTCAATAATTATTCATGGATGTTTATCTGTTGCAAAGACATAATTCTTTTTTGTCTTATTATGCAATTGAGATGTATGGTTGTGAGCACACAGAGGTGGAGCCAAAATCAGGAACAACATTTGCATTATTCATATTTGTGTTGATGCTAATGAATTATTTATGCAAGGCCATAATATGGCTTGACTAGTTTTTAAATTCAGTTCTTGTAAAATTCAGGTAGAATTCAGGTATTTGATGACTATATTGTATCTAATTAGAATACAATTCTGTCATTTGCACCAATGATTTCCAAATATACATAAAATTTTGAGAGTGCCTTTGTAATCCTAAAGCAGAAGTGACCAACTGGGTGATTGTGGCTCCTAGTCCAGTTTAATTAAGCCATTGATAGATTGCACAAAGTCTAGTCAGTACACAGTAGATCTTGGGTCCTAGGTTGGCCACCCCTATGCTAGTGTAAATTTTTTTGTTTGTTGTATTTAACATAGTTTTTCCTTATAGGACACATGCACACCAATCGTGACTACAACCCAAAGCCAAGTCGGTGAATATTTCCTCTTCAACCATGTGGACATTGAGATTACTTACCACAGCGGGGCAGACGAAGAGTGGGGAGTAGGCTTTGGTGACAATGGAGGGAGGATTATTTCAGCTAAGGTAAGCCGCCAGCTCCAATGAAACCTGGTATCAAATCTAGAACTCATAGAGTTCCATAACTTTTCATAAGTTTTTTTATTCTGTTACTGTAGAAGCTGCGTATAATCATCATATAAATATTTTATGTATGCATCATGTGCTAAATAATGTATGAAAATGTTATTATTCTTGAGCAGGTTTCATTATACCTTGGTTTTGTTATACCCAATTAGCATTACACCTAAACGCCAAGAGCTTAGGTTTTTTGTCAAATTTTAAATTGAGTATTTTTTCAGATCAAACCTGCCAGTATCCGCCACCAGAGCCCTGACAGTCTTGACTGCAACTCACGCGGCAATCCCCTTGAAATACCTAACACTTTAAACCAAGACCAGACGTTCAACATTATCTACACATACCGAGTCACTTTCATACGAAATAACACCGTGAAGTGGTCTTCACGATGGGATTATATCCTCGAATCCATGCCGCACACAAATATCCAATGGTTCTCCATCCTTAACTCTCTGGTCATCGTTCTGTTCCTTAGCGGAATGGTTGCTATGATACTTCTGAGGACTCTGCATAAAGATATTGCCCGATACAATCAGATGGAGTGTGGAGAGGATGCCCAGGTAATAAATTAAAGTATAAGATTATTATGTTGTTGTAATAAAAGTAATCATTATGTATATTACGATCATAATATAGGCTACTGTGACTGAAAAAAAAAATCGCTCACTATAGATAATAGGTACATCCTGAATGATAAAAATTAGTCATTCCAAGTAAATGAGTATCTATAGAATGTTACGTTCAATTCGCCTTAACTTTAATTATTTAATTAGCAGCTATTTAACCAATAAGAAGATTAAAAATTTAATTTATTATTTATTATACAGACCCAGAGTCTAGTGCGAAGGCCGCTGTAATGTCACATATAAGTACCTATGTTATCACTTAAGTAACAATGTGTAAAAAGTAATTCCGTGTACTGTGTAACTTCATTGGTTAATAAATTATTCTTATTCTTATTCTTATTATTTGTTTTGAGTGAACATGTTGTAGTCTTTTAGAATAGGCAGGCAATCAATTTTGAGAGTTGTGAGAGGACAAGAACAAGTCGACCAACTAATTGTGATCTTTGATCTCTTTGTACCACTTAAGCGTTTATTAAAACAAAATACTCACGAAATGGATCCCTTTACATCTTTCGCGTGTATAAAAAACTTATCAAAGAGTGGTCAAACAGGTCCTTATAATTCCATGCTCTTTTTAAGATCACTTGAGCAAATCTGTGTGAAATACTCAAAAACTTTTCATTTTGGTATCTTTTTCTATTCACAGACATACAAATTTTAATATTGTTCTACAGGAAGAGTTTGGTTGGAAACTTGTTCACGGTGACGTGTTCCGGCCACCGCGACGAGGCATGCTGCTCGCTGTGTTCTTGGGATCAGGCGCTCAGGTACAATACGTTTACTTTTAGTTTACCACTGACAGATGGCTTGTCTTCATTTCATTTCCAACTTTAATACCATACAAATAAAGTAGCTATTACAAAATCTGCAAACGTGGGTTACAGTATTCTAAAATTGGCTTTATTTGTAGGTCGTTAAAGTTGAATATGAAATGAAGGCAAACCATCTATCAGTGGTAAACTTTATGTAATTTTACTGTAATACTAATAAAGTACAATCAAGCCACTAAAAACTGGTAGAGTTTTATGTACGGTCAAGTACAAAAATATGTATTGATTTAATCCTCTCATAATCATGCACCAATACCTTAAATTGACGACATAAGAACTATGGGACATGTTTATGAGCAAGTTGTATTTGCACCTATAATTTTATACCCTTGACTGTACACTTTAGGGTTTAATAGAATCTGACTCGTTTTCATTGCACTCGAGTGTGTAGAATATGTTATCTGTCACAAGTTAATCAAAGTAACAATATATTCAGTTTATGGGTGAAAAAAAAAACTAAGTGGAAATGAAAATGAAAATATATTTATTGATCATTTAAAAATACATATCAGTAGGTTAGGGACCTCCTAGTAGGTATGCGAGATACCTGTGACAGGAAACCTCGATTCTCTTTAACTGTGTAATTATTACAATAAACATTATAATAGGTAAACATAAGTAAGTAATAAGTAAACAACTTTAAATTTTTAAACATTTTCAACTCAAACTTCAGATTAAGTAATTAAATAAATAAATATAATGCACTAAGGTTTACTAATATTTCGCAAATTATTTTTCCCGAACTGATTAATTTGGCAAATGTTTCATTTCCCAACTGTTTATTATTTTCTGAAACTGTAAACTTTCAGGATTGTTATAAAACAAACCTAACCCAACCTACCGAATAGTCGGAAAAAATAAACATTTGCCAAATGAATCAGTTTGGGAAAAATAATTTGCCAAACGGAAGTACACCATCTATACATTTATAATAAATCTGTAACAAGTCGGTGTCTGTACATTGAAGATATATGAGAAAAACTGTCACTAGGGCTATTTATTAGCGCAATAGAACCCAAAACAATGATTTTTAGAATTATTGCTGTTTATCTGTTTGTCTGTTTGTCTGTGCGTTTGTGCGCGCTAATCTCAGAAACGGCTTAACCTAGAAGGATGCGGTTTTCACTGATATGTTGGTGTTTTCTTGGATTAACATTTAGTGTTTGTTTCATTTGAATCGGTTGACAAATAAGAAAGATACGATACTTTCAGTGTTAGATAGCCCATTTATCGAGGAAGCCTATAGGCTATAAAATAAATCATCACGCTGGGAGTACGGTGGTGAATGTGAACGCGGGTATGCGGGGGGAGGGGTTTCATTGGGGGGTTGGGGTTGGGAGGGGGGTGCGGTGTGGAGGGGTGGGTAATTTTTTATATCGAGGAACTAAGGAGAGCCATAATTGATGAAAAAGCAAATTATATCAAAAAAATAAGCTGCCCAAATTACTAATTCTACGCGGACGGAGTCGCGGGCAAAAGCTATAAGTAATAAGTATGTGGTTACTATTTTTTAAAAAGCTTTTTCAATGAAAAGAATTATCTAGATTGTCTACCTGCTCTATTTGTAATGCTAAAAAAAACGAAGTAAATAAGTATAAGTTCTGACATTGTCCGATATTGATATTGACAATGAAATTATACTTTGTGATTAAGTGTATTAAAAATGCCTCGGAAAAGACCAAATCTGTCTCGGTGCACTATACAAGCGAAAACACAAAGGACGTTTAGATCCCAAGAATCCAATTTTCTTATTTGTCAAACAGGGGTGCATAAAAAAATCGAATTTAACGCGGACGAAGTCGCGGGCACCAGCTAGTGTACTAATATTTTTGAAAAGTGACTATTTAACCTCTCGTATGCCGAACGCGGATCCGCGTCAGATTTAAAGCTCGTTTGTTTCAAATAGTACCAATGTTTGTTACAGATTCCAAAAAAAATACAAAAAGACAGCCTTAAATCTGACACGGATCCGCGTTCGCATACGAGAGGTTAAATTAAAGTACGGAATTCCGAACCTCGACTGAATGCCTTCAGTCTAACGCGCTGGTCCATAATAGCTTGTTAAGCTTGTGCTAACTTAACATTCATCTTTATTTACCACTTACCACCTACAACCTAAAAATAACCTATATACAACCTAGGCTCCTCAAGGCTAAAATAGGCTGATATTGATATTAAACCAGTGAGATACACCTCTGGCCTCATCCACACTTTTCATCAGGTGAGATAGAAGGCCAATCACACACAGGTTAGTTTTATGTAAAAAAAAATAAAATTTTATTTTGCTATAACAGATTTGCAATTTTTTGTGAATAAATTTGATTCACAATGACCATGGCAATTGTGAGCTAACAGAGCCGTCATCAGAAAAATTAATTATATTTTATTTTTATTTTATTTTTTACAATTTGTTGGTCTATTGGTACAACCAATTACCTATTATTATTAAAGTGACCTACATAAGGGCTTATAGATCTTATCGTAGGCAAATGGCATTTCGGGTGCGATAACATCGTATACTGCTATTATTGCCTTATTAGCGTACCTATTTACAGCCGAAAAGCTTTACTGGGTGACGCAAGAACAGGAAATATGTGCTTATCAATACAAAGTAGGTACCTATAGTTAGACATAGCCCCCTGCGGCCTACGACAATTTTGTTTCAATGAACTTTAAACTTTATGTCACTTATAAGTGAGTTCGATGTCACATTCCTAGAAATTATTATTATTATTAGTCACTCATATGTGACATAAAGTTTAAATTTCATTGAGAATTTGACATGGGCCGCAGGAAGACATATCGAAATTCGAAAGAAGCACGTTTAAGCTTAACTTTTGGACGCCATACATCGTTTCTGTTACGAACAAAATTGATTCTTATGCGGATATTTTTGTATTACCGTACTGTCGTGGCGTTCAAAAGGTGAATCCGTTAGTACTTTGTCACTCAGTAATCTATACAACACCTACATGTAAAAATAAATGCCTTGACTAATTTACTAATCAACGCCCTGTCCAAACATTATGGCCTTAGAAACATAAAATATTCTTAATAATATTTCAAGTAATTAGAACTGACTTTTGGAATTTCACTTTTCAAGCGCGCTTAAAGGGGTGTGCAGGGTTAAATTGAACTGCTGTTATTTTGAAGAGGGGAATACGAATTTTGGCAGTTGCGATATGTTATGAGTAGGGCCTGAAATTTTGCGTGCGGCTATTGACAGATTGTAGGGAGAGACCACCGCATTTTATCAATATTATCAGACTATTATCAATGCGGTTAACCGACAACTGTTAATTAAGTTGTAACTTACATAATTGTAAACATATTTTTGCTTGGAGTATTATTATAAAATACATTATTTTGGCGGTAAGAACTAAATAATATAGTCTCTTTTATTTTATCAAAGGTCTCAGAGGGATATTTTCTCAAGTTATAAAATATAAAGGTATTCGTAATTGGGATGCACCAAAAAAAATAATATATAGTTTTTATATATTTTTTGGAAAGAATAGGATATTTTAAGATACCATTTTCATCGATTTTGAATTTGGTTGAGTATTTAATTTTTTATATTTTTTTTAAGAAATACTTTGGATGACGTCACAGTGAGAGAACCACGTTCCATTGCCTAGAAAAATTCAAGTCGTGCATAACATAATCTGTGGCACTACTGGCCTTATACTTCGAAGTATTCTATATCGATGTACGAAGTGCAAAATTCGAACTTCGTATCGTGCCATTCCTCTCACGCTAATAGTATTTAATTCAAGACCGAACAAGACGATGCGATACGAACTTCGATTTTCGAATTTTGGAGTAGCCCCCCTGATTTGTCTTGTCACTGTCAATAATAAAAGCACAGCTTAGGGTCCTAAATGAACCATATGACAAATAGTTTTATATAGTTCTCTTCTTTTAGCTTCGATTATTCCTGTTTTTTTAATGGTGTGATAGTAAATAGATATTTTTTATTAAAATCTGATATTTAAATTCTTTTATATTTACTTGCAACGTAGTAATTTAATAATTAAATTTGTAAAAATACATTGGAAATACTCGTATACATTTCGGACTTTACGATAAATGACAACTGTTTAAAGCCAGGTGCGCATCATGTGATGAAAGTTCTGTCTTTGTCACTCTTTGCTATTATAAGCAGAACAGCAACATTTCAAACCGTCAATTTCCTTTAGAGTGTAGACCTTCCTTATTATCTGCCTCTGTGATGATTCACTGCAGGGGTCAAATGAAGGTCATTACTAAAAACATCTTTATTTAATTCAGTTTACCATATTTTTGGAATCTGATTTCTGAAAACGCTTCACAAAGCCTATTTCTCCAAACGGTTTTCGATTTATTATACGTTGTCAAAAATTGGGACATCCCAATTATGATTTCAATAAAGCAATTTAAATGGATTAAACTTTCCGACATTTCAAATTCAAATTCATAATTCAAAAACATTTATTTGTAAGAATACAGTAGGTAAAAAGATCTTAAAATAAGTTTAGCACATGTCATGTATTCAGCATGCAAGCCAGAGTTGATAAAAATCATGATTTTTTCAAAAAAATCAAAAGAATCGGATTTATTTGATTTTAATTGGATTTAAATCGGATTTTTTTGTTTTTTTTTTTCATTTGGATCTTTTTTTAATTTGGAAGTTGGTTATTAATTAAATAAAAACACAACATATCATATATTTTTTTAATTACATCACAAAATCAAATCACTTTTTTTAAAACATACTTTCATTTTAATGAACAAGGAAAATAATTAGTTTAGTGTTTTCAAAAGAAAGACTAATTTGGCTGCCTTCTCGGTGCCTAATCTATTTCTTATTTTGCTGTGCACTAAATTGAATGCCGAAAATATTCTTTCGACCCCAACGGAAGAAGCAACTGTACATAGCAGTTGCTTGATTGTGTCCAATTCTTCTTTGGTTATACATTTTTTCATATTATGTATTGCTACCCACCAATCAGTAAGTAAATTTTCGGGGAATCCCCGAACGGTGTAGATAAATAGCATTGGATACGTGTGTGCGCGCCGTAGGTTATGTCGGGGGAAGTCCCTTGACACATTTTGGCTGATTTGGTCGCAGTAAAAAAGTATTGATTAAAATCATTGATTTTTATAAAAAAATCACTTGATTTTAATTGCGATTTAAATCACTGATTTAAATCAAGTGATTTAAATCATATCAACCCTGATGCAAGCAAGCGTACAAATATTTAGTTTTAGGTCACTAAAATTAATTTATAATTTTCGTCAATATTCACTATTTCTTATTATCAAACTTTTTTCATCATTGACGGCTGAAAAAAGTACGTATCATCGGAAAGTTTCAAGTTTTATAATAAAAACATAAATGTAAAAAACTACCGATTTGTCGATAACATCGATAAAAAGCGGTGCTCTCTCCTACAATCTGTCAATATCCGCACGCAAAATTCCGGGCCCTAGTTATGAGTAACACAAATGACTAACTATAAAGTTAAAATGAGATGAAAGTAAATCAAGTTTTTATAACAACAACAGACCTTTTGGTTTATTTAGGCGGTGAAACTTCGAGCAAGGTTTTTATTGCTTTAAAGTCTGAAATATGAAAGTTAGTATTCAAGTTACGATAACAATGTAAGGTAAAGCAAGCACATCGGGATAAAAAATAATGGGGACTTAAAACATTAAATTATTTCATGTAACGAAAGAGCTTCACCACAGATTTTACTTCTGCGCGGACGAAGTCATGGGCAAAAGCTAGTTTGAAATACATATTTCAAAATAGACATTTACCATAACCACAGTGCATACTGAGGTTGTGGAGTACCAAGCTAACAAGTTGTACAGTAAAATTACATAAAGTTTACCACTGACAGATGGTTTGCCTTCATTTCATATTCAACTTTAACGACCTATAAGTAAAGCCAATTTTAGAATACTGTTACCCACGTTTGCAAATTTTGTAATAGCTACTTTATTTGTATGGCGTTAAAGTTGGAAATGAAATGTAGGCAAGCCATCTGTCAGTGGTAAACTAAAAGTAAACGTACCTATTGTAGTTGGCCGATACAGATGGATTGTATACCAACTGCAACATAACTGTAACTGGCGACTGTCCATACATTTCAGTCGCAGCAGCGAGTTGCATGCAGTTTTGCCGGCAATGCAACTGCAATGGAAAATGTATGGGCAGTCAATCAACAGTTACAGGTCGGTTCATAAGAGCTGGCACGAACGGATAGAACGAAAGTATGTCATTTTGAATCTTCTGTAGGAAAATGACTGATGCATGTAATTTTCATATCTGTGTGAAGTGTATTCAAACAGGTAACACATAGATACTTTCATTCGCTCACTCGATCCATTCGTGCCAGCTCTTGTGAATCGATCCCTTGCAGTTGGAATGCAGTCTGTCTGTATGAATTTTACGATATCCATCAGATACGTTTTTGGTCTGATCCGATTATCGTCAGATTCGTTAACAGATAGGTACAATCTCTGTCGGATCCTTTTACCGTCAGATTTGGTTTTTGTCAAAACCATACCTAATTTTTCATGTCAAGTTGGTTGACAATACCGTTCCTTATCGCTTGTAAATTATTTGACAAAAACAAATCTGACGGTAAATGGATCCAATGGAGAATGTATCTGTTAAATACATGATCTCACGGTTGAAGAATCTGACGAAAATCGTATCAGACCAAAAATGAATCTGATGGATATCGTGAAATCCGTCTGTATCGGCCCTAAGGTGACGGTATTATATCATCGGTTCAATCGTCAGGTGTTCGGCATGACGCTGGTGACTCTCGCGTTCGCGTGCCTCGGCTTCCTGTCGCCGGCGAACCGCGGCGCGCTGATGACGTGCGCGTTGGTGGCGTGGGTGCTGCTGGGCGCGGCCGCCGGCTACGTCAGCGCGCGCATCTACAAGAGCTTCGGCGGCCGCCGCTGGAAGAGCAACATCCTGCTGACGTCCATGGTGTGCCCGGGGTCAGTGACACTTCAATAAATAAATATCAAGGGACAATTCACACCAATTGACCTAGTCCCAAAGTAAGCTAAGCAAAGCTTGTGTTGTAGGTAGAGCTTGTCTAATTTAAAATGACGCACGCCCAACCACCGCATTCACGCATCTGCCAAGAGAAATATTTCTCTATTGTAGCTTAAATTGAGTTTCAAATCCTGTGCGTAAATGCGGTGGTGGGGCGCGTCATTTTAAATTAGACAAGCTCTACTAGGCAACGTTTAATACGTTCTTTAATAGCGTAAATTTGTACGGAGCCCTCGGTGCGCGTTTACGACTCGCGCTTAGCCGGTTTTGTTACTAGAACTGTGTGTTAGAGTTATTGGCTAACGCAATGTTGAGTAGGCTTTCGTAACGGCATATAATTGTTCCAGCGTGGTGTTCTCCCTTTTCTTCATCATGAACCTTGTGCTGTGGGGCAAGGGCTCGTCGGCCGCGATCCCGTTTTCGACGCTGCTGGCGCTCCTCGCTCTCTGGTTCGGAGTATCCGTGCCGCTCACCTTCATCGGCGCTTACTTCGGATTTAGGAAGAGGGTGAGTTGCACTAGTTGTTCCCGCAGGACTATCATAACAGGACCTTGACTTTGCCGACCCATGCAATAGTCTATTTTTTCAGTTAATTGGCAACGGATGAGAATTTTAATACAGCTTGAATATTTTTGTATCGGTAGGAATAACATTAATTCATATACCTAGTCATAAAAAAAATAAAAACAGTTTATTAAATCTGGGATGGATTAATCTTACATGAAATTAAATGAAAGTACAAATAATACAAAGCAAGTTTAGTGTCCTGTAAAGTTTTCGAGTCAAATTACAAACACGAGGATTTGTTTAAGACTCTTGTCAGTTCTGAGCTCGAGTCCTTAATGAGGGGTGTACACGGGTCGATTTTCGCCGTGCGGCTAGTCGCGCGGCCAAAGTCGGATGCTACCCAACTTTGGGGCTTGCGGCTTTAGTCTAGCCGAATTGCCATTTAGATGGTCGATTTTAGCCGCGCGGCAAAAATCTTGCGGCTTTAGTCACCCGTGTAAACCCCGCTTTAGAAGGCTTGAGCCGTTGCTCATAGAGCTCGCGCTCGACTCGACTCGGGACTAGCTGGGTCATACACGGCATAAGAAACAAAAGTTGTCTCCCCTGTGGACATAAAATTAGCGACTCCGAGTCAGCAAACTTAAGATTTATTTAAACGTGTGGAAAATTGCTCAGGCGATGTAGACTTGACTAAAAATATTGGCTTTAGCCTCTTAACTTTTGCCATGTGAATGACCCAGCACGCATATTAAAGTCGAGTCTAAAAAAAAAATGAAACCAGGCGGTCACCCATCCAAGTACTGACCGCGCCCGACGTTGCTTAACCTCGGTGATCGGACGAGAACCGGTGTTTTGTCAAATATCTTGAAAACGGTGCATCCTACGGCAAAATCAATGAAATTTTCATCCCCCTTTAATACACCCGCACCCCCTGAACACCCCGCACCCCGCATTGTACTTCCTGGCGTTCGCCGCTCTCTTGTACATACTGGCCTTCGCGGCTCATGTACTTACAACGTAACGTTACATTGCGGCATCCTTTTGCGTGCGTGCAACCGGCGTTCATCGATTTATTAGACGTCACGTCAATAAGACTCAAAGACCTCGAGTCTTTAATATAAGTAATTGTGTGCGTAGATCCTGGACCACCCGGTGCGCACGAACCAGATCCCGCGGCAGATCCCGGAGCAGTCGCTGTACACGCAGCCGGTGCCGGGCGTGGTCATGGGCGGCGTGCTGCCCTTCGGCTGCATCTTCATACAGCTGTTCTTCATCCTCAACTCGCTCTGGTCCAGTCAGGTAACTACCGACAGAACACGTCAGTCAAGTCTGTAAAAGTCAGTTTTTTTGACCAAGGTCAGTAAAGGGCCTACGCTAGCTGATGCGGATTACCCGGAACAGACGCCCGTCGTGCGCGCGTCTAATAAGAAATTGTATGAACAGCGCTAAGTGGCGCGGGCGCGGGCGCGTGCGACGGATTTTAGGTAGTTTTTTTACAGAGCGAGACCCGCGAGCGTGCGCACGCAGCGGGCGTCCGCGTCAGCTAGCGTAGGCCCTAATAGTCGGTTTTTTCGAAAAATGGTCAGTAAAGTCAGTACTTTGAGAGTCATGGTCCGTTCATCCATAAAAGTGATCCGATTTCTGTAGATTAGAATGAATTGACAAAAATGCGGATTTGTCCATCTCATCATCAACATAATTTTTTATTTTACCCGCCTCTCCCGTAGCCATTTCATCCAGGGAGTACTTTGGCTCATTTTACTTGTCCGGTAATTTAAGTTTTCGAATACACGAACCCGGATATCCCGAGCTGCTATTTGCTACAAAATGGTCAGTATTTTGGAGTGTTCTTGTCAGTAAAGTCTGTATTTTTGGGGGGGTGGGGGGGTGGAGGTAACAGGAAAGGTTTCATCATCTCATACCTGCCTCTACCTCGGTCTCCTTTCAGTGTGAGAGGGCTTGTGCCGTAGTTACTATGCGAGCTCAGTGCGGATTGGGAGCTTCACACACAACATTGAATTAAGCAAGTGTATGCAAGTTTCCTTATGATGTTTTACCTTCACCGTAAAGCTAAAATAAATTTCGCTCGAACCCACGATTTTCTGCTTGAGATCGAACCACTAGGCTACCACGATATATTAGACTAAGGTATTTGTTTAGTCAAGTTTTACTTCAAATTTCTACTGTTTCATTGCCCAAGGGTATGCACGCACGAGCAACTTGGTCGCAAGGCGATTTATTTGTGTTATGTGTATTTGTATCCCGGGAGTCGCGGCGCTACGTGTGCGCACTTCCATACTAACCCATAGACTTGATGTGAGAGACAAAATAGTCGCGGAGACAAAAGTTGCTCGTGCGCGCATACCCTAACGGTTTTTTCTGGGTGGGCGAGAGGGAGCGCAGTTGCTTCTTACGGCGCGGCTATGACTAGTTCTAATCTTTGTTCACTGCGTGTGCTCCCCGGTATGTACTGGGCATTAAGCTTTACGGCCTCCTAATGAACAGAAAAAGCGGCTATCATGCATAGTCAAAGCAGAGCTGTCGCTCATACCTTTTGAACGCCACACATCGTTTTTGTTACGAACAAAATTGATTCTTATAAGGATGCGTGTCGGGTGGGTTAATTTGTGTATTACCGTTTTGTCGTCCACAGACGGCGCTGGCGTTCAACAGGGTAAAAAACAAACTAATTTAAAATCTGATTTTATCTTTTTCCAGATGTACTACATGTTCGGGTTCCTCTTCTTGGTGTTCGTGATCCTCGTGATCACGTGTTCGGAGACCACGATCCTGCTGTGCTACTTCCACCTCTGCGCCGAAGACTACCACTGGTGGTGGCGCGCCTTCCTGTCCTCGGGCTCTACCGCTGGCTACCTCTTCGTCTACTGCTGCCACTACTTCGTCACCAAACTCAACATCGAAGACGCCGCCTCCACTTTCCTATACTTCGGTTACACCATTATCATGGTGTTCCTATTCTTCCTGCTCACAGGCACCATCGGCTTCATGGCTTGCTTCTGGTTCGTCCGGAAGATATACAGCGTCGTCAAAGTAGATTAAACTTAGTGTAACGAGAATCGTGTCTGGAGCTAACGCGTCGGTTTTCACGACGAAAATCACACGATCGCATTTACGTAATAACAGTGCTGTTTGCAACTTTATAAAAGAAATACGGATTAGGATGCGACAAGAATATTTCTAAATGATGATTCTTTTTACGTAAATCCGATTTGTTGTAATTTTCGTTTGTATGGGAAAAAATGGCGGCTCTTACTTTTATTGGCTACGGCGCGATGTCGCGGTGCCGTGGGTTTAAACTCTGGCCGCTGCCTACGCCAGTCGATTTAATGATAAAAATCATCTCTTCGGGTGTTAATTTGGGTTGACGTGCATTAGGCTTAATCGATGCCGGATCTCAAAATTGAGTGAATGTGAATCAATCCTGGTTTTGAATAGTATTTTTTTCTGTAGCGTTGGTAATAGAGCATAATTCGTTACTTCGCGCGAGTAACTATTTATTGATTACATAGTCTTAACATGGAGGTGAGGAGCGCTGGTTAAATGCATTGTGATGTCAAAACCTATTCCCAAATTGAGATAAATTTCTGTGAGCGTTGTTTCTCCATATGTATAATTTAAACGGTAGTTCACAGTGAGCATCTCGATATTATCATTTAACAGAATTTCTTAATTAAGCTATTAATTAACACATTCATAATTAAGACTAACACAAATCTCTCATTGTCTGTTTTGAAACCTATTTGTAGTGATTTTCATTCAATATATCTGAAACTGCTATCTAAAACAAATGTTAGCTGCAAACTACTGATAATTAGTGATGTGCCAGTTTTTCTTTTATGTATATTTACGGATACAGATATGAGCCTCAACTTTCTTACTCAGTGCTTGTACGTGTCAACCTTGAACTAATAGTTCACAATGTTACGTTTTCAAGGTTTGTATTATAATTGTAAAAACTATGTGGTTTTATTAAATGAAAACTGTTCTGTACATCAATGCTACCTACTTTACAAATCTTAGATAAAATGAATGAGATTCTTAACAAAAAAAGCTTAAAAGGATCTTTTTCTGCGGACACGGATACGAGTATCCGCAAATAATGTATTTATTGTTGATACAATTTACACGTAAAAACATTAGACGTACAATATTTTGAAACAAGTAGATCTGCTACGGCCTTCAGTCTTTAAGTTATCGAATTTACTGCCGTACCCATAGATGAAATAATACAGTCGTTCGTCAAGAATTTTATTGTCTATGCAAGCACTTGAAATCGGAAAGAGTTTAAAATCAGTTACTGCCAATTAATGTGTCTGAACGCCGCAGTCAGTATCTTAATTTGTGTGATAGCTAGTATCTGTATAATTTCTAAACTTTCTTCTTCTTTTAGTAAGAAAAATCGCGCAAGTTGCTTTACATTGCAGCGTTCGATTGCCCACTTCAAACTAGTTTGCTTTGCGGCCGCGCAATGTATTTCAACAAATTCTTGCAAGGTCTAAACTTGGCTTTACAACACTAGGACATAGAAGGCTAGGAAAATTGAGGTCATGTACCAAAAGCTGACCGCATACACAGAGCGCGCGCAGGTAAGAAACACCTTTCGCCCGTTTATCGGAAGATAAAAGTTGGGTCCGAAGTTTTAATATGCCATATTTTCTTTTGTCAAATGTTTTGAAAATCCACCTTTTTATTTGACAACTGATTCAAAATCCAACTGTATGCAATACATTTGCTAAATATAAATTTATTCGGCAAAATCATTATCCGCGAAATCTACGCTTTGAAATGCAAAGGGCTTCGCGGAGCTCCTATTCCGCATAGTTTAGGCGCTTCGCGCCTTGACAACACACAAACCTAACCTATTTATGTCATTGTTATAAAAAAGATGGCAAGTGATTGGGTTGTCAAATAAAAAAAAATCGATATTGTTATTCGGGATTTCGAATTTTTTGGAAAATAACATGGTGGTTAAATGAATCTGTGGCATTGTAAAGTTGTGGAAAACAAAATACATATATGGATTTTAAAACTTCGGTGAACCATTTTAGGATAAATGAAATTCGAGTAAGAGTTTCGAAACATTGATAGGTTACCCTTTTTGTTAATCTAAGATCGTATTTAGTCGTTGATTATCTCGTCTCTATGAAATAGTTTTATTTATTGCTTGTCGATACGCGCACTGCTACACAATGACTAGAATTGAAACGGTGAGCTAGAACGATGGCTCGATAGGGAAATAAAATATAGTACTTATATTATAACATATCTAAATTTTAAACTGACAATCTTTCTAAAAAATAGATGCGTAGTCTGACATTTACTGTATAGTCTGCAATAAATAAAACTTAAGATTATATTTAATTATTTAAAGAATTGTGTTTTGATCATACCCTAGGTATCCTAAGTGATATTTCATTTTTGGTGGGTTACTACTGTGTGTTTACAATTATTGTCAGTAAATGTAAACTAATCAAATGTTTAGTTAACGGAACTCTGCTTAGTTAACGGAAAAGTTTAATGTAAACATTAAAATTGACTATTTTATAGAATTATGTTTTATTTAAAATACCCTAATAAAAATAAATTAAGAGGTTAATACAAGCACAAGCACTTATTCACTATCACTGCTCTCGGAAAGTCCTGCATCCTCCTTCGGCAAATTAGGTTTCCGCTTTTTAAGCTTTCTTTTACGATCTATTGTAGTCTTTCTGAATATTTCGATAGCTTTCAATTTATTCTCTAGGAGATGCTGTTTATCTTTTTCTCTTTGTGGTATTATTTCCTGGAATCTGTCAGTTTTGGGAATGTTTATTTCTATGTCTGACTTTCCATCTTTAACCTCTGCCACAACTTTAACAATCTGATCAGAATGGGCTTGTTTTCTTTTTTGCTTAGGTTTGGAAGATCCAGCTTCATTTTCTGTATTATTTTTTGAAATCGGTTTTCGCTTCTTTGATGTTTTCGATTTTGCTTCACTATTGGGGTTTTCCTCAATGGATCCCCCGGGACCCATTTTTTGTACTGCTGCTTTCACTCTCTTACTCATTTGATCTTCCAATGTCTGAAATTCAACTTTTCTTTGGAAAAAGTCGTGAATACTCTTCTGATTCTTTCGCTCTTTCATTCTAGCCAACACAGGCTTTATTATTTCATCAAATTTGTTTTGTGACCAACCAAACTTGCTCTTTGCGTAATCTCTTAGCACAGTTATGTCTAATTCACCCCAAGTAAATTTTTCTTCACTTCTTTCAACATTAGGCTCTAAATAAGCTTGGACCACCTAGAAATAAATTTAATTGTTAGTTAAAATTAATCTATCTAATACCTTTAAACAAGCAATTCTTGTATATATATATATATATATATATATATATATATATATATATATATATATAATCAGGATCTCGGAAACGGCTCCAACGATTTCGATGGAATTTGGTATGTGGGGGTTTTCGGGGATGAAAAATTGATCTAGCTTGGTCTTATCTCTGGGAAAAAGCTTGGTACTGAGTTACAGCCCAAGCGGAGCTCGGTCGCCCAGGTACTTGTTAGTTAAACTGACAACCGCCGTAGAAACAGGAGTTCATTCATTAATATTACAATTATTGTCAGTAAATAGCCTCATCTGCACTTTTCATCAGGTGAGATAGTGGTTAATCACGGGTCAGTTTTATGTAAAAAAAAATCTAATATAGCTCAAGCTTGTGAACCATACTTACTCTCATGCTAGGAAAGTCGTCTGTAAGGGTGACATTTCGGAGCTTTTTCTTCAAGCTCGTATTATCTGTTCGTTTTCCGGCTCTGACCCATAGTTTAAATTCCTTCAGTCCATCTAGAAGTTTAGCATATTTAACTTGCTTTGATGTTTCTGTAAACACCTGTTTTTTGTTGAATGGAAAAGAAGCCAGTATCTCCATAGCAGTTACTGGCCCAACGCCTGTGACTCCTGTTGTGTAATCACTTCCGACCAGAAGTGCCAGTAATATCAACTGCTCTCGAGTCAAATCTGAAATTACGTAAATCATTATCAAATATGAAATCGACAAGTTTTTCGCCAAATAACTAATTTTAAACAAAAGCATTTTGCTAACAGTGCTTGATAATTTATTATGTTTACGAAATCCTTAGTTAATCGAACCACTGGAAGTGGGTCAAGCAAGATTCCACACATGACTTGAAGCAAAAAAAACAGATGTTCAATGAAAAGGTCCGGAAAACTAAATAAATAATAAATGCCTCTAAAAACAATACAAATGCTTAACAGTTTGATGTTAAACTTGAAATAAATAACTCGTGTTGTTAACTCGTGATCACGGTTGCTGCAATGTGGCCGAAACGTCGAGGAAAATAAATAAATATTTATTGCGTTTTAAGTCCCGTTTAGTTTAGTAATTATGAGTGAAAATCACGAAAGTTTAAAACAGTATAAACTTGAAATAGTTTTACTTACTGAAAGACCTCTCAATTCTTTCCGAAACATACTGCAAGACGTGTTTCTTTTGATTGAAGAAGTTCTTGTAAACGGTTTGACCGCCAAAGAGCCAGATGTCGCTGTCATCAGTGATGGTGCCATCAGTTAATTTTACGCTCTCCAGAAAGGCACATTGTGCTTCTGCCTCCATAGGTGCGACGACGTAAGGAATGCCGAAAATTTCAAGTAATTCCTGCGCTTCTTTTGTCATCTGCTCCGTGATATTTCTGCCTATGCGGTCGAGTCTACCTTTCTCTTGCATAAGATCTTGCTCCTCGTTTCGAATTTCTTCCGCCATCGTGTTTAATTGTTCCTCAGTTAATGGTTCTTTTGGAGGTTTATTTGACTCTACTGGTGGTAGATTAGTAATAACGTTAGAATTATGAAGTTTTACAGTTTCTTCGGTAGTTTTTGGTTGTTCCGGCAGTTCTATAGTTAAATTATCACTTGCCTTATCACTATCGACATTTGGCAAAAGTTTGTTTGATGGAAGTGATTTTTCTAACATCGAATCTAATGTAGTTTCTACTCGTACAGGACTAGTGGGATTCATACTTTTTGCCCGCGTATGATCTATAGATACAGAAACATTGGTGTTATCTTCCAATTTATTACTTGTTATAGATTCTTGAATTACGTCAACAGGTATATTTACATTACAAGTCTCAACTTTTGGTACGAACTGGTCAAATTGAGTTTTGTTTTTTATATCACTAGTAATATTGCTTTCATTATCACTGTTAGGTTGAAACTTTGGCGCAAACACATCAGCAAAAATATCATCATCTTCTTTGGGCGCATCACCTATATTTAATGTGAGCTCCACAACAGGTTGGCGTGACTTATTTTGTATTTCAGGTACTTCTTCGAATTCATCATCACTCGACTCAGAGTCTTTAGCTTGAACACTTTCTATGCAATTTATCTCTTCCTCTTTTTCAACTGCATCTTCTTGACTAGAATCAAGGGAGATAATACTTGGTTCAGTACTTTCAACAAACATAACCGATGCTTGAGTAGACAATAAATCATCCATTGTTTCAACTGTTTGATGTTTTTGCGCAACTTCATTGTTATTACTATTATTACTACATTCTTGGTCAGATTCTTCATCACTAGAAGAAAGTGCTACATTATCAACTATTACTGATTTTTCCTTACTGATGTCTTTTAATATTTGGTTTACTTTCGGTGTTTTAAACTTCTTCTTCCCACCTTTAATTCGAGAAGCAATAATAGTTTCAATAGCTTTATGGGTATAATCGCTATATTGCATGATATAAGCTTTTGCTGTTGTTACATCAGGCACTTCTAATTCACCTTCAGAATCACTGGTTTCAGAGTATTCTGTGTCAGTTAGTACTGACGTCCAGGAATCATCAGTTTTGGATTGGCAGGCACTAGTATTAGGTTCATCGACACATTCTAGTGACATTTGAATTGCTTTTTGTAGATCATCCTCTAATTCATTTTTTGTAGCAGAAGATTCCTCGTTTTCAGGTACAGGAAGATTTTCAGGTGTCTTGTTACTTGTACTTATTTCCGGTTTATTTTCTAATTCTTTTCTTTCTTTAGCTTTGGCTAAAGCTTCTTTTACATTGTTGATAAGTAAAAACCTAGTATTATTATTGGACGCAATTCGTCGAGTGGGTAAGCTTTCTATTTTTGTATCAATACCTTCTTCATTAAGCAATGATTCCAAATCGTTTAGTGACATGCCAACATCACCCATTTCTTTTTCAGTTTCTTCTATACATTCTTGTACTTTTCTCCTCTTTAATAATCTCTGCATCTGAATAAGATAATCTTTTCACAATACAGTTTATTATACCCAAAAGTTTGTCATTCAAAAACATGAATAAATAGACTCCCACACAAAAAAGTAGAAATTAAATGAAGGTGCAACTTTCTATGTAGTCTGGAGATAGTCTTAATGTTAAATGGTTGGATATGACATTCACAATTCCTCTTTTATAATGTTTTGTACCCTTTTATGTGCGAGTTGAGAATAGTTTATTTATTACTTAGTATTTATCTTAATTATGAACTAACTTGAAAGTCTGAAAAGTTATCACTTTTCTTTGGCAGTGTGTGGAGCTTCCCCCATGAATTCATTTTTCGGGTTTCTTTCAGCTCAAGTAGTAAATCATACTTTTCCTTTGCTGGCATGGCTTTAAAGTTATCAGATTGAAGATCAACTGAATGTAGATCAACAATAGATCCACTAGAACTGTCTTCCTCATCATCAGATCTAAAAACATACATTAGATATTTTTATAAGTAGGTCAAAATTCATACACAGATAAATACTAAACGTGTAAATACTTGTTATTTCATAACTAATAAATAACATGCTATACTTACTCTGGTTCAGATTCATCTTTTTGTGGTAAAGCAGGTAATTTGAACAAGTCATCATTGCTGCTGTCTGCGTTATAGCTTTTTTTTGTGGGAGATATTTGTTTCCCCAACAAACTGGCTATTGCAGTCTTTTTTCCAAGCAACACAGCAAGCTCTCTTTTCAAGCGTTCAGATTCCGAGTTATATTTATTCTTGCTGTCTTGTCGCTTTGCCTTAAATATTAATTTTTATACTTATACAATTTGCACCCTAGCACACAATTGTGTAACAAATAGCTTAAGCAACAAAAGAAATATACATGCAACTTACTATTGTCTCTTTTTTCAATTCAGGAAATGCACCATCAAAAACAAAGACAGGCTTGATTCTGAAGTAAAGCAACTTGCAGAGACGTTGGAACAGACCTATGAGGTGCGCATTCGGTAGCGGCGCTCCCTTGGCATCTTGGTAACCTTTCACAACCTGATGTAACCATATTGAAATATCTGTGGGAAAATTTACATATTTAATTAATTGATTAGCCAGTCATGGTTAAAATATTTAAATTTCGCAGTTATTTACAATGAGGTTATCATACCGACAGCCAACACTTTGTTCTCAAGAGTCTCGACAGGTACGGGCTTGCCGGCGGGCTCCACTAGCCGCCACAGACCGGTGACTCCCATCGCGTGCGATTAAATTCCACACCAGATTTTTTGTTTTACAAACATGCTCAAACTAACTAAATGTATGTATTAGTGTACATAACAGAGGTCGTTTCCCACGATATCTCCGTTCAATCGTCGGTCTCTTCCTCACACATCGCAACCTTTTCGCTCCGTGAACTCGACGTATTTATTACACACACAGTTGCAATTGAAATGCTAGCTACTGGCGCATCACGTTCATAAATATGTGTTCGGTTCACTACAACGTATCAAATGTTTTACTACGCCGAGACGCCCACTCTTTCCCACACTTTATTTTCTCACGCCCCATGCGTAACCCCACATCCTATGACCGACCGCCTGGCTGACAGTTCAGTCGGCGTTCCGCAGTCCGCGATTCGACCGACCTCGCTATCATTCCGGCGATTCGTTCGTGCGCGTGCAGTCGACACCGACAACACGCTTTACTTTGTCTATGGTCACTCATTTGACAGTTCACAATGTTCACGTTTCTTTCTAGCGTTGTCGTATTTAGCACGAAATAAACAGAAGTTTTTATAACTTTTTATATAAAGTATAATAATAATATCCTATAAAAAAGAGATCGCTGCGAAGCACAATCAATGTAAACAGTGAAAATAGTAATCTGTAATTCGTGGAATGTTGGCCGTACTGTCCGAAAATTCTGACTCGGAACAGGTGTTTTTGAAAGAAATGTGTTGCAGTTCCCATCGTTATTAATTTTTAGTGTCGTGAATAATAAAAAAGTGTATCGATCCGCGTCGTATTAACAACGGGTCCACTCGCATATCGGAGGGGAGAGTTAAAGTCGTTCGCAAACAGTCTGAAGCGATAAGGAGGGACGCCACTCGGTCTCAAAGGATTGTTTACTCGATGATGTTCACGACGCCGGCGGGCAGGAGGTCCGGCTAGAGTCACCGCACGGCGTCATGAGCATACGACTGAGCGACCAGCCGCTGATGAAGTCGGTCAGGCGGTGAGGTGGCGCCGTGGCGAGGATGCCGCACCAGTTCGGCGCGGTCGGCGCGGCGGGCGCGGCGGGCGCGGGTGGCGCGTCGCCGCCGCCGCAGCACGGCGCGCTGTTCCCGCGGTACGCCAGCGCGGCCGGGCCCGGCGCCGGCGCCTACCGCCCCGAGGAGCGCCGCCTCACGCGCGAGGCCATGGAGCGCTACCTGCGGGACCGTGCCGACATGGTCGTCGTTATCCTGCACGCTAAGGTCGCGCAAAAGTCGTACGGTAATGAGAAACGTTTCTTCTGTCCACCCCCCTGTATATACCTGTTTGGGGACGGCTGGCGGCTGCGGCGCGAGCGCATGCTGCGCGAAGGCGAGACGGAACAGGCGGCGCAGCTGTGTGCGTTTATAGGCATCGGCAACTCTGACCAGGACATGCAGCAGCTCGATCTCAACAATGGCAAACAATACTGTGCTGCCAAAACTCTATACATATCAGATTCTGACAAGCGAAAGCACTTCATGTTGTCAGTGAAAATGTTTTATGGGAATGGGCATGATATTGGTATTTTTAATAGTAAGAGAATAAAGGTTATTTCGAAGCCGTCTAAGAAGAAACAGTCCTTGAAGAATGCAGATCTGTGTATTGCTAGTGGGACAAAGGTTGCTCTGTTTAACAGACTGAGGTCACAGACCGTGTCCACACGATACCTGCATGTTGAGAATGGGAACTTCCATGCGTCGTCAACCCAGTGGGGTGCCTTCACCATCCACCTGCTGGATGACAATGAGAGTGAATCTGAGGAGTTTGCGGTGCGGGATGGTTATGTCCACTATGGATCCACAGTGAAACTTGTGTGTTCCGTCACTGGCATGGCCCTGCCAAGGCTAATAATAAGAAAGGTAGGTTTGCAAACCCTGAAGTTTTTTTTTTACATATAGAAAGTAAAGTATTGACTTTGATATGCAAAATGATAAAAAGTTGGACTAAAATTAATTTCAGCAATACCTACTTCCAGATTATTTAGTTACTGTCTGTGTTTAGGGAGTAAATTAGTCAGGGGGCATGGCCGTGCCCCTGTCAAGTTGAGCATGGCTGTACAATCATTTTCTCAAGGCGATTCATGCTACTTTGGACCCCCTTGTAAGCTTATTGTGGAAAACCTTTTTAGTATCAAGAGGACACACTACAACACAAACTACAACACAACACACACTATAACTGGCTTATAATATACAAATTGGCACAGACATTACCAGAACTGATGGCACTGTAAACCCAGTTAACTCAAGGAAGATATTCCTGAAAACGTGTAAAAAATCTCCTATAACTTACTGGTCCCACATCACAACTTGCAGCATGTGTCTTGCATTTCTGGGCTTAAAAAACAGATTAAATAATAGAAGACAAAGATAATAAATAACAATAATTGTATTTATTCTGATATGAAATCAATTAACATGTATTGGAAGTAAAAAGCATAAAAACTACTATACTACTATAAAAACTATGATTGAGGCTAATAACTATCAAATAAATAAAAAAAATATAACATGGTCTGTATGTACTCTTCTGTGAATTTTTTTTTCTTTTTTGTATTTATGGGTCAAATCTTGGAAGTTGAATTTGACCCACTTTCAGTGGTCAGACTTACTTGAAATTCGGCATACTTATGTAGGTTGAATGACGAAGAAAGTACAATCAACAAAAAGTACAGTCAGCGAAAAAGTTTGCATTGAAAAAACTTATTTTTGTCTTCAATACAATAGGTTAAAACTATGTTGAAAGAACATTTTTGGTAATAAAATAAAGTTTTGTTATTATATTAGGTAAAAGAAATTAATTGCCTTGCCTGAATTTCTTGAGTTTGATACAGGAAATGGTTTCTTCCTCAAACTTGCTACAACTTGGTATCTGTAAATTGCAAATTTTAAAGCACCCTTTTAATCAACAAAGCTCTACATATAAAGTTTATTGATGATGATGATGATAAATGAAATAGTAAAGAATTTATTTATGTATTTCAAAACAAGGAAAACTTAATGTTTTAAAAATTATTTAACACAGTACATTGAAACTTTTCAAATGAGAGTTAATTTTGTTTAAAATAAATGAATGTTAAACTAGTCTCCGTACTGTGAAGAACTACAGCACTATATTTTTGTTACTTCCATACATTGGTATAATAAACAGAAGTTCGCGCCAAACTGACCAATCCCAAAATAATTTCTCTATACAGTTAACATAATAGTAGGGTATATGTTTATCTTGTTGACCCATGATTGACCACTATCTCACTGTTGAGTTAACACCAGTGGCGTTGCTACCGTAGGGCAAGCGGGGCAGTGCACCGGGGCCTCCAAGCTTAGGGGGCCCCTCGGACTCTGACTTATAAACTATAAACACGGACCTATGAGAAACGCGGCTATAAAATGCTACTAGTGAATTTATACAAGCGCGCGAGTCTAGTGAACTTAAAGTGCATTCATCCTTACTTGTCTTATCATGTAAACAGACACGGGTTGGGGCCCTAGTTTATTTTTTGCCCCAGGGCCTTTGGTTAACTAGCTACGCCACTGGTTAACACACCATTGGTAGCAAAAGATGTTGAAATTTTGTGTAATGAAATCGTACGACTCAGATTCTCACATAATATGGAACCTACCAGGTTCTAATATGATAGAAATTAGGCATTTGTATAGCCTGTCAAAAACATCTATGTTCTATTTGACGTCATACAAAGTGGAGGGTCAGCAAAGCAATGCTACAACAATTTAACAACACCACACGTGCTTGCACTGCTACCAGTACTGCAATCAGCATCGAAAGTAGTAGTATTCATTTTGTACCTTGCCGCTTTAGGGTGAGGCCACACGAGCGTAATTTTGTGAGTCGTGAGCGGCAGAATTTCGGTTCGCGCCATACAATATGTGGACCATCACGTGACACAATGTATGGCGCAACCGAAATTCTTCCGCTCACAACTCACAAAATTACGCTCGTGTGGCATCACCCCTACAGCCAGGTTTTACATAAAAAGACTACATACAACATAAAATATAACTAAGGCCCATACTACACGGGCGGTTCTCCCGCCGCGGGAAACCGCTTCTGAACCGCCACTAGACACAATTTTATATGGAAGTTGTATGGTGCAAACTACACTGCGCAGCTCCGTCGAGCGGGAAACCGCGGCGGGAAACCGCCCGTGTAGTATGGGCCTTAGAGTGAATCCAAAAGCAATCACCTACTTTTGGTACTGACTATACTGTGCCATGTACGCCATAAGGGATGAGGTGCGGGGTAGCGCGGGAAACCGTATTCTAGCGAGCACGGTGCAGTGGCGGTGCAGGACCTAAATTTTGTGTGGGCAAGATATATTTTGCGAGGCCCTGAACTAGCGCTCCACACATTAAAATACGGATTTTTGATTGAGCAAAAACACGAGAACCATTCGAGGCGTGAGGCCCCTCAGAACGCGAGGCCGCGCGAGGGCCCGGTTCGCTCACGCCTGGCTACGCCACTAGCATGGTACATAGGTATTTTCGACACGAAGATTTCCATAAATATTTTACCTACATCCTCTTTCTGTCCCCTTAGGTGGACAAACAAATGGCACTCCTGGAAGCTGATGACCCAGTGTCCCAACTACACAAATGCGCGTTCTACATGAAAGACACTGAGCGCATGTACCTGTGCCTCTCGCAGGAGCGCATCATCCAGTTCCAAGCCACGCCGTGCCCGAAGGAGCCCAACAAGGAAATGATCAACGACGGGGCCTGCTGGACCATCATATCTACAGATAAGGCTGAATACCAGTTCTATGAGGGCATGGGGCCGGTTAGGTAAGCTTTTTAGCCATGGCATTTTCAACATATTTTTGTCTATTGTACCCAAAGGGTTATTTAGATAAACTTGAGCTGACCTAATACTGTCTCGTCATAAAATTAAAATAAGTATTTCAGCACATAATTGGGCAAGTTTGTTCAGTCAATCCTTTAAACTTTTTTTCAGTATAAAATATTTTATTGACGTCGGTAAGTGTTCATAGTGTATCGCGAAAAGCTGTGATTGTAGTTTTTATAAAAAAAAACAATCAAAACACTTATGGCTGTTCAGTCAAACTTGGCAAACTATCTGTTCAAATATATTTCCGATTACCTAATTAAAAAAATATATTATTTTAACAACTTATTAGACTTACTTCTAGAGAGAACTTAGATATAACACGTACAATTAGAGGAAAACTGCCTAAAAGTCGCCAAGTGCAAATCGGGTTCGAACACGAAGGGCTCCATACCACTGTACATTTGACATGAGATCGAGCAAAAAAACACGTTTATTGTATGGTATGAGGACCTCAACCTCATACCCAATAAAAAATAAAGACTGAACAATAAACGCCGCATAAAACTATGCCTCTTGCGCGTATGAGTATTTTACAGTTAGTTTTACATCAGTGATGATAATATGCTTAAGCTTGTGCAGGTACACTTCTACGCAGGATTTGCTTTAGCCGATCAAAAAAAAGCTTTATGTCAACGCAATAAGACTGGCCAAACAGAGCCGAGCCGAGCCGATCGATATTTTTCCCCTCGCATTACGTAGACATAAAGACTTTTGATAGGCGAATCCGATTCCGCATCGAAAATGTAGGGATACCCGTTACGTGTTAGACGAAGACATACCTAGCTATAGTATAAATCTTCCCAGGTGAATTTTTCGTTTCGAGTCATTACATTAAATTTGAACCTTAATACTATGACGATACCGCTTGTTTTGAAAGATAAGGGCTCGAAGCGAAAAAATCACCTGGGAAGATTTATACTATAGCTTGTTTTACTCTCCGGCTTGTGTATCGAAAATTTTTACGCCGCGCAAAGTAGCCATCATGAAGTCGTCCAAAATGCCCGCAGTCTCGCCCGCGGGTCCCACGCCGCATTGTCACCGCCACATGCGTCCCGATCTTTCCCATGCCTAATTACGAAAACATCGAGATGCTCCCACGCTCTGTATCGTATTTATACTGCGGAGATATCAAACTTTTCACCGTTAAATTATATCAATAGCAATATTTAGAAGGATTCAGTGTTAAACAAAATTTTAGAAGACATTTTTTTTCTTGGTAATCAGGTGCTGCCGAGCGAAAGTCAAATTGATTGAACGGGGTTTTAGGTGAACATGCATACTAGACGTAACGGTATATACAAAGCTTTATAATCGCTTATTGACCCCTTTAAACTAAACCCGTGAGCTTTAACATATAGACAAATAAATTAAACTCCTGATAAAACACATAATAAAGTAGATATTACTACTTCCATATTATTTTACAAGTTTCCATCGCCAATTTTTGTGGTTTGGCTGTTATCAAATGCTGATATTAAAAGTGGCGGCGGTGGGCATGGCAGCGGTTAGGTTAAACACCAAAAACACAGATGGCCAGGCCACATGATCGTTGGTGCATTAGAAGTACCTGACAGATGCAAGAGTTTCGCTTCCAACAGTCTTTATTTTAGCGTCTTACAGAAAGCACCAGCGAAAATTAGCCTTAAAGAACAGTCAAGCTCATAAATAATACGTTACCAAGGCATCAAAATATATTCATTACACCTTTATGTCACTAATAAATAAGGTCGGTTTATGTTTGGTACGATGGCTATGATCTCGACTGTACAAACATAGGTAACGTTTTTTACCCCTTAAACGTTAAAGGTTTTTGATCAATCTATACTAATATTATACCTAAAGCTGAAGAGTTTGTTTGTTTGGTTGAACGCGCTAATCTCAGGAACTACTGGTTTGAATTGTTTTTTTGTGTTGAATAGTCCATTTATCGAGGAAGTCTATAGGCTATTATAACATCACGCTACGACACAGTACCTAACCATAAACGCGGGTGAAACCACGGGCTCAGCTAGTATGAATATAAGTTTGTAAATTTAATTTTTTTAAATATAGATTAATAATAATAATGAACAGATAATGAACGAAGTTAGTTTTGTGTGAAAACATTAAAATGGAGATAAAACGATTAGGAAGTGCAGACCGTTATCACCGGTTGCTTGAAAATCTCTTAATCCTTTTCCCCGCCAATTTAGTCACACCACTAGAAAAATAATCACAGTTTTATATTGTTTACCTATGAAGAATTAATTTATAAGCGAAGCCAATTTCTAACAACTTCAATTGATTTTGCACCAGATGGTAGAAGAAGCAAGGACGTATATCTTTTACTTAGATTTATTTGACATAAGTAGGTACTATGCCAGAAAGAGATTTAAAACCTATTTATATTATTCAAGTAAAATCATTCCAGTACCAATGTTACGCACTTTGTGGGGCCGCAATGCTGACGAGTCTCAAGAGAACGTTCAAACACCGCAATGTCATACTACTAAAATGAATTTTATAATAAAACTAGCTGACGTCCGCGGGTACGCCCACGCTGAAGTAAATTAAAACGTGTTTTCTCGTGGAAATGAGATACTTTCCCGTGGTGAAAAGCTTCCTATGTCACTCTCTAGACCTTCAACTATATCCATACAAAAAAATCACGGTAATCCGTCGCTCGGTTTCGACGTGAAAGAAAGACAAACAAACAAACAAGCACACTTTCACATTTATACTAATTAGTATAAATTCCAAAAACAATAACCGAACAAACAGATACGAAATTGAAATCCATCATAATCTAGAAAACATTAATATCTAAGGCGTACCTAATCTAAAATAAATGATTGTATCATGGACAGGGATGTTAGGAAATAATTCCGATCCGCATTGGCGATCCCAGTCTCGAATAACGTATCTACTGTGTTAAAAAAAGTAGTTTTATCAAATACTTTAGCGGTACTTACGTAATTTAATAACATTCGTTGTAAATCGATTTGAAAAAAATATACCTTGTTGAGTTTCTTCCCAGATTTTTCTTAATAGGGTTTTAAGTGCTTGTATAAATAAAGACTTGATTTTACTGGAAGGGCCTAAGGACCTATGAACACGGCGTTTCTTAAACGCGTCGTCGACGCGCGTTTGTATCCATACAAACTCGATACGCACGCGGGTTATATGGCTGTTCTATGGAATGAAAAAGGCGCTGTACATGCGCGTTCCTAAAATGCGCGTCTACGGCGCGTTTGTAAAAGGTGTTCCAAGGCCCTAGCCTATCAATGTCCTCCAGGTCGCCAGTGACGCCAGTGCCGCTCGTCCACTCGCTCAACCTGAACGGCGGCGGCGACGTGGCCATGTTGGAACTCGCCGGCGACAACTTCACGCCCTCGCTGCAGGTGTGGTTCGGCGACGTGGAGGCTGAGACCATGTACCGCTGCGCAGAGTCCATGCTGTGCGTGGTGCCGGACATATCGCAGTTCCGCGGCCAGTGGCTGTGGGTGCGCCAGCCTACGCAGGTAAGCACTTTTTTTACCATTTACTAATTACTTTCATTTTATTTAGAAGTACCTGGGCAACCGAACTCCGCTCGGGCTGAAACTCGGTACCATAAGCGTTTTCCCAGTGATAAGACCAAGCTAGATCAATTTTTCATTCCCGAAAACCCCCACATACCAAATTTCATCGAAATCGTTTGAGCCGTTTCTGAGATTCTGATTATATCTATAAGTATATACAAGAATTGCTCGTTTAAAGGTATTAGATAGATTAGATAAAGGTATTAGAATTTTTATGCCCTTGCAATTCCATACCAATGCAGCGTAGGAAGTCCCGATCCCAATTTGAACCAAAACCGACATTAAATATCTGTACGGCATACAGCCCTTCGCGGTTCCCGCGGCAGTTACTCTGTTTACCAGCGATCTATTACGACTTCACGGGATCCAATTCCCACGCGTGACGCTCGATCATAATCGCCGTCGACGGATCGGCGCGCACGCAGGAACAGACTGAACAAGTTGAAACTAAAGGCAACGGCCGATATCATCCGTTTAATAAAACTAATAATAAGAGGTCGGGGCAAAAGTATTTTCGTATTTATAATGTATTATTAGAAATCAAACCTCTTTGGCTGTGCTGAATGTAAAAAAATACCATTAAATGTTGACATTCTGAAGATGCAATAAATAAATAAAAAAACTAGTTCCCGCCATTTTTCAATTGTTTTTCAAGCAAGCAAAATGAACGTATTAGTGACGAAGAAATTCGAAGTTTTAAAAAAAAAGGTAAAAATGCGACGAACGCCGCGAATAAAATTTGTGCGGTTTATGGACCTAATGCGGTAACAATAAGAGTATTAGCATAAATGTGGTTCAAGCGTTTCAAGTCTGGAAATTTTAGTGTGAAAGATGAGGTTTTTAGTATGAAACATTTTCCTTTGTATGAAAAATACGAAAATACTTTTGCCCCGACCTAATATATCGTATTATAATTCTCTATTATTTTTGCGTAATGTAACTATGAGTATTGATTTAAATGATGATTTAGAAACGTGATTGTTAATGTAGTAAGTGCCGTTCGCACTACGTCCGATCCCAATCCGCGAAAATATGGTTAGGAGTAGATGTAGAACCATTTGTATTGTAGTTTACGTATTAAATCAGAGAAAAATTGGATGACGGAAATCAGATCAAGAGTGTAAACTACCATACACATAGTTGTACGACTACTCCGGACCGTATTATCACATATTTGGTTCGGACGTAGTGCGAAACCTCTTAGTCTGCTAAGAAGCGTATTTTTTTTTCGTGAATATACACCGTGCTATTTTTTATGCTATTTTTTCGTGCTTTAAGGGAAAATTCAATAGGTAATATGAAGTTAATTTCTCTAAGATACCTAATTTTAAGTTTAATTAATTACGCCTCAAACTGATGTAACTAATGACGTCGAAGTTAAAAAACTGTCAAAATTGAAACTTACTTTTTGTAATTCTTAAGGACTTTCGATGACAGTGAACTCGATATTTATTCATTATGTATTTAAAAGAAAAGATTTTATTTCGAATCTGTCATCGATGTACCTAAATAAATACCAAGTAATATCTCGAAGTTAACGGGTATCAAAATCAACACGGTGTAGGTATATAATTTTTATATTTATGTTACGTAGTCTTTCTAAGTTGACAAGAGGCAACTAAACTTTGTTGGGATTTACATATATTGTAGCTGACCAAATAGAACTTTTAAAGTTGATGTATAAAGTATTTCTATATCTATCATATCTCCGTCGCGTACTCTTAATCGTTATTTTTACTACTAAAGATACGCGATCATGTACGATGTATGATACATTGCAATCCACGTTTCATCTAATATCTTAATAATTTAAGGTGGGTCCACATTTGTATCATTTTTGCGTGTCTTATCTCTGTCATGTAGCTCAAGCGAGCATCTTGCATGATCGTTAGTTTGGACGTTTAAATCAGATACGGCGTGCTGCACATGTGACAAATGTGAACAAATGTGAACATGATACAAATGTGAACTCCCTAAAATATTAGGATACAGGTAAAGCATGGCTGGGTTAGGATACGCATATCGGTAAATACGAACGTATTTACATGTGTGCATACAGATAGCTCGGCCGATAGTTGTCCTGAATTATATTTCGTCAGGGGTAATTCAAATCCGTTTATCTAATACACTAGCTGGTGCCCGTGACTTCGTCCGCGTTAATCATTGATGCTCCGCTCCTATTGGTCTTAGCGTGATGATATATAGCCTATAGCCTTCCTCGATAAATGGGCTATCTAACACTGAAAGATTTTTCAAATCGGACCAGTAGTTCCTGAAATTTAGCGCGTTCAAGCAAACAAACAAACTCTTCAGCTTTTTAATAATAGTAGGTATAGATAAATACCGCTTATCTGCACTGGGTACATTTAGTTTTGCAGGGGATGGTTTTAACTTCATATTTATGTTATTTTAACGAATTTGGAGTAAAAATTAGAAATTGATAAAATTTGTCAAGATACGCGGAATTATCCGATGCTAAGCGGATTTGCATTATTCCCGTCGAGTTGTTGCTAGGGACACTAATTCCCTATAATTTTCTCATTCTTGGGAATTAGAGCGCCGTGCTCTTTGATCAATTATAACTGTAGATCCACAGTCGCGCGCCCGAAAATGTCCGAGCCAAATGAGCGCCACTTTGATAAAAGAGGCCTTCTTTTTTCTCAGTACGTTGCGTGGAATTGTCAAGTTTAGCTGTCAAGTGTCAACCGAAATTCGACTGTAATGAAGTAAAGACTAGGTTCAAATTTCTACGTAGGTGATGATTTTAATTGTTATGCAAACAAATAAAAAAGTTCGGACATTCTTTGAAGGGGATTTTGTTCGGCAATGTGTATCTTCAGTTATAATTGATCAAAGGCCGTGCTAACAGGCGTCCCTCCCGCTTCAGGTGCCGGTGTCTCTGGTGCGCAACGACGGCATCATCTACGCGACGGGGCTTACGTTCACGTACACACCGGAGCCGGGCCCGCGGCCGGCGTGCGCGCCCGTGGACGACGTGATGCGGCCCGAGACCGCGGCCACGGCCTGGCCGCACGACGCGCACCCGCACGCGCACCACCCGCTGCAATAGCCGCCGCCCGCCTGCCCCCGGTACAGGTGTCACACACCAAAGAAACATGCCAACCGCGAACCTCGCTCGGTGAGTGGCCCTAGTTAGCGATAGTGCCTACGCAGCTTTACTGACACCGGAGTGCGGAATACGTGACGCTCCAAGTGACGACAGTGTGCCTAATGATAAAATAATTATGTTTATTTACGAGATTATTACACCAAAACGCTATGATAAGGAGTAATATCTGTGACACTAGAACGTGCTAGTTTTTTATGTGTATAGTCGTATCTCGGTCGCGGGGCAGGTGTGCCCTCGCCAGCGAAGTCGCTGCAGTATGTCGGCGGCAAGCGCGATCGAGATCGCGTGGGACCGCGAATTAAGTACACTATTCGATTTATTGCCAATCGCTAGTCAGCAAGAGGCGATAAAAACAATTGTTACACAACTAAGACGTTTTTCAAATCACGTAAGAAAATAGTGACATTACGTAGCTCCAAGCTTATTTTAAAACAATAAAATAGTCG
Organism: Archips xylosteana; assembly: GCA_947563465.1. Classification (NCBI taxonomy): domain Eukaryota; kingdom Metazoa; phylum Arthropoda; class Insecta; order Lepidoptera; family Tortricidae; genus Archips; species Archips xylosteana. The sequence continues at coordinate 19,668,281 of OX387345.1, read as the reverse complement.
CTTTTGCATCAGGAAGCTAGTTCCTATACCTGCTGGCATTTATTAAAATGCTAACGTAAAAATAGGAATTTTCGAAATGTATCGAAACGTGGAAGGAGATCTCTTTGCTCTTAGATTTGTTTCGTCGGGGCCAAATAGCTGTAAATCCATGACAAGTCATTGAGTTTGTATTTTATTATGATTTTGATTAGTATTACGTTATTTTTAACAGTTTTTATGTTGGGATGTAAAGAGATTGCAAGTATGCGCTTCTTATTGGAAACCCGTTGACCTCTGCTAGCTCTGTCGGGGGTCACGGGAGACAAGCTCTGTACAAAGAATTATAAATGCGAAGCCAAATATGACCAGTTAGGTATTAATATTTTGTGAATACTTAATGTCATTTTGCACAATCTGTAAGTATTAAATTGACTCTATCCTCGTAAACTTTGACTAAAATAATTATGCTTTGAGCCGTGATTATTTGTAAATTAATTGATGAAAATGATTGGGTATCAGTGACCTGGGCCCAATAGCATAACAAAGTACAACTTATATTACAAGCGGAACTCCCTTTCTAGTTTATATAACTGAAGCGAGAGTTCCGCTTGTAATATTAGTTGTAATTTGTTATGCAATTGGGCCCTGGTCTACAGCATTTTCAATAACTTCGCAAGAAACGGAAATGCAACCACCATTTCATGCTATTCTAAAGCAATTTTCTAAGACTTATATTATTTAGGTACTAATTATGTTGTAATCTATCTGAAATTATTTGCACAATTGCCTAATTGCTCGAGTTGGTTTAGAGTAATTTAAAAAAGCAGATAATGGTACAGGCGCCACGTATGTATAATAACTGAGACTTTAAAGAACAAATACATAGATAGGTAAGCTAGCTTTAGTACATAGTACAGTTTTAGTATTGTTTTATTAAATACAAAATTGAAATTATATTTATTTTAAATCACATTTAATTTTGTAAGACACTTGTGGTTTTGAAATTTTTGATTGGATGTGTATTATTAAGCAAAAGTGTGATTTCAAACATTCCATATGGAAAGTGTAATATTGAAGTACAAAAAATAACAATATTTTTGTAGCACAACATTTGAGTATCAAAACAATTTAATGGAATTGGTCAAGTTGCAGTATTACAGATACGTTAGTATTAGAAATTGGTACGAATAAATAATGCGCCGTAATTATGTCGTCAATTTGTATGAGGAATCGAGAATTTGTCTTTTAAAAACTGTTTACTCGTGAGTTTTTATCATTTTACATTTGGTAATTATATATTTGAAAAGTCGTTTTTAAAGAGAACTGCTCGTGTATAATGTAAGTACCCTTTATGAAACGAAGGTATTGGACGGAGCAGTGAATTTGAAATATGAATATTTTTAATAAAACTGAATTTAAATAATTATCTCTTTTTATTGTGTATTCCGTCGGCAGCCCTCGTAGCGAACGAGTGTACAGTTATTTTTTAACTCTCCCACGAGTTCGCGGAGGAGCGTTGAATTAATTCCGATTGTCTAATCTAATTAAAGCGCTGAGGTCAGCCGTAATTATGAATCGGCGTTAATCGAGGAATCAGTGCGGCGTCTGTGGGAACGTCTTCAAAAAACTCTTCACATGATAATAAGCGTCTTCCCCCACATACCGTTCCGCTCCGCCGGGGTTGACCTCAGATAATTATCATAAGTTTATACCCATTCGCCATTGTTCGTGACTGTGATTCTGAGTAACAAATAGACTAATATTTATGAAGAACACGCCATTTTCCGGGGTTCGTTAAGCGCCTAAAGGCCTTGAAGGCGATAGGGTAATTTTCCTATTACACGCCGCCCACAGTTCCAGTGAAGCGATTAGTAATAATGAAAAATTGCACTGATATTGAATACTATGCTGTCGTGCTACAACTAAATAAAACTAAGTGACACTGATCATCAATAACTTAATTGCTATTTTTACCATGGCCAGATGGTTTATGGAAGACTGCTTTAAAATATTATTGAAATTTTAAAAAGTAATAGTATAAGTAATCAAGTTTACCTATGTTTTTAAAGACTTTATGATAAGGCTTTTTATGATGAGTTGTTCAGATTGTTTGATTAGTACCATCACGGATTTAATTGTTGAGCCCGTATAGTAGTTACATTCTTAGAAAGACAAAGTAGCTTGTGAATATTTACAAACGGTTTGCTAGGCATTCGGAATATGGCTATGACTGCATTCAGTCGTTGTCGTCAATTATTGTACAATCGAAGACAACATAAAGCCACAAGACAGAAGTGAATATTTATTCTTTTGTTGTTATAAAAACTACCTTACCTACATGGCGAAGGTTGAAACAATTCATGAAAAGAACTCTTAATGAACTCTTGCGTGCTAACAAGCCCAGTGGAAACGCCTGTTGATTCCATTATTATAGAGCAATCACCACAGCGCTAAAACTAGAACTAATCGTTCCGAGTATTCTGCCATGTAATCAGTGACGGCTAGCGACGTCATAAGAGAGATGCGTGGATATAATCGAGCTATTAAACAGAAGAAAATTGCACAAAAACCTCGGTCCCACAGTGTTGTTCATAAACAATTAATAACTATAAGTAGGTACCTACAGTGGGCTTTCCCGCGTCCGGCTGCTCAATTAATTGTTTCCGAGCCTGCGACTGTTAAATGAAACTACATGCTATAAACATTTATTGCTTTTTCATATCCGGTTTAACACAACATATTCAAGATTCCACCCACAGGCCTGAAAAAAAACCGTCTTGACTGTACCGAGATATGATTTACCATTTGCGGATTTTCGGTATGTTCAGACTTGTTATTCGTATTCTTTGATTTCGCTCTAAGAGTTGTTTCTTGAAAATCGATACAACATGTACCTAAAGTAAGCTGCAGAGAAAAGGTACCCCTTGTAACGGCGGTACCTAACCAACTACACCGAGGGGTACCTTTTCTCTGCTGCTATACCTTACACGAACTCATATCTTAAGCAACACAAATCTTAACTGCTTAATTATATGAATGTTGTAGCTTTTATCAAGTAGGCACCAGCCAATGAATGCTTTCTGTTTTTTCTGAGTTGATCGAAAATTTTGGAAGTAAGTAGGTACATGTTAATATAAATTACGCTGACAATTTAGTTTCCATCTAGTAAGGCTTCCTAGGTATAAGTATCCTGTATCGTGTATCTTTGTCATTTCTGAACTCTTGCTCAGGTTTCTTGTGCTAAGTTGCCAGCGCCATGCATGCTCTCTTTCCACCGTTAATTACAGTTAAGTTAACCTCTCGCATCGCGTGACTGCACTCATTATTGTCATCAATGACGTGCTGGAAATCATGACGACAGAATGAGCACGTAATCGTTCATTCATATTCAGAAAAAAATAGCATCCTGCTACCATAATTAGCGTGGAAATCTGACAATTATCTAACAGTATCCTTATCCGAAGTGTCCCGGAACTAAGAACTAGCAGAATGTTGGTCATTTACCCGCATTAATTAACTGTAGCGCCTAGGTGGGGGCTGTGAGAATGCAATGTGTACACAATCGAATCATTGTCTGTGCTTTTTACATTCTGCCAGCTTGATCTATGGTGCCGAGATATGCAGAGTGTGGGAACGAAGGTGCTCGGGTTCTCCAACATGTCATCCACAACCGTGGGAGCGTCGGAAGCACCCAACATCAAATTAGCAATTAAAATATTTTTATATTCGTTTGTTTCAAAATTTATATTATGGCTTTGATTCTCTTAAGATAAGATTATGAGCCGGAGATTAGCGGTGCAAATGAACGCGATGAGGTTGATGTGAAGTAATGAGATTTTGGGTCGTGTTTAGATATAATCTAAAGTAAAATCAAATTCTAATGAATGGCTGAGTTATTTTCGATCTTTAGACGAAAACCACTCTGGAGGTGACCCGCCATGGAGCAAGATTCGCTTCTCATCGAGGCTTCCAGTGCCACAGCTCGCCGTACGTTCGTTCGACATCTATGTTTTCGCTATTAGTAAGCACCTAGAAGTAAGTACTTAATTTCTACTAAGAGCGTTATAAGCATACCTAGCAGTAAAAATAATGTACCAAGAAATTTTATTTCGTCGCTGTAAGCATTTCCCAGTAGTCCCGTGGAACTGAAACATTTGGGTCGATTTTGAACTCTATCACATCCGAGTTTCATAGTTCAAAATGTACCCACCAAATTAATAAAAGTGTTGAGATACATAAGATCCCTGGAGGCCGAATTTTGAAATTACTTCTTTCTTTCTTTAGTAAAAATTCGCCCTGAATTTCAAAAACAAGTACATTAGTAGTAAATTACAGCTCTGTATAAACAATGTACACCTACACGGTACACGGTAGTGTAGAGCAATTTCTTCAACTTTCGAGTGTTGTTTTCACAGACGCTAGACGTGATCGTAAAATCGGTTCCCACAGGGCCGAGGGAGGACCAAAAGTGGCACTTTCGAGATTGACATGCGGTTTTCTTAATAAAATATTATTTTAGTACTTACCTAATTACGGACGTATAGGTGGACACACCTATTTTTAACCGCTTAAACTTCATCAAGCGTCTTCTCTAAACCAATGAGTATGTCATAGGCAATTGTATCATAGATATGTGTACGCTACCTGCAGCTCTTCCTGAAACTCCTTCTATCCTGAATATAGTATAGGTACAGTCGCGGAATGAAAAGGTTCGTCACTTTTCGACTCTATGTCAACGAGTTAAGGTCGAAAAGTGACTAACCTTTTCATTCCGCTACTATACAACAAATAATAAATGCATTTTGTATCATATCTTAGACAACAATCGTCGCTAATACCTGCATTACCGATATATCCGTCAAGAGAAGATTAGCCCTGATTGCGGCTGTTTCCTTTAGTCTTGAATAAGAAATCATTGTTATATGAGCAATTACACCTCACACCCATGATGCAAACATCTTGAGCTAGGTAATCTATTGTTGCGACGTTAGATCATCTCGCTTGCTTGGCGGAAGCAACATTTTGTTCTCCGGCTTATAGAGAAGACAATTATAAATAACTGACTGTTGCCCGCGACTCCGTCTGCGGAGAATTCGTTTATCGCTACTCCGCGGGAACTAAGCAATCTGCCGGGATAAAAATTACTCTATGTCCTTCCTAGGGTCTCAAACTATCTCCATACCAATTTTCATCTATGTCGCTGAACCGGTTAAAGCGTGAAGCGGTAATAGCCAGACAGACAGAAATACTTATTTTCGCATTTATAATATTAGTAAGGATTATAACGTATTTTATACCTACTTATCACGCCTAGGTATATCTAATTGTAAAGTACCTATCTACTTCCATAAACGTAGCTGTTACCAGGTAGCTCAGCAAGCTTACCTTACTGCTACTTAGGCTTATAAGTGGGTACACGTAAAGTATAGTACCTACCTAAATAAGGTAGATAATCTCCTATAAGAGAGGAAGAGATTATTAGAGGGTAAAGAGGACATATATGAGTTTGAATCATGTAACTGCCATTGAACCTTAGGGTGGTAAAGGAATTTGTTGGCCCACTATCATCATTTCAGCCGATAGACGTCCGCTGCTGAACATTGGCCTCCCCCAAGGCTCGCCAAACAGATCGGATCCGTGCCAGCCGCATCCAACGCGATCCCGCAACCTTAACCAGGCCGTCGCTCCATCTTGTTGGAGGCCTACCTACACTGCGTCTTTCGGTCCGTGGACGAAACTCGAAAAACTTTATGCCCCATCGGCCATCAGTTCTACGAGCGATGTGCCCTGTCCACCGCCCCTTTGAGTCTGGTAATTCTTCGAGCTGTGTCGCTGACTTTAGTTTTTGCGCGGATTTCATCATTCCTAATGCGACGAATAAGACTCGGCTGGGCAGCGTTCGGGAAGCTCCGAAATATCTTGTCATCCAATATACCGCAATGTCTCAAGTCAAAAGTCTTTAACCAGTGTGTGTTGCCAGTGATGACTTATTGCACTGAGACGTGGCCGCTAACGATGGGCCTCATAAGAAAGCTCAGTCACTCAGAAGGTGATGGAGGGTTTGGTCCACTATACTATTAATTAATACATATTAATAATTTATTCATAAAAACATCAAGTATTTAGGTAATGCAAAGTAAGAGGGGTAATACGAACTTCGAATTTCGAACTTAAGAGTATATTTAGACTCCCGGACAGAAACAACTCGCATACGTTAGGCTCAGAAGGCTAAATGCGGTCTTCGATGTTGGTTTTTTTATCAATAAACAGTATAAAATTATCAGCCCTGCCATTCTAAGAGGATACCTGTGCCCTGCATTGGGCGTATATAGGCTGAGATGATGAAACAGTATAAAATGACCCCACACTGCATACATTTTGCTCAGGAGCATGGCTCTGCTAATATTGGATTTATGTAGACATTTTCAGTAAGTTTCCTAAACTTGAAACGTAAATTATTTACCATAAGACCTCTGTTCAATGAAGAGTTGAGCCGCGAACACGATGTCATATATTGTAAACTCCTTCCAAAAAGGGGTAACAAGTAATTAGACGACCAGATGGCCTAGTGGTTAGAGACCCTGACTATGAAGCTTGAGGTCCCGGGTTCGATTCCCGTGTCGGGGCAGATATTTGTATGAAAAATACGAATGTTTGTTCTCGGGTCTTGGGTGTTTAATATGTATTTAAGTATGTATCTATCTATATAAGTATGTTTATCCGTTGCCTAGTACCCATAACACAAGCTTTGCTAAGCTTACTCTGGGACTAGGTCAATTGGTGTGAATTGTCCTGTGATATTTATTATTATTTATTATTATTTATAGAGGTACCTATACCTACATAAATAAATAAATAAATATCATGGGACAATTCACACCAATTGACCTAGTACCAAAGTAGCTAGGCAAGCTTGTGTTATGGGTACCAGGCAACGGATAAACATACTTATATAGATAGATACATACTTAAATACATATTAAACACCCAAGACTCGAGAACAAACATTCGTATTTTTCATACAAATATCTGCCCCGACACGGGAATCGAACCCGGGACCTCAAGCTTCATAGTCAGGTTCTCTAATCACTAGGCCATCTGGTCGTCGAAACATGCAGAACATATTGCACAGATCACTAATACCTGCGTTTTTGACTCTAGGACGGAGATATTTCTTTATAACAATTATTATAAAATCGTTATACTGTCTAATAAGTGGTCTAATTTTAGCACTAAGTATAACCAGGAAGGCAATTTCTTTAATGATACTTTATTGCTCAAAGCAATGCGTCCATTGTTCGCTTAGAAGAAAATGTTTATTTTTAATTAAAAATTGCGTTCAATGCTATCAATCGAGTTTAAATTAGATGCTATGCTGCTCAACAATTATTGCTTCCATTTTAACTTTTTGTGGCAATTTATAATGGTGCATATAATTCCTTATTGCTAATTAGAAGAACAGAATTGTCTAATGCGCAAACTCTTGCTATCTTATTTACTATTTCTTTTTGTCAAACGGTATAGGATGGTGACAGAAAGAGACGGTGCAAGCGATGGCAAGCGCCCGCATGTTAGACAATACTACGGCCTCAGCATGCGTGACTTCACTTAGCTGGTGAAAATGAATTAGTATGCCTTGCCTTTGTTCGATGTGGCTTTGTTAGTTTTTCTGCATTCTAACTTATTAAATTTCTTACCGGTTCAGTGCACGCGCTTCTTTTCTCCGACCACATGTTTGCAAACTGTATAAATTGATTCTTACAATTTGTTGGCGCTGGGCCTTTTACAGTGTAGAGTCTTGCTCAAATAAATTCGAAGAATGTTCGTGCAAATTTAATTTTTGATAAGGCTTGATTTACTCTTCTATTACAGAATAGTCATTAGATTCAACCAGTGAGCATACAACACCAGCGTAAACTTAGGTAGGTAGGTACTTACTCGTCTCAAAGACAATCTCTTTTGCAGATCAGCGTAGCCCTCTGACGATTGTTACATTCGTCACCGGCGACAGCCGCCATTTCAGTTGGAATCGTCACCCAAAATTGCGCACTTTAGGATGAGAAATCAGACACGAAATTGCTGTAAACGCTCATATTCTTGATGGTAGATAAATGACTTCCTGCTTCACAATAGAGCGTCATTATTCCTCGCTCTGCCAGAATAGGTGCCGTGAGAGTCTCCCACGACTTTATTACGGATATATATTTTTTTGTTCCAATTAACAGTTTTTTTAATAGCCCGCTTTTACCTTAATTGTAATGTGTGCTACTGCTTACTGTACCTATTGCAATTTTGAGATTGGTTGCTAAGCAACAACGGAAGATGAATAATTAGGGACGCTGTAGTGAAAACCCTTGGCTGAATCGTACTGACATAAATTATAATACGGATGACACTATAAAACATAAATTCCAAGATGCAATCCTAGTAAAATAACACTTAATTTTAGCCCTGAAAACCAGATAAATATTCAGCTAACTGTAAAATAAGATTTTTACACATAAATAGTTAGTCTCGATTGAGTTGTCAAATAAGTGCCGTCATAACTAGCTATTACCATAGAAAAATCATTGGAAAATCGTGTTTTGACAGCAAATAAAAATTACGTCAATTGATTGGTGGTGCCATACACCTTATCTTAGATACCTACATAAGCTGCTTATGTTTTACGTATAGTAAAATTACACCAAGCCTGTTGTGGTTCTCTCAGTGTTATATTATAATTATATGGTACTCTCTACTAAGCTAAATTATCTCGATTATCCCCAAGTATACAACACCTAAAATGCTTTAGCTTTGCGGCTGAATCAGCCAGTTATATGGTAAAACCGTTTCGGAAGGACCATACATAAAGTTCCAACAGTTCATTCATCAACATTCACAAACACTTAATTTAATATTCTATACATTATGCCGTTACTGCATTTATTGAATAAGAAACTTGTCTCTATATTTTGATCTGTTTTTATACTTATAATAAAATATAAAAAGAGAGGGTATTTTTACCCTTTTCGGGATATCCCATTACTCTAAGCTTGTAAAGTTTGGAGCAGGGTGTATATTAACTCCAACACAATATTTTAATCACACATTAATGCCTATTATAAGGACAATTATCTATTTCGCAATGGAAATAATACTATCTACTACTTAATAGTTATTATATTACTTACTAAGAGTATTTATATGGTTTTATTTAATAAGTAGGTACCTAGGCGACTGATCTTTGCTAGGACTAAAATTTGAAAACACGCTTTTTCTCAGAGATACCTAAGTAAGACCGAGCTCGATCGATTTTTCGCCCCCGAAACCCCCTGCACACTAAATTTCATGGAAATAGATGGAGCCGTTTCCGAGATTCTGACTATATGTATACAAGAATTGCTCGTTTAAAGTTATTAGATTAGATAGATTAGCATAATTATAAGACACTGTAGCCATTTGACGACGACGAGTTCTTGAGTGGAGACCACGGATCGGCAAACGTAGCGTAGGACGTCCTCAGACTCGGTGGAGCGATGATCTTCGCAAGGCGGCTGGCAAGAGCTGGATGAGAGTGGCCGAGGATCGTGCTCAGTTTCGTGCCTTGGGAGTGGCCTAGGTCTAGCAGTGGACAAGCATAGGCTGATGATGATGACTGTGGCCATTATACGTCTTCAAAGTATAAGCTATACTCTTAAGTGTCCCTACACTACCCTAGTGTGCATAAATAGGCAGGTATGTTTTCTCAATAAGAATAAAATAATGAGTAGTTGTAAAAGTGGACAGTTAAACTGTAATTACAGAGGTACGGTGTGCTTTGTGCTGTTCTACCTAATTTACGGTAATTTTAGACTTTTTGTGTGGACACAGACATGCAATCAGACTTCGTAACAGCTTGTACCCTCGATTCAAACTTACCTAATACTTAGAACCGCATTGTGTACCTACTCTAGGAAAATCCAGATTTACTATCATGTAGGTAAGTTTCTTGTATATTTTTGTACTCACTTAAGACTTGCACCACTTTATTAAATGTTTATAAGTACTAATTAATTATTATTATATATTTATTAATAAATTTGTACATAGAAAAATATGATCAAAACTCAATAAAGTTTCGTGAAGAACAAAATATTCGTGACCATTTTTCTTTTCTTTCAATCTCGTAATATTCTTATACAAGATGGTGTAATTCATTTGAACAAGTTGAAATGTAGTCTAACATATAAAAATCTTGTGTCACGGTGTTTGTTATCGAACTCCTCCTCAACGGCTCGATCGATTTTTATGAAACTTTTTTCTATATATTCGGTAGGTCTGAGAATAGGTCTTAGGCTATTTTTTGTACCCCTATTCTACGCAGACGGAGTCGCGGGCAACAGCTAGTAGGTATGTAAAAATCTCGTGTCACGGTGTTTGTTATCGAACTCCTCCGAAATGGCTTGACCGATTTTCATGAAACTTTTTTCACTGTATTCGGTAGGTCTGAGAATAGGTCGTAGGCTATTTTTCTTCGCAGAAGGAGTCGCAGGCAACAGCTAGTTAATAATATAGTAGTTACAGTCAAGTATAAAAATATAGGTGCATACATTTGTCTCTAATATGTCCCATAGCTAGCTCTTTGTCGTCGAATTATGGGAGGATTAAATCGATACATATTTTTGCTCTTTACCGTACGTATATTGAAATATCATTTTATAGCTATATTTTTTCTTGTTTTTTGGGGTCTCATTTCACTAGTTATGTGTCATAACATAAAGTAATGCGTTTTTATTGTTATGCCACTTCAACATTTATCATCACTACATAGTATAAGACAAAGTCGCTTCCCGCTGTCTGTGTGTCCCTATGTATATTAGGGGACAATCTTACACAAATCGACCTAGTCCCAAACTAAGCAAAGCTTGTACTATGGGTACTAGACGACGATAAACATACTTATATAGATAAATAAATACTTAAATACATAGAAAACATCCGACATCCATAACTCAGGAACAAATATTCGTGCTCATCACACAAATAAATGCCCTTACCGGGATTCGAACCCAGGACCTCTTGCTTCGTAGGCAGGGTCACTACCAACTAGGCTAAAGCGGTCGTATGCTTAGATCTTTAAAATTACGCAACGGATTTTGATGCGGTTTGTTTTAATAGATAGAGTGATTCAAGAGGAAAGTTTATATGTATAATATATGCATAATATATGCAGCAGAGAAACACTGATAATTTTAGAGGTTTCTAATGTGATGTCGTAAACACATTTTTTGCGTTTACAATGCAAACGCTGGCTGAACCCTACGAGATAGATCAAAATAATGTACTTACTACAGTATTGTACATCTTAAAAAGTTCTACAAAAAAGTCCGCGATAGTATATGTCTATCTCTTAGGGATAACCCACAATAACCATTTTTTATCCTTTACTTTTTACGAGAAATAATGGCCTTTTTACGAAGCGATTTTAAGCAATACAGCATTAGTCCTTATCCAATTAAGTACCTTAAATACATTGTGCATGTAATATGGATCAATATGACCCTTTACAGTATGTAATTTAAACGAATATTTTCGAAGATATTACAGATTTAAAATGCAGGGACATAGCGGTTGCGGCGGTGCCTATAAGGTCTAATGACAAAAAAGCCGTGAACGTTAAAGTAAAGACATTCTGTAGTATGTATATTTAGTATCAGCATTGCACCCGTGCGAAGCCGGGGCGGGTCGCTAGTACGTAATATATTTCAAGTCTGTTATGCGTTTGCTACTTTGGAAAACAAATATTAAAGTTTTTTTGAAAATGCGTTTTCTCAAATTTAGAGATGATTGCTATGAAACCTACGTAGAACGACGCAGAAAAAAAATGTAATTGATGTGTTTAAAACTCATTTTAATTTAACTTAACCATCACTAGCAGGCACGTATGGTCGACAACGGCGGTCGCAGATAAGTAAAGCGCTTACATACGCTTATACAGGGTGTCCCGTAAGTTGTACGACAAACGGAAATGGGAGATAGGTGGGCAGGTCATCTACCAAATGGGCCAATCAACTTTTAAACTGACTATAATCTGTCCGCGACATTTTTCAAACAATTGCAGATTTTTGTAAGTAAACATGTTTTTTCTGTAATTTAATAGATGAATAGCATGAATACATGCCGTCCTACGTAATTTTAACCTATTAAACCGTGAAATATCATGTTGGAAGTACGATTTTTTTGTAACGCCAGAGACAATTTTGGTAACGCAGGAGACGCCAAAAACGTCGGTTTAAAAATTGATTGGCCCAAATATCAAAAAATGACCTCAGTAAAAGTCGCACAGTTTTAGAGAAATTTCGATTTTTCTGATTTTTTGAAAAATGTACACCCCACGAAGATTTTGAGTTGTGATATTCCGAATTAATTATTTTTTGAATTTATTTTTATTGAAAAATAATCTTGAATAGTTGTGTTATCGGATACAAAAAACCATTTTTAAAAACTATTGCAGTTTATTATTTATTTTTATTTCAATTTAAATTTTGCCTTTTTTTTCTAAACTTTGGTCAAGATTTGATCTATCACCGTGAAAAAAAATTACATAGTCACTGTTTAGCTTACTAGCTTAAAAACATGTTCATTTCATGGGCATTCAAAAATGATAAATAGCTTATCAAAAAATATTTACAAGAAAATAAAATCTCCATACAAATCATTAAGTACCTACCTACCCACAGATCTCGTTAAGCCGGTACTACCACCTTATCTAAGTTGACTACGAATAATAAGTTGACGCTTAAGATGGATCAGAATGACACCCTGTATAGGAAAATGTAAATAAAACCAAAAATCCCACTATTACGAATACTAGACTAGTGCACATATTTGGCCGTCAAACTTGTGTCACGTAGGTATAGTCGACCGCGGCGCCAGTGTATCGTTTATTCATTGTCAAGAAAGTAATGTACCTAAGTACAGACGACAAGGAATAAACGATACCTTCTGTAATTATACGAACCAAGTTATCCAAACCGACTCGGTAGCCTGTGTTTGTAAGACAGCTGTATATCTGTTGTTGTTGTTGTTTAGATGATGAATTATAATATAGGTATACAATATACATATTATTATGTAATTGATAGAGGAAAGAAATACATACGTATTTACTATTATATAATTAAATATAAGAGGGTCCAGCATAGTTACATTGTTATAACTCTGCTTGGTTTAAAATGTTTCAGGTTTCATACTTATTGTACATACAATAGGTAATATTTTAGGTAGGTGTAGGTACATAATTTTGCCACGTAGACTTCGTGAGTTTAGTTGAGGTTTAAAAAAAACTCAATAAAATCATTGTGACTCATGTTTATACCACTCACAAATGCAACATTTTTGACTAAAGCAAATAAACAAACAGAAGAATTGTCTCCGTACTCATGGCATGATATTGACAATTAAACACAAATATTTAGCTCGACGTAATCCTTACCGCTTAAGAAATTAATTACATTGCCTAAGAAAGTTGATACACAATATATCTAAATATAAATCAAACCTTGGTTTTATTAATAAAAATCGTAAAAAAACTTACATTTTTATCGGTATTTACTTGGCTATGTCAAGCAGGCATTTCATTAACAAACATTTAATTAATGATTAAATTTAAATTACCTATCATGAAGTAACTAATCGCATTTTTAAATAAGATATAACAGATCTTTATTCATAAAATATGCTATAAATAAGTAATACATGATTTAGAAATACATAAAATTTGATATAATATCCTTACGCCTCATGTATAGAGCTAAGAGTCCGTTACCGGTAAAAGGAACGTATACACAAAGTACCCAACTATTCTAAATGAATGACGGAAGTTGTATACAATCTTACGTAAGTATGTATAAAAATATGTTTTTGAAACCCTTTACATAAATCGGTCCTATTTTACCCAGCCTACATTTCTAAAGTACGTTAGAAAAAGTTTTAAAATTTGCGATTTTCACTTGTACCCGGGGGCACTAAGGTTGGTATCACCTTCGTTTAGTCTCTCGAGTATTTTGAACTTGCTCTTGAATCTAGTAATATGCAATTGCAGGTGTCAGGGTAAACGTTCCGAGAAGTAACCAAACATTACAAGTAGGTAATGTGTGGAGTTGTGGGTGCCGGTACAAAATCGAGATTAATTACTGTTAGTTCGAAAAACTCACGCGGCTCGCGCGACTATACGAAAGTGATATTTGTTGTAAATTCATACTACTTATGACTACGGCAGCTGTGATGTGGCCGAAGCGTCAAGGTAATTTTAAAGTTACGTATATTTATGTGATTATGACCCGGGGACTATAGTAACTACTACCTAAGATTAATTTTGTAGAGTCAATGCATTTACATATCAACAGAACATTTTTTTTAAATTGTACTTAGTTACAATCCGATTTTCTGTAGGTATATTATGTAGGTGATTCGAATCTTGCAACGCAACGGAACCAACTAGCTTCTGAAAGTTGAAACGAATTAGTCGTTTCAATTGTATATACGACAACAGTAAAACTAAATAATGTAGAAGCGTAACTCTAAATTCTGCTTTAATTTTCCGTAGCCAGATTTCTCTTTCGTATAATAAATTATGGACGGATACACTTAATCACACTTCCGATTCACAAATGTTTTGATATCTAAGTACCTATTACATTTAATTGCTATATATATATTGCAAATAATGCATTACATAGAATTAACTTTGTGCATTTAATTCCTGCTACAAATACCTACTCTAGCTTATATACTCAAAAACCATTCATAATTTGCACAATGGAATTGTGATGTACAATTATCGCCATGCGATTTTATCATCATCTCTAAGCAAAATAACATCAACGTCTTCTTAAACGCACCTCAAGTCTTTTGGTCCTGCATTATTCTTCAAAATAGTCTAAACTTGACGAAATTAAATATGTATATGTATAGCCAGCGACACAAGCGCATAGATTCTTAGCATAGACAACTCACTAGTCTGCAGGTTTTTTTAAAGTAAAGAGTTTCATTCCGCTGAAGCACTTTTGGGTTAACTTCACTTGACACGCAGTGAACGCTGCTTGTTCATATTGGTGAGCATAAGCGAAATATAAGAAGTGAGGAGGTCGTCCATCTTGTAGCCGAGAGAAGTTTCACAGAGCAACTTAGAGCCGCGCACCAGGTTGCCGATGGTCATGTGGAAATATGTGTTGCCAGACGACCAGTTCGATATACGGGTGAAAGGGTGGGTCACCAGTATGTCCTGAAAATAACGTCGATCAGCGTGAGACGGGTTATTGCACAACAATTTTATTTCAGAAAAATGATAGAAGAATACTGAAAAAAAAAACTGTGAAAATTTATCGGAAATTTGACGGACGATACCAAGTTTTTTTTAATTAAAATACATTTTTTATTGATAACAAAGAATTGAGAAACAGGGCAAGGTGTACCTTAGAGGTCGGATGGATTAAGCTGACGCCGTGTTTGTTGATGGCAATGAGGAGCAGTTCCGGGTAATTTGGTTCTGTGGTCTGTTTGACCTCGAAGAACGCTGAGCCGAAAGTGGGCCACCGGTAGATGACTTTCAGGAAGGTGATCTTGGCGTCTTCTGGCGTCATTCCAGCGTCTTGATTGTAGGAAGCCACGATAGCCCGTTTCCAGTCAGCGGAACTTTGCAGCTTTATCAAGTCAGCCGGTATCAGCTCACGGAGCATTTGTCTGAAAATTTAACAGGTTAAGGCCTGTTTCACCACTTTCTCTGAAGTTCCTGTTGTCATATAATGACAGATCTATGGTACCGTTTCGGTTCATTTTGTTTGTTTTGTTATGGTAAACATTAAGTCAATGCACATGACGTAATGACCTAAGATGCAACCGAACGCTAATTTCAACGCATCTCTTAACTCAGCGGTGGCCCAGTGGTTTGTGACATGACTAGAGTACCGATGACGCCAGTTCGAATCCAGCTGCATTGATGCATCTTTTTGTATTTATATTGCTCATCTAAATAAACATTGTACCTAACTTCAAGTATAAGAGTAGATTGACGATTATTCGAGAGGCATTTCTCTGCACATCTCGAAGCAAAGACACTTGTGGCCTAATTATTAAGGCTATAAGCGATATCTACCCTCAAAGATTATTAGTGATAAGATAAAATTCTATGATCATTGTGATGTATTCTTGGATTTAAGTAATTAAGGAAATTACTGTTTTGTGAGTGTAACGGTTATTGCGGCGAAGGGGTAAGTTTAAAACTATAAGGCTAGATTAAGATTTAGATCAATCAAACGGATAAGTTCATAAATTATACTTAGTCATTGTTCTAGCCTCAGGACATGCCCTTCGGACGTTAAGCACCTAGCACTTTAAGGACATAGGCAACTAAGCTAGCCGGCGGCATATCGTCATTTTATAAAAAGGGGTTGGCAGGGATCCTGGTCTACAAGATAAACCCTCCTGGCGCTCAACATAATTTTAGTTTAGGTTTAATTTAACTTTTAAGTTCTTAACCCCTTTGTTAATCTTTCTTTAGTTAGTGATAGGTCTTAGTTAATATACTTGTCAATTCCCTCAATTTCGTGTTATTTAGTACGTACCTTTAAGTTGTAACAGTTTAAACAAAGATGACATCACAGATTTCCAGCACATAAGATAACAAAATCTTTACAGAAAGTGGTGAAACAGGCGATAAGAATCGAAAAAATGTCCAAAGGTTCTCATCATGTAACCATGACATGGCAAAAAATAATCTAAAAAAGGTTACCTACCTACAACCTAAGGGTATCCTATCTATCTAAGCTTGGAGACAATTCACTTCCAAGTACAATGAACATATTCCGTCAATTTAGAGCTCATATCATAACGTATACATGGACTTACATGGATCACATTATAAGTGGATTATGGGAAAACTTGATCAAAATGATTAAGTAGAGAATAAGTACAATTGTGAAATAAGTAAATGCGTCTAAATTACGAGTTAACACTATAATTTATTTCATATTTCAATTTATCTCTTCAGGGCGTTTACCTATTCGAGCGTTTCAATCGCCTCATTTATCTTTGTTAAGAAATAGAAGAAGATGCTGATACAATTTCTAGTTATATGGTAGACGTACGGGACCTCTAAGGGCCTACGCTAGCTAACGCGGATTACCCGGAACGGACGCCCGTCGTGCGCGCGTCTAATAAGAAATTGTATGAACAGCGCTAAGTGGCGCGGGCGCGGGTGACGTATTTTAGGTACATTTTTTACGGAGCGAGACCCGCGAGCGTGCGCACGCGGCGGGCGTCCGCCCTAGCGTAGGCCCTAATATACTTATAAATCAATATCTACTGCCATTTCTTAAAAAATACGACCAGATAAATGAGGCGGTAGAAACGCTCGAATAAACGCCCGTCAGTGATAGCAAATGAGTCCACTCACGGTATCGCCTGTAGCTCCTGCTTGTTGTCTCCGAAGCGCGCGCGGTAGGCAAGCGCGGCGAGGCGCGCGGCCTCGTCGCGGCCGCAGCGGTGGTACCCGCGCAGCAGCTTCGGCAGCTCCTGGTGGAAGTGGAAGATCACGTCCGCTGCGCGGTCCTTGCCCGGCACCGTGTTCGTCCACAGCTTCTTCATGAAGAATACCTGGGGACAGCCAGAAGTCAGACGCAGATGTAGACAAAATTTCACTTTAGCTGAAGGGATCTTACTTAAATTTGATGCAATTTTTATTAGTAAGTTTTTCCTATCTACGAGTATGTCGTAAGCTTTATTTAAGCTCTTAGGTGGCTAGTTCTACTATCGTTTCAACCGCTATCACTCTCCTGTCGCATATAATAAGTAAATGAGCGACACCTAGCGGAAGGTTTTTATATAACGATACAATGTGCTTGTGCTATAATTTCAATTTGTTGAAATTTAACTCTAGCTGTAGCTTATTTCTTACGTATATGCGACAGGAGAGTGATAGCGGTTGAAGCGCTAGTAGAACTACCCGCGTACATTGTTTGGACTCAGGTTACCAGATTTCGCGTAAGAGTTGTATAAACTCTGGGTTGATTTTGACTGGAGTAAGTAATCATATTAACCCCTACTTATCAAACATAAAATAGTTTTGTAATTTATCATCGAAATACCTTCTACATAATTGATTGCTTCAGACGTTAGTTTGCGGGAGTCGCTAGCAATGAATTACAATATTTTACCTTTCTTCTTTGCTAACCAAGCGGACCTAGCTTTGGTAGCTGCATCCTTATAAATAAATATTGACACCAATTTATAGCAGAAATGTAATCAAATATTAAATCCCGTGCTGCTTAGAGAACCAAGGTATAGTAACAACGGGCATACTTAATGCTTATTCTGATTAGAGTTTCCGCGAATATTGAGATCCTGATGCATTGATAATGTCAAAATCGATCATTTTGGGCAACAAGATAGTTAATTGTACATTGTCCAAAAATGACGTTTAAAATTCGTTATCTGGCATACAGATTAATATCCACTTGTGCTTGTACTTATGCTTACGAGGTGTGGGTAATGCAATGACGTACCTGATAAGTGAACTGTGGAGTGATGCCGTCGCGCGTCGGACGCGCTTTCTTGATCCAGTCCGTGAGGTGTCGCACGAAGTCGAAAAAGAAATCTCCTTCCGGCACCGATATCACCTTATCAGCTATCTTAACGAACAAACTAAAGCCTTCACTAGATCTGAGATTCAGTCTCTGCGCGATATTCTGACAGAAGTCCTTCGCCCGCGTCGACGAGTCCACTTCAAACGCCTCGTCTGTATCGTCGGGGAAGTAAACTTTGTGGAATATCTGAGTAGTCTTGTGTTGAATGGCCTCAACTTCCACTTGATGCGGCGGATACTTTCTTTGTCCATTTCTTAAAGTTTTCTGAAGTCTCTGTAGGGAATCTTGAGCAATTGGATACCTTCTAGTCCTAAGGAACAGCGTTAACTCTCTAAGCAGTCCTTGGCTGCACGCAAATAAACCAGTAGCGAGCCACATCAGCTCCCATCCTCTCTCTTCGGACATTCTATTCCTGTTGTCAGTCAATTGTTTCATAATTTGACAGTATATTTCATCTCGTAATATTTCATGTTTTAGGGGACCATCAAAGATATGATCAGTGTACTCGTTACCGATTCGAGGCCGTTTCGATGGTAAATCACTCATATACTTCAGAATTGCAGTAAAAGCAAAGCAAGCTTCTTCGGCAAGCTCTTCTTTTGCTTGCAGTTTCTTGAGCAGTGGCTGTTTGATGGGTTCTCTGGAATGTCGCCACAGTTCTTCAGGGCCACCTCTCTTTGCTGTTGACAGTGTGAGAGCTTTGGATACAGTGCGCTTCGGTGGCAATCTGAAATGATCCATTGCGTATTCTATTAGCGTGTGTGGTTTGTCTTTAGCTTCTGTTCCGTTTAACGTAGCCGTGGGCACGCGACGTCCGTGAGAAGCTCCTTCTAAACAGAAAAGTGCCAGAATGTCTGGTGGTGGTTTTGTCAGTGCCGGCAGGACGTAAACAGTTTCTGCTGGGAAGTCACCACGCTCTACGGTACGCTCGCAGCGACCAATACACCAACCGTTATTCAAAACAGACTCTCCGGTGCTGTCTTCTTCCAAAATAATAAGATCTCCCTTCTGGAATGTCAAGAAGCTAGAACCCTCTCCAGGAGCTTTGTAATCTTGCAATGCTATCACAAATTTAGATCTCTTCTTCAGTCCCTCCAAGAAGTAAACTACCAAGTCGCGAATATCCTCTGCATTTGGACTTTGGAAAGTAAACTCCTCACCTCTGACTGTAGATAAACTGAAAGTTTGCGTAAAAACTTTGTTAGTCTTTTGACTTGCCACTGTTGTAATCTCAGGAAACGACAATTCTAACAACACCTGTTCTTGATCGTCGACGACGTAAACACCTGTCCAATTCACAGCTATTATGACATCGTTTTTAGGCAAATTTGGACCTGAGTTCCTGTAAGCTTCATAAAATCTAGAGAACAACAGAGGCCACTTAAACTTCGCATAACTTACTACATCTTCTTTCACTCTGTACGTAGGAATCTTCTCTTTTACGTAATAACTTTTCTTATAGGCTTGTACTACCAAAGCACCCCATCGGTCTACTGCTTTCTCCACTCCAGTTAGACAGTAATCTGGAATGTAATTCGGTAACAGTGTGTACAATCGCTCGTTGTTCATATCTTGGCCATATTCAATGTAATACTGCTGAGCTGCAATCATTGCTAGATCTTCTTCTTTGTCACATCTATATTCGCCGAACTTAACACCTCTGACAACTTGTTGATAAATGAGATTGGTAGCCACCTGATCTTCTGTTGGATCATGCCATGGTGCGAATATTTCTTTCCTAAAGAATAATCTCCAAGGAGCGTTTCTTTCTTGAGCACCTTGTTCTTTGGCGTATTGCTCGCACTGAGAAATTGCATCCATTACGTGATCGCCTCCGCTGCCCAGTGAGCTAACTTTATCGAATAGAGCTATGTACAAGGAAAAACCGAATTGGTCCTTTAGACTTATTTTATCAGATAACTGATTGCAGAGTTCCCTAGCAGTTGTCGCAGAGTCTGCTAGCAAAGTTTTTGTGTTACCGTCCATAAACGTAATTGGCAACATTATAGGTTTTTTAGATTTCGTAGCTTGTAGCTCCAGCCACGAGGGAGGTTGATTTCGGGTGCCATTATTGAATGTTCTTTTGAGGCGATCTTCACAGTAAGGTGCATATCCAGGAGGCCCTTCTCTGATAAAAGCTCTTAGATAATTCACGAACTTCTCACTTGGTGCGAAGCATCCAACACACAAAGATAATAGGATCCATCCTCTTGCATGAGATGACTTTGATGGGTTGTTAGTCAGTTGTTTGCATATTTGGCAGTATATCTCGTCTCTCAGTTCAGCGCGAAGGATTCCATGTCCTATGATGAAATGGAGTTTTTCAAGATTCGATGTCGGGCGCGATTCTAACCAAGACTGGTAGCTGTCAGCTGTATATTCCTCGTCCTGGAATAAGAAAATGGAGACGGTTTTTATTTAGTTATGCTTAAACTTAAATTGGCAACTTATTTAAAATTCTGTAGGTACTGAAAGTGTAATTTTTACCTGCAATTTACGTCTAACGTCTTCACCAAGCTTATTCTTCCGCTTCAACGTCAGCGAGACCAATTTGTGTCTGATCGACCTTGGCTTCGGCTTATTCAGATAAGCATCAGGGTCGACGCCCATCATTTGCGCTTCCTGGAATTCTTTGGACCTAATAAAGTTCCTGCCAAGTGTTGCTGTGACCTTGGACATTACAGATGTGTTGTCTCTGTCCATTGTATGGTATCGGGGTTCTGGGAGATCACCCGTAAAGCGCAGTATAGTTATCCATAACGCTTGAGCAGCCTGAAAAAAGCCATTTGTTTATAATTAATTTTATCGCTACTTTCTAACGAACGATTACACAGATTTGTTGGTTAAAATAACAAATTTACCAGCTGATCTCCTTGCGTATGTAATGGCAACAACGGATGCTTCAAAGGTTTCCTAGAATATTGGTGTGTCACATTTCCTTGGAAATATGTCGCTGCAAATTTTTGGAATTTGAATTCGGATAGATCCTCTTCATCCTCTGATGTTGTCTGCATGGGTGTCACCATCTGTAAAGTTCACAAAGCATTTAATGGTGATGTTTTTAAGATTAGTCTTCACCATTCACCATGTGATCTAAAGTCTTGCTTGGCTTACTTGCAAATATATTACAAAATTATTATTTGGTTATATCATTTAACACCGGCGCAACATGCTTACCTCTTGTTGGTCTGCTCTTTGCTGTGGCAGGTCGCTGAAGACAGACGTGTCTTTCGGCGCGGGCGCCTCGCTGCTGGAGTCAGGCAGGAAGTCGAACATGGCTTCGACCAGCTTGCTGTCGTCGACGGGTTCGTCCTGTTTCCGCGTGGCCTCCTGCACCAACGCACGCTTCGCTTCCAGCTGACGCTTCTCTTCTAGCGCCAACTCTGCATCACGCCGCTCCAATTCGTACATACGCTCCTGATAAACAAGGGGCAATATCAAATTTATCTTTTTATTCTAAAATTTTATGGTACTTACATGACAAATTCACTTATACCTCCCACATCGCGAAGTCTAAACTTTACGAAGGTCGACTGTATTATGATTTGAAGAAACGCGAGATATAAAAAAAAATACTATTTATAGTAATATGTGCAATAACACCAGTTTAAAAAGTGTAGGTTAGGAGTACTACTTTCGGGTTAATTTGTTCATATTTGTACAACAAATACGCAATAGCTAAGTTACCGACATAATGAGAATCTTCGGTAAAATCGTCGCGTGCGCGTTGGAAACAGGTAATCATTATAATTATTTCACTTTCGCCAGCCGTTAAAAATATCACACGACCAGCTCATACTAATCTTTATATTACTCTACCTAAGCTTAGCTTTGTAGGCTCGCATTACGATGTGGTTCAACTGGAGTTTAGTTATACAACCGGGCTGGTTGCAATGTGTGATAATTGCACAATGTTGCTGCATGGTTGATTGATCGCCAGCGTCCGGCACTGGACGAATATATGACTATATATATAATATTACGATATAATTACCGTCCTGGTGGAAAGCTATTTAACGTTGCATTATTTAGACACTCAAACCAAATTTAATACTTTTCAAAAATTACATGTCGCTATAAGAGCAACCACCACCACGCGTATTATGGCGTGTAGGTTGCAGAATCGCAATTGATTTTATTTAGTTAGTTTTAGTTTAGTTATAATCTTTAGCTTTTCTCAACACACGCGATACGGCAGTTAAAACGCTTAAGGGCTCCACCCATTTATATACTTGCTTACTTATATGTCGGCCTTCAAAATATACTTGTAAAAAGTTCATACCTACAGTTTGAAGTTATCGGTTGGAGTTATCATAACGTTGCACTATTATCACTTCATAATATTATCTACCTTGTTATATTAAGCACGTACCTTAGGTTGTTAAGCCTTAGGTGGTTGTTTTAATTTTAATCCAATTAAATTTCGACAAATTTAATTCTAAAATATGATTATTACGCTTATTGAAACACATTATGTTTGTGTGGGAGCTACTAAATTTATGAACCCATTAAAAGATACACTGATTTAACAATATAGATTATCACCCAGATAAATTAATTATGCGGCATTTTTGTTTATATTTTTATCTTGCATTCTTGATTAATTTTTAAATCAGTGCCGATAAAATTTACCGATATCTAAATGTAACTTTATATTTTTGCTAGTGTGTGAACTGAACATATTTAACGACCTGGGGCCTGTTGCATAACAAAGTACAACTTATTATTACAACTGAAGCGAAAGTTCCGCTTGTAATATTAGTTGTACTTTGTTATGTAACAGGCCCCTGGTTAAACTTTGTTTTTTTTTTATTATTTAATTGTTAATTGTGAATATTACCATTATTAATGTTATTATCTCCACTATTTTTATTTATTTATTCATTTATTAGAATAAAATTGCAGGATACAATTTTACCCATATGTTGTAGCTAAAATATTAATTACAATCTTCAGTATGGCAATTGTAACAATTTATGGATTATTTGTATATTTAGGGAACCTTAGATACCTATTACTTTAACAAGTACATACATATATATGGTTTTCATCGTTAGCTGATGTTTTGTTTTACGAAATTTATCTCTTCCTCATAAAATAAAAATACCGCAGACCAACATACCGTTCATAATAGCAATTGCATGTATGATTTATTAATGAAAGAAAAGGAAGTCGCAGCATAGTCAACGTTAATGGACGATGAAGTAGCGAACCATCTTGATTATAACTGATTACAATGCTTTTAAAAACATGCATAACAACCTGCTTTTCAATTAAGCCATTTATGACATGAGCTTGATAAATTTCCGGTACCTAAAATAACATATTTTGGAGACAGACAATACTTCAGCAAAATGCTTGGTCGATAGTAATTTTAGATAATTTTAACGAAACGCCGAATGAGCTAAATTTTTCTACCTATGTAGCACAATTTAAGTAGTTCTTACATTTGTGCTGCTTACTCATCTTCAAAAAAACTTTTTGACAGTACGAATATACTTGTAGACTTAAGTAATTTACAGAAGGTCAAGTATTATTTTAACTACAAAGGACCTAAAATAAGACCCTGAGGTAACTCTTACTTAGTTACTTATTAGTTTTAGACAAGACCAGGCAGATATGTATCGCAGAAAGAACTTTCGCGAATATCTACGAGTACGTCATGTACGAAAATATGACAGCTGCATTAAATATTCTTTATCATTGTTTTGTTTACTGGGCTTCAGAATCATAAAATTGTAAGTATGTTAAAAAACAAAGTTGCAGTCTTATGCTTTTAATGCAGGTCATTAAGTATACTTCGTCCTAAGTATTTTGTTAACATCTTATCAAAACATATGCTCTACTTCGAAACGATACGTGTGTGACGTCACAAATAATTCGTGATATAGCGATTTCAGATTTTTCAGTGAACGGATTTAATTTTTCCTAGAAGGAATCTCAATCAGTGTAATTAGCAATGGGTTGTTTTTTGTAGCTAAACAAACTAATTTATCGCATGTAATTTGTCTGCTTTATCTCTATATCTATAGTTCTAAACTTGTTATGTCAGTAGTACTTACCTACTATTTCTCTTAGTTTTGTATTTTTGCAGTTCAATAATACTTTTTTACAGTTTTTGGGGCTTTATCTTCTTTTTGATTTTTGCTAGTTCCTTCATACGGTTACCAGGTACACTACGTATACTATTTTTTTTAAGATAAACATCCCATTGACCTCATCCCGTAATTGATTGTATATATATGTCAACCATCAAATTAAGCTTGTCATCGTGGAACTGGAGCTATCAGTTAATTCCAGTAATCCGAATAACAAATCGGTAACAAAGGATTAATCAATTACAAGAATATTGTAATCAAGAGTAGGCCACAGCAATGCGCTCAATCATTTTATCGATTAAGAAAATTATTTTAATACTTACAGCTTCTTATCATATCAAGAGTGAGGATTATATCAGAGAGCAGTTATAGAAATTGATTTCTAAAGGATTTAGTTTACGAAAGTTGATTTGGTATAACGAAAAAACGAAAAAAAAATTTTTTACCAAATATTAAATTCCTAAAAATTAATGTCAAATTCAGATCTATTTTACTGTAACTGTCTAATTATCTTCTTAATTGATTTAACAATGCTTACATGTATGTACCTACAATTATCTACAAAAGTAAATGGAATGTCGAACAAGCTCTTCCCCCGAGATCTCCGAGAACCGACGACCACAGAAATATTAACTTTCTTTTTTTCTAGAAAATGATGAAATGCATACTTCATTCCTTCGTATCTTCAAAAAATAAATATTGATGATTTTGACGTCATTCGCTTTATTCTCAAGTTTTATATCACGTTAATTGAAAAAAAAAACCTCGTGGTACAGTCAAGGTCAGAAATATATCTACTCGTATGTATACGTTACCAAGTTGTCAAAATATCTACACAACTCTATGCCATTAACCATAAGGTTGATGTTTAGGTACATATTTTGACGCAGACTGTATAAATATTTATGCCTTCGACTGTACCCCAGTGGTTTGAGACATGGGTTTAAATCCCGGGCCCGCACCTCTGAATTTTCGGAATTTACGTGCAATATTACATTTGAAATTTACCATGAGCTTTACGGTGAAGGAAAACATCGTGAGGAATCCTACATCCACCTGCTAATAAACTGAATAGAGTGTATGAAGTTCCCAATCCGCACTGGGCCTGCGTGGGAACTACGGCCCAATCCCTCTCATTCTGTGAGGAGGCCTGTGCCGTACAGTGGGACGTATATAGGCTGGGATGATGATGAAAAAGTGAATTGAGAGAAAACTAGTGCACCGTTAGTCATATTTTTTAAAATAATGTGATTTTAATCTCAAAATGTAGAGCTCGCAAAGTACTATAACTTACCATTGGATATCTCAAAAAAAAATTTTTTTTCCAGCTTTAAGAGGATAAGAGAAAAGGCTGAGAGACTTTTGAGAAATAGGTATTTTAATGAAATGTCGCTGTCTCGCCCGAACCCCTCCGTGTCAGTACAGCGAGAGCGGGGCAGCTGCAGCTCAGACCGTTAATAGGCGCGTAAAATTGATCAATACAGCATTTCGTAGTCCCATTCGTAGTTTTCTTCTCGAAAACTGGACCAATGAAATTATTTTTTTTTCAAAAATTATTAGAGGACTGATTTAGCTATGCCCCTATGTTTTCCTTTTTTTGTTTATATGAGGGATTCTTTTCTGATGATTTCTGAAAATTACGTTGAAATTGGGCAATTTTTTCAGTTTTTGAAAGCTCATATTTCTTATGTTAATTGAAATATGGAAAAAAACGAAACATAGAGGCATAGCTGTGGTAGGTACAGATTACACAGTAAAAATGGCTCAAAAGCCATTATCCAGAGAGGTAACAGGGGACTACGTTTGTATGGAGAAATGGTGCGCATCGTATCCTCTTAAGGAAATGGTTGCCATAGTAATTGTTCGCGATGACTAAATTTCAAACGGCTGTAACTCACAATGTTGCTTAGGTGACTAGACATTTTCTTTCCGATGTACCCTTCAGTAATTCCCTATTCCCCACTTTGCACACTTACCCTGTAGTTGTGTTCGGCGATCTCCTTGGCGCGCGAGTTGCCCTGGTGCTGCAGCCGCTGCTCCTCGACCTTGCGCAGGCGCAGCGCCTCGGTGTGCGCGCGCGCGTCCTGCCGCCGCCGCCGGTAGCGCCGCATCGCGATCAGCCGCCGCACGTGGCTTTGGATCTTCACGATCGCCCACATCTTGTGCCCGTACGAGCGACGGACCAAATAGCCGCGGGCTGCAGCCTGCAAACCACACGATACATGAATTTTTCATGTACCTATCTATATGCGATTCATCCTACCATTCTGCTAATAGTTTGTGAGTGCATGTTGTGTGTGTGAGTGTGTGTGTGTGTGTTTATTACTCCTTCGCGCCAAACTAAAAAAAGCTGAACTATAGCTGAACATAGGGTGAGGCCACAGGAGCGTAATTTTGTGAGTTGTGAGCGGCAGAATTTCGGTTGCGCCATACATTGTGTCACGTGAGTGTTACGTGATGGCGCGCATATTGTATGGCGCGGACCGAAATTCTGCCGCTCACGACTCACAAAATTACGCTCGTGTGGCCTTACCCTTAGGCTACTTTTTGTCTCGATACTGCCAAGGGATCTTCATAAAATCCCAAAATCTTAACCGTTAAATCAAGATACATAGTAGGTACATAAAACTGCTTGAACTTCACGCGAGCGAAGTCGTGGGTAAAGGCTAGTATCTCCACTAAAAGCGTGTGAAATAGATAACATGGTTTATAGTGGAAGAAATTTAGACCTTAGTTCAGGGGATAAGAAAACTATAATATATGCCCTTTCCCCTTAAGCTATTCTCTGACCGCCCCAATATGTAACACAATGTACACAATAAGTTCGTGGGAATTATAAACCTAACTAGCTGTTGCCCGCGACTCAGTCTGCAAAGAAATCGTTTATCGCTATTCCGCGGAAACTATGCAATTTTCCGGGATAAAACTACCCTATGTTTTTCCTAAGGTCTCAAACTATCTCCACACCAAATATCATGCAAATCTGTTCAGCCGTTATTGCGTGATTGAGTAACAAACATCCAAACATCTTCACAAAGTTTCATATTTACATTATTAGTGGGATAACAATAAAAAGTATTTTTTTGTGTTTGTATTATTTTACGCTACTGTAGTTTAACTTTATTCCCGAATCAATTATATTCAAATTACATTAAAAAAGATTAGCATGGAAGGCATTAAACGGATTTAAAACGATTGAATGATACTGACCTGCAATGACACAATGTGTCCTCGCAGATGCCTGAACCTGTGCGCCAGCACTCTCGCGCGGATCAACGCTTGCAGCCGAGCGTATCCCACTTTCATCTTGTTGTACCGCAACCGCTGCAGCTTCCCGCGCCAATGCCGCTGGATCAGTACGGCCGCCGCCCGCATCTTCAGGAAGCGTCGCCGGTACACCCAGCCTCGGATGGACCGCTGCAAAATCAATATCTTCCTAGTCAGCACTCTATCTCTCTCCTGTTCAAGGAACAAGTCGTGAGCATCCTTCAAAAACACTTTGGTATGTCCTAATTGATAGTCAGATTTTCCTAATACCGAGGCGCAAATCTTAGCAGTCGCAGTTCTGCAGTCAGTTTTATGAGCTGGTGGGACGCCGGATATTAAAAATCGATATCTTTCCACGAACTCTTTGAAACTGTGCCGAATTGGATAGCCAGCCCTCCGAATTCTAATTGTCTCCATCATTCCGGAGTATCTCAGCTGCCGGCAACAGAGCCCCCTGTCGAATAACATCGGCTTTTTGAATTCGTTTGGTTTTATGCAACGTATGAAAAATGGCTGACAGGTTCCTAAAGTTCTCATCAGTAAATCGAGTGACTTCTTAAACTGCGTTGATAGAGTCGGTGTTCGTTTTCTAGTCTCCGAACCCATGGATATGTCATTATGGAAAATCGTTTGCAAGAATTTGTTAGTAGACACGTGGATTAATTGTAATAAGTCGGCACTGAACGTGTCCCGGTTTTTCTCCAAGAAACCTCTGGTATCATAAAATACAATGCCAGCGAAGTGATTCAAACCAAAGCTTGTATTGATGTCTGACTTTGGTTTTAAATAGTTCCTATGCAGTCCATGTGTTTTGTGTAATTTAGCTAACATAGTCTGATCAGTACCTTTGGGGAATTTTGATTCCTCGTCTATTAAAGCCATAATATTTAACTGCTTAAGAGCTATTAAATCTAGTGCATCTTGGTTGTCAACGAACTCTATATGCTGCCAGTTGATTCCCTCGTGGTTGTACTCTTCTTGTTCCAGTTTAAAGATGTGCCTAACAAAGAACTGTTGCAGATTCTCATTTGCAAAATTAATACAAAACTGCTCAAAGCTGTTTTGATCAAAGTTTTCGAACCCAAATATGTCTAGGACACCAATAGCGGTTCGAGTAGTAGCTTTGGGTTTATATATAGCTGCATTGATTTTCTTAACAATGGTTACAAACAGACGTCCATAGATGCCTTTCACAAATGCATCCCTGATGTCCACTGATTGGGTTTTGCTTAATGTTGAAACGACAGTCTCTCCATGCGCAAACAACGTTTTTCTAGTGAGTGCTTGTATTAAAGATTGCATAGGCACTCCCAAGAGTGTAGCCACTCTTCTCACGTTTGCTTGCTCAATAATTTCAGTTGCGTCTAAATTATCTATTACTGTCGCTTCGTATTTAATGTTTCCACAATGAAGAACTGCTGCTAGCAATTTCAGAATTTCCCATATCTCTGGTTCTGTGAAAAGTAACACTTTCATGGCTGACCGGATATCAGCAAATTCGGCTGCATCATCTCTACCCTCACACGTGAAGCTTCCCCCCTGAAATAAATCACAAAGTTATTAAACGATTATATTAACTTAAAAATGTTAATTTATTTTGTTTTTGGTGTACATACCCCAGATAAGTATCTGTATTCCTTTGGATCTCCCAGTTCTAATTTTTTCTTTTCTTCCTTAGAAAGACCCGCCAATAAGCAATAGAACACGTGATAGTTCCTCTCGTCCTGTCCCTGGGACACTATTCGTGATTTTTCTAGTAGATACTGTTCAATTTTAGCGCCCTCTATCACTCCACTGCTATTAAAATGTATGTCAATGTACTTTCCAAATCGCGAGGAGTTGTCATTCCTGACAGTCTTCGCGTTACCGAATGCTTCCAAAATTGGGTTAGCTTCTAAGATCTGGAAAGAAAGAAAATTCATTTTTATTTAAGTACTTAACTTGTTATGTATGTATCTCGAAACAATTGTTATTGCTGATACAGTAGTGATCTACTGGCCTGATTACGATTTCGTTATTCTTAGTATATCATAATACGATTCTGAGGTAAGCCTAGACTGGAATCCCCACGGAAAACGCAAACGTGGTCGTCAAAACCAAACCTAGCGGCGAACTATTATTGAAGAAGTGAAAGCCATTGGCAAGTCCTGGAGGGAAATCAAGAGAGATGCTCAAGACAAAACGGGATGACGACGCACTATGGATATGCTCTCCCACATCTAGGGGACATGGGACCATGATTAAGTGGTGGTAATAGCTTGATCTAGCTAGGGTGATGATTATTGTTTTTTTATATAAGGTGGACCATGTAGAGTATACATGCATCCAACAGACGCCTATCAGCAGATGTGGTTGCAGAGTAGCAGATAGGTAATTGGTTTTATATAAGTACACTGACCTGTTGTTCAATCCAAGAATGCTTCCCACTGATAGCAGCAAGATATTGCAGAATGAGTTTAGTGGACTCCGTCTTCCCAGCTCCCGATTCTCCACTGATCACGATACATTGGTCCTGTCCGTAGCGCCGCATGTGCGCGTACGCATTGTCGCCGATCGCGAAAATGTGCGGCGGCAACTCACCGATCTTGCGCTCCTTGTATAGTTTTATCTGGTCCGCCGTGTAAATCGGCAGTATTTGGTAAGGGTTTACTGCTACTAAAATTGATCCAGTATACGTCTGGAATGTAGATAAATAAAAGCTTGTAAAAATACGAAACGTCAAGCACTCGTACTTATTTTTACACGCAGATAAAGACACCTATTCATCTTATTGCAATAAATGATCTAGTTGTAAAGTGTACGCATAAACAATTCGATTGCACTTCAATGAAGAAATTATCTTAAACGGAATTACAGTTTGTAAAAAGTAAACTGTATTCGTTGATCAAATTTAGTCATTAAGGTCAAACCATTATGGGTCAACGGCTATAAGCACTGTATCGCTTCGAAATTCGCTCTGCCATTTTAATAACCGGTTTTATTTGTTTCAAAATAATAACCAGCGTAGGGTTTACACCGATTCAATATCAATTAACGAATTTGCTCGGTCACCTGTATCAACAGTTTTATCGGCAACTCGTTTATTTTCATAAACTGACCCAAAAGTAGGGCCTTAGCCCGACCGAAAAGACCGGCCTTCATAATACTCCATTAAAATAAACTGCATACAAAAAGACTCTATGTTGACGGAAGTTCTTTGGACTCATGGACTTTCATAGCTCCCAACGCACGTAGTAGAGCTCTTTTCAAGCCTGTGATCCTCAGACGATAGTTAGGTGTATTTAGACAGCTAAATCGAGATCGAGCAGCCTGATGGGCGTGCATCACATATCAAGTTGCTTGGTATGGTATGGATGGTAAACCATATCTGGCCTTTAACCTTTTCGACGCTAACGACACATATATCAGTACCGCAAGTTCTACGCCAACGACTGATATATCAGTCACGGCGTGCAGAGTGATATCTACCTACATGCATTTCTGTGGGGTTCAACTTCGCGTTTGCCTTTCCGATGTCATGGCGTATGACTGAGAGCTGTTTTATTTGACAGAGCGTTGAAAAGGTTAAAAACATTCACTAATAGGTACTTGTACTTACATAAATAAGGTTCTCATTGTATCTAATAAGCAGGTTTCTTAGAATGCCAGCTTCATGCAAGTCCCCCAGGGATATCATGTCCTCGACGCCATGCACCGAGGTGGAGTGCATGGCTTTGATGCGGCGTTCGGGCGGCAGCCATTGTTCGTGGCCGTCGTCGTCGCGCACGCATATGCGGCGGCCCTCTGCCGCGAGCACGCGTGCGCCGATCGCGACGTCGAACTCGCGACCTGACACCGGCTCGATCCATATGTAGTCACCCTGGAAAATGCGTGAAAATATGCTTAGTACAAATTAAGGGTACTTATACTTAGATGGGAAGGAAATTTTGACCCCTATGTGTCCCTATGTTCCACTGGTGGTGGTGTAGGGGTAAGCACGCAGCACGGAATGCTGAGGACCTGGGTTCAATTCCCAGTGCTGGTCTCTTTTTCTGGTTTTTTTTCTGTGTATCCATGTTTCAGTTTGTATTTAGTATAAAAATATTTCCCTATGTAGTTACAGAAATTAAACGAAGCTATATATTATGTCAAATTCGTCATGTCATGTGCTGTATTGTACGTGACATTTTGCGTCGGCCTAAGGGTGTGAGATAAATAGTACCTACATAATTGAAATAACGATGTGCTGAATGCATCAAAAAGCAATCCATCCAAACGACTTTCGTCAAAAAAAAACAGAGTAATTCAGATCAATGCAGCATCTTAGAACCAAAGCTACAATTGGAGTAGGGCCGGCGAAGATAAAATCGGAAGTGATTGGCCACCTACAAGATGAAATAAATAATTGTGCAAAGAATATTCTTAAAATGGAGCTAACGTGACATACCTATCGTATCGTTTGTTTTCGCAAGTAAGTTAGTACATTAAATACATCTACAGCAAGCATTTGCTACTGGCATTACAGCTCATCACAAAGATTGCCATCAATTACCTAAAAATCATTCAACTTATTGAAAATCACACGAATTACAATCACTTACTATGAAGTGCGTAAAGCAATAATGGTTGCGTGCTTGCACGCTTATCACACGCAAATGGCCGGAACTTATTCTAAGACAATTGTTTGAATTAATAGAAAGTTCTCGAATCTCCGAGACAAACATCAATCAGTACATCTGTTTGAGGATCGGCTTCGTGAAAGTTAATCCGCGATGTCGAATTCTTTAATTATGTGATATAGGTAGGTAGTTAGGTAGGTATGTAAATAACGCGTTAACTGCGCCCGGTCAAACAGAGAGTACATGTACATAATATGCAAACGTACGAAATATTGTAATTAATTATAATTGTAGCCGAATGAAAAGTTCTATTGGCAATGTATCTCTCTAAGTTAATTAAGTAAAATGGCTCATAAATAAATTGAATAAAATGTCTGAACATAAATAAAGTTTTCAATGAGCTTGTTCTTAATTACCTACTTTAATCTTTTCATCTTTCACACGCTAATAAAAAACAATCTGCACAAACAGAAAATTACCTCAAAAGCCCAACAAGACTCCATCACAACTCATTGCTCATAACATTTAGCCACTCTCTCACTTATAAGTTAATTAAACACAATACTGGCCGGCCATAGTTACGAATTATATCTAAATATGGATGAATATAATCGATGAGTTTATCACAAAAACTGACCTGTATCTCCGGCAAGGTTGGCTTTGATTGATTCAAACGAACTTGAAAGTTATCTCCATTCAATATGGACTATTGGTAATGAAATGAGTAACAATAATGACGATAACAAAAACAAATGAAGAACGCTTAATGAAAATTCGAATGGGAAGTTTCTTTGAATTTTGGCCAACTGACCAGTATTATGTATAAAGGTTATGAAGCTACAAAAAAGTTTTATATATATTCTTAACTTTGAAATAATTGGGCAATTTTTTTATAGGTACCAGTACATACAGCAAGGTATTGCGAGGATATCGTATTCGTGGTGAGCTTAGATTTATTTCCATTCAATAGCCCGATTGTTATCACCTAGTCTTAGGAACGGTTTTGCTACCTGACTGCCTTAAAGGCATTGTCAATTACTAAGAGCTATATATTGCCAACCAGTTTGTCTTTGTCATATTATGGATTGGTATCTTACTTCGTTTAATATCATCGCGTTTACATATTCAGATACCAATCCCGTGATACTTTGGGACGCTTTCAATACCGGTCATGCCGGTTGCCTATCCAAAATTTATTCGTACCTACTTTCTAAATAGAAGTACTTAGGCGACATGCCGAATTGATAAGTCAAAAATCTAATACTTGTTTAGTTTGATTACTAGCTTTTTATAGCATAGGAGGCATACCTACGAGACTGATGTCACCTGATGGAAAGTCAGAGTGCTGTACCCAAAGGGTGCTATAGTATAAATCTTCCCAGGTGAATTTTTCGCTTCGAGCCATTACATTAAATTTGAACCTTAACACTATGACGATACAGTTTGTTTTGAAAGATAAGGGCTCGAAGCGAAAAGTTCACCTGGGAAGATTTATACTATAACGGTACCCTATTACCACAGCTATTACTGAGACTCCACTCTCTGGTCGTCTGTCACAGGGCTCTACCTCTTTTTGAAGATCTCTAAGTTGTACCGGTCTGTAAATATTGACGATGCAAGCTGAGTCTTAAGTTTTAAATCGGAAAATCTACAAGGCCCACAATCTATGTATTTTTTTTCACTTCTCATGCTCTTAAAATGTTACTTTAGTCTCTGCATATCGGGACTAAAGCTCTTTTTTGATCTCTAGGGATTAAAGTAAAATTTTTTTTAATTGACTATGGAAACCCCTAAACTGCCAATCACGGTGTTTGTGAATGAAGGATTATCGCCATTTTCAGTGGCTGGGTATAGACAATTTTAAAGCTTTCCACAGACCGAAGCGCGCTGCGGACGCTCCGTAGCGCCCTGTATATTGTACCTTTTTTATGTGCCGTCCTTAATTTCAAAACGGAGTAACCGTTACGCTGACCGTCAGCAACGAATTTTGCAAATCTTTTCCTATAGTTTTATAAAGTCAGTGCCACTGCTGAAGACTCCTTGTGCGCCGCCCTGCGAATAAACCTGAAAGGCTAAGTGCGACACCCGAGGTAAGAGTTAGCAGTGATTCCGGAGGAGCTGATAACTACGAGCCAACGGTGCCCGTTACCGACGCCCTATGGTTCTGCATCACCGCAGACGAGGAGCCCTCAGGTGAGCTTTCAGCAGTCACTGCTACTACGTTATATTTTCCGTGTATACCTTATCGTAGAGAGACGCAATATTTTGCTTCCTAACGGCCCTAAGCACCTTTCGTTTCTTTTCGACCTCTATCCCCATTTTTCCTATACAGTCCACTCCCTTTCGTTAACATTTTTTAACATTTCGAAACGGAGTAACCGTTACGCTAACCGTCAGCAACGAATTTTGCAAATCTTTTCCTGAAAATAGTTTTATAAAGTCAGTGCCACTGCTGAAGACTCCTTGTGCGCCGCCCTGTGAATAAACCTGAAAGGCTAAGTGCGACAACCGAGGTAAGAGTTAGCAGTGATTCCGGAGGAGCTGATAACTACGAGCCAACGGTGCCTGTTACCGATGCCCTAAGGTTCTGCATCATCGCAGACGAGGAGCCCTCAGGTGAGCTTTCAGCAGTCACTGCTACTACGTTATAGTTTTTCGTGTATACCTTATCGTAGAGAGACGCAATATTTTGCTTCCTAACGGCCCTAAGCACCTTTCGTTTCTTTTCGACCTCTATCCCCATTTTTCCTATACAGTCCACTCCCTTTCGTTAACATTTTTTGGTTATATTGTACCTTTTTTATGTGCCGTCCTTAATTTCAAAACGGAGTAACCGTTACGCTGACCGTCAGCAACGAATTTTGCAAATCTTTTCCTATAGTTTTATAAAGTCAGTGCCACTGCTGAAGACTCCTTGTGCGCCGCCCTGCGAATAAACCTGAAAGGCTAAGTGCGACACCCGAGGTAAGAGTTAGCAGTGATTCCGGAGGAGCTGATAACTACGAGCCAACGGTGCCCGTTACCGACGCCCTAAGGTTCTGCATCACCGCAGACGAGGAGCCCTCAGGTGAGCTTTCAGCAGTCACTGCTACTACGTTATATTTTCCGTGTATACCTTATCGTAGAGAGACGCAATATTTTGCTTCCTAACGGCCCTAAGCACCTTTCGTTTCTTTTCGACCTCTATCCCCATTTTTCCTATACAGTCCACTCCCTTTCGTTAACATTTTTTGGTCCTGCCCTTCGCCCTGCGCTTCGGTCTGTGGAAGCCTTTAGGGCGTGGAAATAACCTCAAAATGACAACTGTACAAAAAATATAAAAAAAATAATAATTTCGTGAAACACGATGAATAATTACGAATATTAATCTATTTAATTATAAAATATTAAAGATGAATTCATTTTATTCTGCATGAAAAGAAAGATTTCCTTTAGCTTAGGTGTTTTTTAATTTGTTTTTTATAAAAGCGCTGTCGGCAAAGCAGTTTCCTGCTCTGTCGATAAAATAGCAATCCGCACTGTCGGCATAGCAGTGCTGGATGGAGTGTACGGTAGATAGAGCAGTTACGTTTGAAAGTTAATATGGCGTGACATCAAAATAATGCGATGTCAGTTGCATTTAATAGTAAATAGAAAGTATAATTAGATATAATTTAACAAAGAATTGGCATATAGAAAACAAACTTAAAATGTCGTTTCTTTATTCACGGGTAAGTGTTTCAGTTAACAATATATTTTGTGTGTGAACTTAGTTAGATCAATAGGGATGACGACTGGGTTAAAAATTGGTCATTCTAATTAGTCCGTCATTTAGATTATGGAAAAATATGGGACACGTATTTTTTGGTTTATCAAATTATTAAAAAACGACAAAGATATAGATCATCAAACTTCCGGAGTGGGGGCTTGTGACGTCACCCTTAGGTAAAAATTGTACCATATAGTGACGTCACTCGAAACTTCTAAGCACTGTATCCACCTCATTTTTTGTTTGTCAAACAAAGGAAAAAATACGTGTACAATATTTTTTAATAATCTAACTGACGGACTAAACAGTTTTTTTTAGTCGTCTAGCCTATTAGGTTAATTTATTTGCCGTTTCTAATGAATGAACAATTATCATTTTTACATGCATTTATAGTCCAATTAGTTTTAACATAGTCTTTAAGTTAGAGTCTGTTGGCTAATTATGCAAGCATTTAAAGCGTCACTTTACAAAAAAATATAAAAGAAAAGAAAAGACAGCGGAATTTTTTTTGCTATTTGAATTTTGAACAGATGTCCATTGATCGTATTGAGCATACGTTGTAAAAAAGTCATTTTGTACGTCGTTTTTTTCCCCGCATTCAAAGTGAAAAGTAGAGTGTTTAACGCGAGACTAAACTACCATAATGACAACTCGAATTATAGCCTAAATCGCGGGTGGCTAAATATCTCGTGTCATTATGGCTTGTTTTAGTTCCTTGTTGAACAATCTACTATTAAATGAATGTGGTAGCCTCCACTGCAGTCTATTAAGACGGCCATCACATATCATTCTGTACTTCTTTAATTAGTATTCATTAAGCCGGACCAGGTTTTGGTCGTGATCGGGCATTGACCTCTTAAAAAAATTCAAATGTCTCGTAAATTTTGTGCGGACTTTTATATAAAATGTTTAAAGGATATTTCAATGTTCCGACCATGTTGTTGGGTTAATTGATGACTTTTACTACTCATGTAAAATATGGTCGATAAAAATTAACGTAACACTTTTGTGTATTTTGTTATTCCATAAAAACAATCTGTAGGCTTAGATTATGTATACACTAGATAGAGTGTCAGTAGCAAACATTGCGATACAAAACGTCCAAAAATCTATTTGACAGCTTCATAATATTACGATCGCGTTACGTCATTCAAACTGAATGGAGGCAAATGACATATAAGCCAATTGTTAGCTTATATTTTTCGGGACGTTTTCATGCCGCCTAAGCTCTATCTAGTGTATAAATAATCTAAGTGTGTAGGTATTATGTACCTAAGTAAAGTTCTAGTATATGTATTTTAAAATAAAAAAATGCCAACTTCATTGAGCAAAGATTTGCTACCAAAAACAAAATAATATTGAAAGTTCTAGTGCCGGTTATTTTATTTAAACCACACGTTTCAGAAACTTGAACCACAAAAGTGGCCAAAGTCAGGCGCTCCTAGATCCACGCCCACCAGCGCCGGCGCAGTCACTCTCGTTCTCATTCGGACGCTTTATTCGGCGTGCCCATGGCCAGTAAATGCCAACATACCTTTATAGGCTAGGACTCGCGTAAAACTGCCTAAGAGAACAAGTCAGTCGGTTACTCAAACGCCTACGAATATTGCTTTATGTAAAAACTTAAGAAAGGCCCTTCTCGAACGTAAATGTAACGTATTGGTTCAAAACAAAAAAAAAGTCTTTAGCTCCATATCACTTTTTTACACTACCAGATACACAAATATAAGAAGAACCTTTCTTAAAATGTTCACCTACTATGAATACCGTGTTTTGAAAAGGCAAGACCAGTTTTTTGAAACTGTTCAAATGTAGTCTTCCCAATAAGCCACTACACTTACTTAGCTTAGAAGGAAGTATTGAACAATTCAAATACCTAGCTTATTTTTAGCGTCATAAGAGGTGTAGGTACATATCTGTAGATTATTTTCAACCACAGAGATTAAGGAACTCAAACAATCATAACTACCAACACTTCTAGGACTTAATCACGTAATCAAATACTAGTGAAATACTGCATTAATTAATATCAAATTTCACTAAATCATCCCTTAACCATGAACTAATTCTAGCCACAAACGGAAGTCAAGTCTTCACAAAATGATATCACTTATCAGTGACAAAATGTAAAGTCAAGAATATGACACTGACATGAATATAGTGCTAGATATATATGCTAATGATTCACTCACAGAACTAAGAGGAGGAACTAACTAACTAAAAACTCGGACGCGTACCAATCTAATACCTTTAAACGAGCAATTCTTGTATATATATATATAATCAGGATCTCGGAAACGGCTCCAACGATTTCGATGAAATTTGGTATGTGGGGGTTTTCGGGGATGAAAAACTGATCTAGCTATGTTTCATTTTCAGAAAATCGCTTTTACTCGTGTTTTCCGGCTATTTTTGTTTGCATTAGAATATAAAGCTAAATTTCGCCCACTTCGAGCAGATCATAATGGCACATTAGAAATCGGGTGGTCGCGGATCCAGCCGACCTCGGTTCGAATCCACGTTTTTTTTCAACATTTTTAGTTTTTTTTTTAAGTTTATTTTTCATGTGAAAACGTCAAGTTTCTTCTTTTGTGAGAAAAAGTTACTTTACAACATTCAAATTGATGGCACCAGTGGGCAGCACCGTCTATGTGCACGTTCCCTATTGGGAGCACAGAACAGGAAAAGCCGGTTGTCTGTAAAGTCGGTTTACGGACGATAGTTTAACGTGACTCACCCAACCTCCGGTGTTTTTGTCAAATATCTTGAAAACGGTGCATCCTACGGCAAAATCTATGAAATTTTCATCCCCCCTTTAATGCCCCCGCGCTCCCTCCCCCGCATCCCCCCGCACCCCCCCCCTCTCACCCCCCCCCCCCCCCCCACCCCTCCGGTGTATATAATCAGGATCTCGGAAACGGTTCCAACGATTTCGATGAAATTTGGTATTTGGGGGTTTTCGGGGATGAAAAATTGATCTAGCTTGGTCTTATCTCTGGGAAAACGCTTGGTACCGAGTTTCTGCCCGAGCAGAGCTCGGTCGCCCAGGTACTATGACTAAAAAACCATATAGGTAACAATCTTCCCAGTTAAGTCTGTAATAAATTCAATTGTTCAAGAAATGGTTTATTGCAGTAAAATGTGTTTCAAAAAGGATTAATTTTGATTGATGAGAACCGTAATCTACTAGGAAGGACCTATGTAAGCACGAGAAATCATCGGCGTCATCGATTTTGGAAGGAAATACACACGATACCATTTTATATTTTTTTTCTCATTAGGTAGTTCCGTGGATCCACAGAGTCTCAGACACTTATGCAAAACAATACTACTTAAAGCTATAAAACAGCCTATGTATAATATTATGGGAAAAGAAATCTCCGGTTGGCCGTCGTGACCGCTATTCTGTGACCGCATAATTCCTCGATCAAGTTCAAGGCTTGGTACGCTTTGCTTCAATATGTAAGTATCTAAGTTTTGTAATTGGATCTAAACGGATCAAATTGAGATCGTAACGCGTCCGGAAGCTATAAGGCAATGTGATGATAATGAAGATTGTACTCGTACGGTGACATCGCTCTGAGTATTGGCTTGTATTGGGCCAGCGAGTTGAGTATGCATTCATAGATATTTTTTTATCGAAAGAGATTCGCCTGTCCGTTAGGTAATAGTAATAGTACACGTTTACTACAACTTACTTAGAATAAGTTTCATAACAAAATTTATTCTATCTACTGACTACTTACCAACTATACAAATGTCAAGTTGATGTCGAAACTAAAATTATTATCTCTAATTTCATTACGTTTAATATTGTTCGAATGCTTCATACTCACACAGGTTTTGTCAGGCTGTAAATAGGTCTCAGACTGGTCAGTATCTCTTTGTGTTCCGATCAGTGCGTTTGGCAAGAGCACATTCCGTCAGTCTCAACACCAGCATCGAGGTCATTCACCTCAA
The DNA here is from genome assembly GCA_947563465.1 of Archips xylosteana. Classification (NCBI taxonomy): domain Eukaryota; kingdom Metazoa; phylum Arthropoda; class Insecta; order Lepidoptera; family Tortricidae; genus Archips; species Archips xylosteana. The sequence goes on along the minus strand of OX387345.1, from coordinate 19,628,026 downwards.
CACACTTATACCGAAAATAAAACGAACGATGAATTACAATTATTCGAATTTTTAAATTTGTTGAATTTACTTTCGTGGTACGGCCAGTTCAGTTATTATTAATAGCTGGCTGGTTTTTAAATGTGACGCCTGATATTTTAAAATCTGTGGCATATTCCCGGAAACAAATGCATTAAATCACTATTATGAAATAAAGTCATGCATAAATTCTTCAAAAATGATAATTATTATTTGTCACGGACCTTTTACCCAAAGGCCCACTATTAGATTACGTAGTAACTATTCTATACCAGTCAAATGAGAATAAGAGTGTAAAGTAAACTATAAACAGTCTCACCCTGGTAACGATCACCATGATGGCGGCATGTGATCACCGGCCCGATCTGCAATAAAAGAAAACACATTCAATACGCACGTTTAATGATAAAATATCTGATGATAAGTATAATACTTTCTCCTAGGACTGGTTTTTCAATGTTCAGTTAACTGACAGTATCTCTCAGATAAATGTAAGCTCTATCCTTTTTTTTCCTATGACTTGAGAAAAGGAAAGCGATAGTTTTAACTGACGGATACTTTTGTATGGGGATTGAAAAATCGGCCTTTATTATTACTTTCAGTTCACACTGAAAAGGCGCTACGAATTTTAACTAAGTACAGGATAATTTTCATCCTGGAAAAGTGCGTAGTTCACACGGAACGAATTCTTCGCAGGCAAAGTCACGGTCGAAAGCGAAATAATTAAGTTAATAAATTACGCGCAAAATTAGGCGCTACTTTATAGAAGTCTCAGTAAAAGTTCCTTTGGTTGCAGAGGAGCATGGAAAATAAAATATTCTGCCCGTTTCTTGTGGTTACCTTTGCAAGACAACCACCATACTGTTGACCAAAAATAACGGGTCTCTTCACACATATTTGTTTGTCAGTATACTTATAACAAAACACATAAAATGTTCAAAAAATGTAGACGAGCGCAACGCCCTTTGCTGCTGAGTCGTATTTTCCGTTACACATAGAGGCTTCTGCAATGTGTTAAATCTGACAATGACTAGGTATAGGACCATGCCATGCAACATAAATCTTACTAATTTCTTATTTGACGCATTTATTGCGACTTATGTACTTAAATTACTTATTGTTTCTCCGACAGTGGCATAGGCTAGATACCAACTGTGGGTGTTTTGATACGAGTGATCATTGGAAAATTAAACATGACCCATTGTAAGAACAATGCATGCAGCATGTGGCAATGTTCTTACGGTGGAATACTTCTTTTAGGGAAAAAAAAATTAAAAAACTCATTTATCACCCTAAGGAGGCTATTGTCGTATAAATAGGTACTTATTGTTAGTCAATGTCACAATCAGTCCTATTGTTTGTGTCTGGTGTAGGTAGTATAAAAATAATCACAAGAGCATTTGCTACGTAATGTTCTATTTTAAACAAAAAATTATATATATTATAGGCTTGCGTTTGACCACAATCACGCCTGATGGAAAGCGAAGATGAGACCTACGTTGGAGCACGCTTGCCTAGTAAATGCTCATTCACCCCTAGACTTGAATTATTTATTAATTATTATTATAAAATAATAATTACTAAATAAATCATCGAACGATTAACACCAATTGACCTAGTACCGAACTAAGCAAAGCTTGTACTATGGATACTAGACAACGGATTAACGTAATTTCGAGTATATAGACAAATATTATGTATATTAAACATCGAAGGCTCCAACCCAAATATTCGTATTTTTCACACAAATATATACCCGAACCGGGGATTGAATTGAACCCGCGTACTAAAGCTTCGTAGTCAGGTTCTCTAACCACTACGCTATCTGGGCCCAATTTTACAACAAAGTACAACTTATATTACAAGCGGATCTCCCTTTCTAGTTAATACCTACTTAATATAACTGAAGCGAGAGTTCCGCTTGTAATATTAGTTGTACTTTGTTATGCAGTTGGGCCCTGGTCGCTTCATCTTTACCACAACTCGCAGCCGGCTTCTCGTCTACAAAGGCATTGTTGCTGTTACATTTCACACATCCGGAGTCTTGTTAGTGCGAGTGTGACTTGTTTTATTAACTGTAGAGTGAGGTTCTTTGAATTCTTACGTGCGGTTTGAAATATGTAGTTTTTTTTTAAGATTTGTAGACGAAGCGTACAAGTGTCATTACATTTCAGTAACTATGCATGTAATTTTTTTATATATAAGTATATGATACGCAAACAAGCAGCAGGCGCGGTAATTATTTTTCTTTCGTTAAAATTCAGGCTACAGGCTTTATGGATTTAATTCTGTTCATCATAGGGTGAGGCCAAACGAACGTAATTTTTTGAGTTGTGAGTCGCGTATTTTCGGTCGCGTAATTTTGGTTTCACAAAAAAATCCAATTTCAGTACTTGTCGCAGAATAATTATTGATAGTTGCTTCTGTGTAAAACCAAATGTAGCAAAAATTACGCGACTCACAACTCATTATTCCTTCATTTGGTTGGCCTTAACGTAAATAAAAAGTCGAGGAAACATTATAATTCAATTTAAGCTCAGGACCTATTGCTACATGCATAGTGTCATATTTGCATTAGGGCATTTATGCTAATTTGCATTACATGGTTGCAGAAAACTTGCTTTGAGCTAACTAAACATAAACACGTTAAACATAGACGTCAACAGAGAGAAACCTTACATTTTCTCGGGCAGAAACATGATTTGTATCTAATAAATGACTCGCGTAGATCGTGCATAACATGCGGACATGTTGCATCACGCGGGACATGCTTTAAGTGTGCAGTGAAGTGCCAATTACTACTGCATAACTAATTAGCTCAACTAGCAGAGGCGATGCGTGAAAAATTTTACAGGTAAAGCTGGAACAAAAAAAAACCTAAAATCTTACCCCATTCATTATCTTTTTGAAAAGCAGTGCAGTAAAGGAAGAGAAGCGTGCTTGCAGTTCAATTTATAGTTACCAACCCGGGAGGAATCGGGTTGTTAGTGCCCCTTGCCACTGTACTAGCTATCGATGTTACCATTAAACATAACATGTTGAACTAACTACCAACTTGAATCTGTACTGTGAGTTAACATACTCGTGTTTTGTGTAAAGCCGTGGTAGAAAATCTGTAATGGTAGTTACGGAAATAAAATGAATAAATAACCTACGGTTTGTTCTAAGACCTCTCAAGCAGAGTATATAGTTTCAAACCGGGGCTCACACCTCTAAGTTTATGAGAATTAATGTGCGAAATTACATAAGAAATTTACCATGACTTTTACAGTGAAGGAAAACACTTGTGAAGCAATTCAATGGTGTGTGTGAGCCGAAGTCGAAATTTCAGCCCAAGACCTCTATTTGTGAAAGGATGCCTGTGCCCAGCAGTGGGACGTGTACATACAGGCCAGGGATGATGACGTATGTTTAGATAATAGGTAACAGCTAGTGGAAGTTGCTCAAGCAGCGATGATGAAATATCTTTTTCATCTCTCATACTCGGAAAGTGAGGCAAATCATATCTGACATACAGGAGGATATCTATTATTTTCTTCCCTAGGGTAGATATGAATTAAAAAAAATAAAGGCATTGGCTGTCAATGGAACACATACGCATTCAGCCAAGCATTACGGCATATACATGGAATAATTAAGTATTGAGTTTTTTTTGTCTTAATTAGTCATATTACAAATTTTATAATGCCAGTGAAATATTATTAAATTAAATTATTAATTTACATTAGTTTCTTATTTAGTGACTTAAACCAGAAAAGTTAGAAAATGTTAAGAAAAAAACACGGTAAACGACATTGTTATTGTCCACACAGCCTATCTCATACAGATTAACTCCTTGGTTCAAATTGGTTACTTAGATATTTTATAAATAAATTTACTAAAATACCTACTTTATCTACTGTTTTCATTGATTATTATATTGAACATTCTAAATTTTGTTAAATTTATTATTCTTTAACAATAAACTGCATTGAAATATTTTACAACGATCATATTGACCAGTTTAGACATTTTTATTTATTTATACTTATTTTTTCTTACTTTCCTTGTAGTCGAAATGAAAAGCAGAGTGTTTAACTCGGGAAAAACACCAATATCACCCTCGGAATATTGGCACCCGAGCACAGCGAGGGTGCCAAGTAACCTCGTGTGATATTGGTTATTTTCCTCCCTTGTTGAACAATCTACTATAACAACTTACTGGAAAAAGTACTCGGAATGAGGAAACTTTTAAAGAAATGGCCGAGTCCGAGCGATCTAATATAGCCAATACATTCCTTGGGTGATGCAATTAGTACCTACTTGTAGCCAGTGGCGTAGCTACCGTAGGGCAAGCGGGGCAGTGCACCGGGGCCTCCAAGCTCAGGGGGCACCTCGGACTTTGAATTACAAACTATAAACGCGGACCTATGAGAAACGCGGCTATAAAACGCTACTAATGAATTTACAAGCGCGCGAGTCTAGTGAATTTAAAATGCATTCATCCTTACTTGTCGTATCATGTAGGTAAACAAACACGGGTTGGGGCCCTAGTTTATTTTTTGCCCCAGGGCCTTTGGTTTACTAGCTACGCCACTGCTTGTAGCGACCTCTAACGCCATCTAGTCGTTAATTAGACGCTAAGTACTACATCATACTATCGAAGTTTCTCAACTCGGCGGCATAAATACAATTCTTCGGACTATGGCCTCAAGCATATCATCTACCTGGAGAGAGATATCTCTATTGCAACCTCTCTCACATACTCATGGAATACAAATAGACAAGTATAAACATAATATGTTTAAATTGACAGCTCTACTCTACATAAGGTTTTTGTTATAATGAGTATCTTGCTGGATGCTGTGTAATCCACTATATTGTGACTTAACCTCCTGAGGCCCAACGTCCTATTTTCAGGACTGTAAAATGTAATCCTTTCAGCCCAAGTAAATCTAAAAATTCATCAAATAGCGTCCCAATGCCAAAAACAGAAAACTTAAGAAAAACAAATACAAAGGTCTTGGCTCTGAATACAACTTTGTTCCATTCGGGGTTGAGACCTTTAGTCCGTGGGGCTCCAGCGCAAAAAGTCTTTACAAAGATATTTGTAAACGGCTTTGTGACACTACAGGGGACCGAAGAGCTGGCAGCTTCCTCGCACAACGTGTCTTTGGGTCCATGCCGCGGGGGGAACCTTTTGTTAATTTTATTTAGTTTTAGTTAGTTTTATTTTTTTTATAGTTATAGTGTTAATTTATTTAAATATTAAATTAAATATTAGAAAACTTAGCTTTATGCCAAAATAAGGACACGCACTAATTAGCAATTACAATATTGTCTAAAATATGTTAAAGTAAATAATGATTTTGTAATAATTGGAGTCCTGGGCTACCAGTATAAGTGCCTATAAATAGTACACTGGGTCGTTATTACAAACGTCCTAAAAATAGTTTGGGCCTCAGGAGGTTAAAGCAAACTTGAGGTAGAGTTGACCTCGAGGAAAAGTTCAGATCTTTCTCGATAAAATATTATGTGCAATCGTATAAGTATGAATTATCACTGCATTTGTATTTCTTCGTTAAATAAATGTTGAAAGTTTCTCAATGCGTGATCTTTCAAATTACAGAGAAAATCCTACTAATTTGTAGATGTTACCGGTGACCGAAGAGCTGGCAGCTACCTCGCTCAGAGAATTAGCCTAGCGATTCAACGAGGAAATGCTGCCAGCATATTTGTGCCGAATGCGGCATTCCGCAGGGGCCTTTTTAGGGTTCCGTAGTCAACTAGGAATCCTTATAGTTTCGCCATGTCTGTCCGTCTGTCTGTCTGTCTGTCCGCGGCTAAGCTCAGAGACTGTTAGTACTAAAAAGCTGTAATTTAGCATGAATATACATATCAGTTACGCCTACAAAGTGGTAAAATAAAAAAAATAAAAAATATTTTTTTTTAGGGTACCTCCCATAGACGTAAAGTGGGGTGATTTTTTTTTCTCGACTAACCCTATAGTGCGGGGTATCGTTGGATAGGTCTTTTAAAACCATTAGGGGGTTGCTAACATGATTTTTCTATTCAGTGATCTGTTTGCGAAATATTCAACTTTAAAGTGAAAATTTTCATTAAAATCGACCGTCCCCCCCCCTCTAAAATCTAAACTGTTGGGTGGAAAAATTTTAAATAATTCAGAATGGTAGTAAATATATTAAATTTACAAGGAAAATTATAGCGGCTAAGATTGCTTGGGAATTATTTGTAGTTTAAGAGTAAATAGTAGCCTAAGGTATAAAACATACCTAAACTTGGAAGATTCCATACACATACGAAATCCTTAGAAAAATATTACTTGATTTTTTCGTAATGGCTACGGAACCCTATCTTGGGCGTGTCCGACACGCTCTTGGCCGGTTTTTAGATCTAGTTTAGTTTTTAATTTAGTTTGTAATATTTAGTATTATTTCTGCTTATTGTTTTATTTTACATTGAATGTCTAACTAGTTAATAAAAATTGATAATTGCTTACTAATAAATGTTTTTTATACTAAAAAAAATATTGTCTCAAACATTGTCTCAAACATCAAACGGTAGACCACCAGGTTACACTAAGCAAAGCATTTATAATTCATTAACAAGCTAGATCTATCGAGCATCCAGATTTCAGTCTAAAGTCTAAATGCAGTATATATCTGTATACCTTTAAACGAGCAATTTTTGTATATAATATATATAAAATCAGGATCTCGGAATAGGCCCCAACGATTTCTGTGGAATTTAGTGTGTAGGGGGTTTCGGGGGCGATAAATCGATGTATCTCTGAAAATAGCTATTTTCAAGTTTTAGCCCGAGCAAAGCTCGGTCGCCCAGGTACTCATTTAATTAAGACAAAACTTATCTCCTAATTGTTAACGCCTAGAACACCGCTAGCACCGAGCTAACGGCATTCTCGCGCATGCGCTCTCAATTGACGCGGTTTCATGCCCGCTCTACACTCATTAATTGCCAGCAATGTTTACTTATACATCACCTTACTTCGCTCGTTATCTAGATCGCTAGGCTGCTTTGTGAGTTTGATGCTGGGGAAACAACAATGTTAGGCTTTAAAGAAATTCACGTCTATTTTCATTCATTTTCGGGGTTCAGAACTTAGGTTCGTGGGGTCCCAGTGGCCATATATATATACTAGCTGTTGCCCGCGACGCTGTCCGCAAAGAATGGGGGTATAAAAAATAGCCTACGACCTATTCTCAGATCTACCAAATATAGAGAAAAAAAATCATAAAAATCGGTCAAGCCGTTTTCAAGCCCTTCAATAACAAACACCGTACCACGAGATTTTTATGTATTAGAAGAATTACTTGCTGTTGCCCGCGCGTGCATCTGTGAAGTATTCAATCATCGCTATACCGTGGTTATGCAAGTTTCCGGGATAAAAACTGTCTTAAATAAATGTCCTTCACAGGGTTTCAAACTATCTCCATAGTTTTCATCTAAATTGGTTCAGCGGTTTAGGCGTGAAGAGGAAACAGACAACAGATAGAGTTACTTCCGCATTAATGATATACTTAAGTAAGGATTTTTAATTTTTTTTTTGGAGATTATGGCTTGGTTGCAATAAGGATTTTTAAGATTTAACAGACGCCACTGGGGAGCGAAGAGCCGGCAACTTCCTCCTCACGTACATACTATTTGCGATACAGTGAGTGAGTGAGTTAGTTATACTGTAATTATTGATTATTAGTTTTCTTTTACATAAATCTAAATTATAGTTGTAATCTAGTATCAAAATCATTTTTATTAACCCCCGATACAAAAAGAGGGGTGTTATTATAAGTTTGACCGCTATGTGTGTATGTATGTGTCAGTCTATGGCATCATAGCTCTTAAACAGGCGAACCGATTTGAATGCGGTTTTCTTTTATTTGAAAGCGGGTTTCTTGGTGATGGTTGTTAGACATGTTTCGTCAAAATTGGTTCACCCGATTCAAAGTTGTCAGCTCTTTTCTTAGCTGTGGAAGGGATCTTAGATGCATAATGGCCATTTACTTGACCAAATTTCTTTGAGGGTTTTTATTTTTTTAATTTATATTTATTGTATTTTTAATTCATGTTCTATAAATTTCATTGAAATGTACTAAGTACTTACATAATTTGTTATTTATTAAACAGAGCACAAACAATAACATAAAAGAAATAGTAATTTATACATAGGTAAGTTGCAGTGATTGTTCATGTCATGAGTAGGTAGGTACTTTGAATGGAATATTTTCTGACTCAAAATTACAAAAATTTAATAGTATTTTCTGATAGGGTAACTGTTATACAATGTCACCTTCTATTGTCCTAGTCAATAACTTACTTATAGGTATATCTACCTACTCTTACGTAAGTTTAACAATCTACGTAAGGTATAATAAGACATGTCAATATGTCAGCATGATTAGTTGTCGAACAAATGACATCATACCACATGATATAACGTCGGACGTACATCACGGAATCGCATAAAATATTGTAATGTATATTTATAAATCTCCTTCGTTGAATCTCATGCATTCGTGATAGGTGTAAACTTAAAAAAAGACAGCATGTATAAATCTATTGAATGAGTACAAATAATAATGTAACTAACTTAGTTTGTTGATTAGGATCTTAAGAACATTTCTTTCAGAATGGAAGGCCTGGCCCGTAGTCCCCCCGCGGGCCCAGTGCGAATTGGGAACTTCGCACACACCATTGTTTTCTTCTCAGATGTGTGCAGGTTTCCTCGCGAAAGTTTTCCTTCACCGTAAAGCTTATTGTATATTACAAATATAATTTTACTGATAAATTCCGAAAAACTCAGAAGCACGAGCCCGGATTCGAACCCACGAGCCTCGGCTCTAGAGGCAATAGGTTAAACTACTAGGCTACCACGGCTTTATAATATAGTAAGTACAATGTACATATCTTGAACTTTCTTCGCTTTATCCACGCTCACAGATCATAAAAAAATACTTGCATTACATACAGCCCCTATTATCTGAGGTTGGCCGTCTCAACTCAACGTAAGAATTTCGGATATTCCTCTTTTAGCGCGCACTATCCTCTACGATTTTTAAGAAATACAAGTCAAGTCTAAGGAGTACAAGTTTTGACGACCAGATGGCCTAGTAGTTAGAGAACCTGACTCTGACTATGAAGCTTGAGGTCCCGGGTACGATTCCCGTGTCGGGGCAGATATTTGTATGAAAAATACGAATGTTTGTTCTCGGATCTTGGGTGTTTAATATGTATTTAAGTACCTATGTATCTATCTATATAAGTATGTTTATCCGTTGCCTAGTACCCATAACACAAGCTTTGCTAAGCTTACTTTGGGACTACGTCTTAATTGGTGTGAATTGTCCCGTGATATTTATTTATTTACAAGTACAAGTATGTCTGCCAGATTTCAAGTCTCTGGCTCTAGTGGTTTATGCTCTTCGTTGCCTTTCAGTCATTCAGCCAGGTTACTTTTATAAAGGTATACAAATTTATACTAGTATGAATTATGAATTTAATTCAAAGAGAACTCGAGACGGAACATAAACGAGAACTTCGTAAGCAAAGCATTCCATTTGCACCTGTGAAAGGATTATAATGACAGGCCCCGTATACATCACCGGTCGGTCACGGGGAGTGAACTCCGATATTTCGCAACGCTGCCATTGTCTCGCGTAACGATGCTCTTATTGTCCGAACTTAGCTAAAAGAGCGTATGTCCATGAGAATGTATCTTTATGAAGAGATATACGCCTTTTTAGTCAGTCGAGCGGTATTGTTCGCAGGTGAGTATTGAGATGAAGGTCGGGTTCTCAGTTTTGTTTTGTTTGTAAAGAGTCCGCTTTATAATCTTTCTGCGTAACTGAATACAGGTTTAATACCGGTTTGTATGGAGTTTGAACGAGTCTAAAAAAAAATTATGAAGCTAGATGGTTCTCAATCTGAAGTAAAACAGTTTTTCATTGCATTTATTCGTCTTAAGCGTTAGGCAAATTTTAAAAGAATCAAAAACAAAAGCTGCTTATTGTAATTCCTGAGCCCTGACATTGTTTGACGAAAGCCAAGTTCCTGAAATAGAAGCACGCACAAAGGGCTCTGGCGCTCGGCTGTCATTTTTAAACCTCCAGGTGCTAAATGATTCATTGTTTTCACTTGCCCTTTATGCTTTTCACACGTGCGACGTTTATTTAGAAAAGGCACTCATTCTTTTACACACGCGTCAATATTTCTAAATAACCATCAAGGAGCTGATATGAAAGGGAAACGAAACAAAGATTGTGAAATGTAAATTGTTTGGGTACCTACTCACTGTTTTTTAACAATAAAGTGAGTTCTGTGTAAGGAAAACTTGTTTGTTGTTGGTTTTTACGTCGAGCAAAAATCACCGGTTGTATTCATTCTAGATACTTAGGTACAATCGGAATATTATTAGTTATTTTAGCTCTTCACTGCTAGAGTATGAGGTACAAAGTACAACTTAATATTACAAGCGGAACTCCCTTTCTAGTTAATATAACTGAAGCGAGAGTTCTGCTTGTAATATTAGTTGTATTTTGTTATGCAATTGGGCCCTGGTGAGATAGGGGTCAATCACAGGTAATTATTATGTAAAAAAAGATACCCCAAACAAATATACCTACTTACCAACAAACTCCGAAATAAAGATTCCCTTTTAAGGTGTTTTAAAATGAAGCCGGAATATTTCAGCGGATGGTTGAGTTAGTTTGGCCGAACACCGCATCCCTGTAAAGATTTTTCTTCGGAAACTTTGATAAAAAATAGTCATAAAGTGATTTTTTTTTTTTTTTTTTTTTTTTTTTTTTTATGTTAGATAGGCCAGACAAACGAACCAGTGGGTCACCTGATGTTAAATGAACACCACTGTCCATAGACACCCGCAGCGCTTTCCACGATGCCAGTGCGTTGTCAGCCCTAAAGGAGAGGGAATAGGGGAAGGGGGAGAGGGAGGGGGAGAGGGAAGAGGTGAGGTATTAGGCCCCCGGCACTCTCACTGACCGTACGAAACGCAAGCAGGATTACTGCTGCTTCACGCCGGTGTTCTGTGAGAGGGTGGTACTGCCCCGGACGAGCCGGCCCACTCGTGATGCAGCGGCTAGCTACAACATGGCTCTACCACTTCAAAAACCATTTTTATCTGAAACAGTATTTTCGTCGAAATTGTTATTAAAGTAACTTAGCCTAACCTATTAAATATGGCATTTCAATCCTGAAGAAAATATAGCTTCAAAAATAAATCAGTTTATTACTAAGGGCCGGCTCACTGACAGCATGGCACGGCATGGCACGGCAAAGGATTTTATTACTATCAAGTTATTTTGAATCTTATTTCAATGAGTTTAGAATTCATGTTACTTTATTTCGATACCACGATGCTGCGACGTGCCGAGGGATGCTGCGGTAAAATTCGTATGTAAGGCCCATACTACACGGGCGGTTCTCCCGCCGCGGGAAACCGCTTCTAAATCGCCACTAGACACAATTTTATATGGAAGTTGTATGGTGCAAACTACACTGCGCAGCTCCGTCGAGCGGGAAACCGCCCGTGTAGTATGGGCCTAACCTGCCGTGCCATGCCGTCAGTGAGCGCCGGCCCAAATATTTAGAGAAAATTATACAATAATGATTTTTTAAATTATATGAAACCAAGGATTCCCATTCCAACGTATAACAACCATAATTTAAAAATCCTGAAAGTCATACACTGTTCAGGGGTGTTCAGGCAAACTAACTCAAACATCTGCTTCCGGATTCATTTTAAAACACCCTTTATCCTCCTGAGACCTGACTTTTTCTAATTGATTTACTTAGTCTAAACTCAGACGAAGAATCCTAAGTTGTGAAATTTAGGAAATAATTTAAACATATTTAAGGAAAGAAAGAAAGAAAGGAAACATTTATTCGTGATATCAAACCATTTCAAAAATAAGACAGGAATAAAAAAAATGCGCAATCACGAAATGGTCCCAAATCAGCAAAGTGCCGATCTGTGGTGCCGATTTTCCGAATTGCGCTGATCTTCTTTTGGGACCATTTAAGGTTCTTTATTAACTCCCGACACAAAAAGAGGGGTGTTATAAGTTTGACCGCTATGTGTGTGTGTCTGTCTGTCTGTGGCATCATAGCTCTTAAACGGGTGCACCGATTTGGATGCGGTTTTTTTATTACAAAGCAGGTTTTTTGGCGATGGTTCTTAGATATGTTTCATCAAAAACGGTTCAGCCGTTTCAAAGTTATCAGTTCTTTTGTTAGCTACGGAAGGCATCTCAGACGCATAACGGGCATTGACTTAATGTTCAAACATACGAGTGACGAAATTGCGTTGGGGGTTTTTAAAATTTTTAATTTATAGTTATTTATAGAGTAATTTGAATTCTATATATAGTACATTTGGCAGTTATCTTTACAAATTATTAAATGGTGCTTTATAATTATAATATAAAGTACGTTAAGACTCACGCGGAATACTTAATGGATGGATTAGTGATCAAAAAGAGTGGCACTCTATTCTACTTAAACGCGTGTTTAAGTAATGTCGCGGGTCACGCACGGGATTTTGCTTACGGCGGCCATGTCGCTGCGTGACGAGCGCGTGCGCAGCGGAACTGATCGCGCCGGAAGCCCTTTATCCGCGGCCGTTCATCTCAGCCACGCCTGCAAACTGCGACATACGCACCTAGACTATAGGCTGGTGCAGACTAGATGCATGTGCGTGTCACGCACAAGTTGTAATGACTGAAACTGTAAGGAAGATGGCAGACCATGTGCACGCATTTAGTGCGCCATCCCTCCCACAGCTCCACTTACCACATCCGGTCTGCGCCGGCCATATAGACCCGTAAATTTATTAAAAAATACTAGGTACTTTGCTTTGACCGATATGGCACTATTAAAGCAAATTTAAAAGAAGGTTTTCCGGACGTAGATTAGAACTTCGATTGATGTTTATTATTGTTTTTATTAAGATTTTACTAATTTACCATTCGACAAATAAACCAGACTGCCGAAGAAGGGTTATATTTTTCAAGCGGTATAATTTTTGGTATTTATGTTGCTAATAAGCCGTGGTGGCCTAATGGTTTTACCTATGGCCTCTCAATCAGAGGATCGTGGGTTCAAATCCCGGCTCAAACCTCTGAGTTTTTCGGAATAGACCTGTGCCCTGCAGTGGGACGTAAATAGGCTGGGATGATGATGAAGACAAAGTTCAATAAAGCTATTTACTCTAGCACTGAAATCAAACACTGTTAATAAACAAATGTGCTCTAAATTGAACAACCCTATTGCCTTCACGGAGCTAGCAATTTTCCATTCTCCCGGTGGCACAAATTAAGTCACATGTGAGTGACCTAACACACTCAACAATGACCTGGTATCAAATGTTACGCATTGTTGCAATGTCCTAAGCGGTTTATAAACGTTCTTGCATTGCTCAATGCATTCAGCGAAGCATGATAATCGGATCAGTTTAGTAGCATTAAATGGTCGTTGTCGTCAGATAAACCCATCTTGGGTTTAATAAGCAAACATGAACACTATTAGGGTTCTTCCGTCAACATGAGTCGTTAAAATGCTTTTGGATAGATTTTCATGTAGTTATTTACAGATAGCTAATGTCAAGCTAATTCCGGATAACCTAGTTAGAATAATACGCAATGATAACAGCGAGAGCTCTTTACTATCTATTATATGGGCGATTAAAGAATGCTGCATTCACCAAGGTTTCACAAACCTACTTCTAAGCTGTTTATAATATGTGATTTGCCTGGCGGCTGGCTTCTGTGTAATCTATGTGCCTAAGCATTAATCCGTATAGCAGCTCTTCCCACAGTAATCAACTTAAATAGTATAAAGGTATTCCCTCAATAGTCCATGGTATGCTTCTACAGATGAGTGCCATTCTGCGAGAGAAATCCCGCTACATAACGGCGGGCATGCGACAAGTGACGGTTCAAGAAAGACAGGTATGGGTTTGATAGACATATACGGCCATTTATACTATTTATTTACCGTGAGATGGACGCAAGTGAAATGCAAGCGGCTGATTGAATATGCTTTAAGAAGTGAATACACGTTAGCTAGCATGCTTTAAACGCCAACCTTTACTACTTTAGTATGTAGATAGATACGAACTTCTTAGACGCATCCCATTCTAACGGCAACGATCTTTTGCCAAAAAGCAGCCGTTTAATTATTAACAATCAAAAATAGCTTTTGCCGTCGTAATTTACCTGAATAGTTTTGGTAATATTCTTCGGCAGCACGCAGCACTGTCTAATCTACGGCTAACACATCGGCTACATCTGAATAAGTGAGGTTACGTAGAACCTTGCACAGTTGATCAATGAATACACACAAGATAGTAAACATCTGCACTCATTAAAGATCTCATTTCAAACTAGGTCATGCCTTTTGTGTAGTAACTACCTGGCTACGTAGCGACCATTCAGTGGTAACTAAATACTGATAGCTTAAACCATCTCGTGAATTGTAAACAACACAGTTCTTCGAGCGTACTCGCTGTGTCTATCTTATCTGAATCATAATGGTTGTTACATTGTTTATTCACAACGACCTGATGAAATCACTTAAACGCTTTCAAAATTTCGTAAGCCCTTTCACAGATTATTAAGATAAGTGTTTAGTTTTAAAAATCTGCCTCTTACTTTTGCTATTCTTTAAAATTAAAAAGATTCTATGTATTACCTATTTATTACTTAGCTTCATGAAGACAGTTCTGAAAGTATGTCCATGTTTAGAGCGAAAACTAGGCATTAGGTACCAAATTAATGAACGTTTAGCCAGTTCTCTTTACGATATTAAAATACGTATCATTGATTCAAAGACGTCCTCAGCCTCGTTTTCTAGCTGTGTTTTTTTGCAAAAAAGTGTGATAATAAACAACTCTTCCACCTGCCTTGGCTCTCTGCTTTAACAACTTGTTAGTAGGTAGTAGTTAGTAGGTGAAAAATGTTACAATTTAATAAATGAAACATGCAATCGAAATACAAACACTGCGAACATTGAAGAAATATGGTCTTTGACATACGGTTAAAGTCTCTGAATGCCCGCATCTTTAGACTTAAAAGGAGGGCAGGTTGTAAGCTACAATGTTGGTGCACTATGTTTTTATATGAATAATGTTTACTAAGGTCGGACAGTTCGATAGCCGTCCGCGACCCTCCACCTGCCGGTCGCGGCTCAGCGACGCAACTTCCGTCCAGTACTGCTAATAAATATTGAACCCATCGAACTACCTACCATGGTTTTTGAGTACAGTCAAATTCATTACAACATGAGACCTTACCTTTTGAACGCCGCGCATCGTTTTTGTTACGAACCAAATTGATTCTTATGCGGATGTACCCACATCACAGGTTAATTTTTATAACTATTACCGTATTGTCGTCTACAGCAGACACTGGCGTTCAAAAGGTACTACACTCCGCAGCGTGGTACGATAGGTATTCCTAAATGAGCTATTGAAACTCCTCTGGTTAATGACTCTTTTTCATGAAAATTCAAGTTTACGTTGTTGTTGTTGTTTCTGTTATTGTTGTTGTTTGGTTGTTGTTGTATTGTTTTGTTTACATTGAGTTGGGTTCGTAATCATATATCTGCAATTATGACCCGTTGAGATAGAAGTCAATCGTAGGTCAGTTGGAGATATAAAATTGTCAAATATAACTTCAGAACATCGATAAGTAACCACGCACGGCGCGATGCAGACACTTAAACTTATACGTGATTAGGGTCATGCATTTTTGTAAACGCTCCGATGGCAGCTACTATATGACTACATCGCAGTGCGTGCCGTAAAGCACTATATTAGTTTTGTGTGTAGACGTTCGTGGAGTCGACTGTCCCAGGGGTGACCGCTTCATGCTCATGCGCCGGTCGACGCGCTTCACTTGCGATCGATTATAATTATTGCGAGTCAGCTGCTTTGGTAACGAAACTTGCACTTAGTATTGCAACGCACACAAATTACTCAATATGTTATGTTTATGCTTCTCTGTAGTCTTAAGCTCTTTTACCGTCGTGCCAAGGAGGGTAATGTTACATGCGAGTATCCATGTAGTATCTACGTAGGTTTTTAATTAAGTATTTGTTAAGTCCTAGTATTATCGAAACGTCTACCTAGATTTAAAAAAATTAAGGCATGACATGATATTTCCGACAAATTGTTAGTTTGGGACTAGATCGATTGCACCCCTGATTTATTTAATTTTTATTTTATTAGACCTATCTATTTAAATCTTAATTATGAATAAAAAAAGCCTAAATACGTAAGTAGGCATACAACAAGAAGTGCAGCAGCATTCTATCACGCCGTTCGCGCGTAGGTACGCCGCGCCGCCCGCGCAGGGCTGGCTTCCTGTCCCACCATTCTTGCTCAACGACCTACTCATGCGGATCACGCAAAAACTTGAAAATAGTGTTAATTTGGGTCGTTTCCTAATGAAATTCAGTTCCAAACTAGTTAAACCTACCTGAAATTGTTGTTTAACGGCTTAATTTCTATCGGCACATAAAAAAAACAATGTCTCTAACCGCACTGGTTATTTCGTTTTTTATTTGCGTCAGTTGTCATTTAGAGGCGTACCAGTAACAAACAAAACATTTAAGTTCGTGTTTTTCTTCTATGAAACTTGAAGTCAGTAACTTTATGGATCGATTACTGTACATCTATCAAAATTCGTCGGAATAATCTTTAAGTAACGGTATCGATGAAAACACACACATTTGGTTAACCTTAGGTACTTAACTAATGTCCCAACTGGTTCCATAATGATATCCATTAGTTGGTCAATTTAGTAGCAATAAGTTAAACATACAGTATAAGCATTTCATACCTAACCACTTTGCCAATAACTTCTCATTTCGTGCAGGAATAATAATATTTATACCAATTTTTTTTGTAGATCAACTCATTTTATTCTTAAATAGGTAGCAAACGATTTGTTAAGTAAGACCATATAAAATCAAATGAAGATGTAAAAGGACTATTTAACTATACTCTATCGTGTTTTTTCACATACGGAAAACTAAAAACCATATCACGCAAACGTAGCCGTTGAAACGACACCACGAGTTCATTTTATCTAGCCAATCGTAGTCTTTAAGATCACGCCAGAGATAATATGCACTTTAATTAGTGTCTGTGAATATAATGCAGAATGGTGTCAATACCGCTTAGATTTTATCTAGCGCAGCGTTCTGAGAATAGCATTTGTTTAAGTTACCTAATTGACTCCCGGCTAAATGATGATTTATTTGTTAAGTTGGGAAAGCAAACTGCTATTTTTACTTTATTGTATCTACATAGTTTGAGGAGAGCTATAAAATACCTGACATGGCTTTCATTTTTTTTTTATTGTGATTCTAATAAGCAATCTGGAATACCTTTATCTAAGTATTTGACAGGTATCTAAAATTTGCATCATCATTTATAAATAAATTATTATTAAAATAAAATATTATTCTAATTTATAAACGTGCCTTAGTGAATAAAAAATGTTAAAGAGATGGTTGTGAAAATTGCTTAGGTACGTAAAACATATTACTTACTACCTTTTAATTGTGGTAGGTGATAAAAAATTATGCGTATATCGGTTATAATAATTTAATTATACTACCTTCGAACGCATTACCTTTTCAATGCCATTATATCCCTGAATACATACGTCTAATGTATATTATGTCAATGTCAACAGCATGCTGGGTGATGATGATGACTCTCTAAGTAAACAAGAGCTCCATGACGCATCATTGCCGTCGTCCACTTAACATACTCTATATTGACAGAACAAATTTTACAGTACGAGCATTATAATAGAGCAGTACCTCTACCATGAGTTACACTAGTTTACAGTGACCGTACTCGCTAGCGACGGCGTAAATGATTTGTATGGAGAATTGTACTTCCGTAAGTAACCGCTAGAGGCGCTGTACACGATTCTCCATACAAATCATTTACGCTGTCGCTAGCGAGTACGGTCACTGTATACTAGAGTAACTCATGGTAGAGGTACTCTGTACCACTACCATGAGTTTACAGTGACGGTACTCGATAGCGACTGCGTAAATGATTTGTATGGAGTCTCCATACAAACCATTTACGCAGTCGCTATCGAGTACGGTCATTGTAAACTCATGGTAGTGGTACTGTTCTCAAAAACTTCGTATGATTTAATTTTGGACTCCGACTTGCATAGAAATTTACAGGTAAGCGTGAACACAACTGAGCCTAACACAGCCTATGTGTCCAGCCCAAAATGTCTTGATTCATTTGTATGGACATTTTCTTTTTTGTTACCGAAGTTTCCTTGTTTGTTTGTAAAAAAAAGGAAATTTCCATACAAATGGATCAGGACATTCTGGGAGGGTGTGTTAGTTAGGCTCAGTAGCATTCACGCTACTTACCTGTAAATTTCTATGCATGTCGGAGTCTAAAATTAAATGTATAGTCGGGGTAAGAAAAGGTTCGTCACTTTTCGACTCTATGTCAACGAGTTAAGGTCGAAAAGTGACGAACCTTTTCTTACCCCGACTATACAAAGTTTTTGAGAAATGGTCGGTAAGTAATTCATTACGGGCTTAGATGATTCATCCAATCGTACCTACTTCGCTCGATAGCCCCGCAATTTAAAGCTACTTGGAAGTTTACTCGTATAGTAAAACCCGACTTCAAGAAGGGCTCTACTTAAACCGGGGAACCACGTTAATTGTTAGAGAATGTCGCGGCGGTCTCTACCTGCGACCATACGACCTTGCATTAAGTAATTCTTTAGATAAATATGTAGGTGCCTGGAAGATAATTTGCTGTGACAAAATGGAATCGTAATATTTTTTTTGAACACTCAAATTACAATCGCTATTAGTGTTTACCCTTTACCGGCCCCGTCTATTAAAATACGCTAGTACAAAATTAATGTTTGTGTTATATTATTTACCTATGCAGGACTATTTTGAAAGCAAACATATTTTAAACAAATTCGATTGATTTTCTACCATGTAAAGGAGCAAGATCGAATTTTTGTGTAGATTTGTAGTCACTACATGCGCTATGCCTGGAAAATGGTTAAAAAATGTCTAAATACTTCCTAACGTTTTAATTTGCTAAAATGATTCGCGTCGACATAACCCAAATTAGGGCACTGATTTTCTCGTTTCCCCTGTTGTTTCACTAGATCAGTGATGGGCAAACTTTCTTGTCGGAGGGGCAGAAAGTTTAAGAAATTTCAGAGGGAGCGACAGAATTGCAACAAACCATTAACAAATCATGTAAAAATATAATCATTTTTTTATTTGAAATAGTTTAAGTCTAAATGGATCCTTTACTTATTTATGCTATTATTTTATGTACTTTATACGTTTGTTCGTCAAAATATAATTATCGCGGGCCATATACTAATTATTTCGAAGGACCGGCGGTGCTAGCCCGCGGGTTGTACTTTGCCCATCACTGCTCTAGATCGTAAGTTATTTAAGGAAATAAAATAGCAATTCGACTTAGCAAAGCAACTATCGATCCGCTCGATGATATGGCTTCTTGCATTGACCGTTTAATAAGGGCTAACAGACTCGTAGGGTTCTTCTAATTGGTTTCAATTCAACGTAAGCCAAAGTAAGAGACGACCCTTTAACGAACCTGAACATAATGAGTTATTGAAATTAGCCAGAAAATTATTGTGAAAAGACGTGCTTAATTGTTTAACTGCATTATAAGGCTGGCTTGTAATATTTTATAGTTTCAAACGAGTTTATGGATTTCTAATACTTTGTACAAAGTTATTATACGGGAAAACATTGCAACGGGATAAGGAATAAATTGTACATATTTTTGATTCCAAGAAGGTAAGCTTAATCTATGTAACGGTAGCTGTTATATGTAGAATGTAGATAAAGACTCGACACTTAGCGATATCATGTTTAACTATCATAGAGGTGCAGTGAGAAGAGATTTTTGGAATATCCCGCGAGATATTTAATAGAAGTTGTCCATAAATTATATCTACGCCGACGAAGTCGCGGGCATGAGCAAGTTTTTTTAATAAAATGTTTCGTTTAACAATAAATCGTGAAACTCATATTAAAAGATGGCATTTGAATTAATAATATTACTGTGTATTTTATTCAAGAATTTTTTAACAAAATTTTTAACGAGTATGTGTCTTCTTGTGTCAAACTCGTCATATTAAGTTGCTGCTATTTTATAGCACCTTTCAGAAATTTCTACCGGGGGAGTAGAAAATTTAGAAAGCGTCACCCTACTTACGTCTTACGTGACTCTTCATTACCTTATTTGCTTAGTTGCTTGTGCATCTGTGCAACGTGCTTTATTTCATGGGAAAAATAGCATTGATATTATTGTAATGGCATTGAATTAGTCACTCCGAACCTTGCATGAGTTTGTATTTTTGCTTTTCCGTTTTCATTGTTTGTTGTATGAATGATCCATACACAGACACAGTTTTTTTCCTATGATCTTGACAAAAGTTTTAAAAGAAATACAAGTTTAATATCTTATTATGACGCACGTGTCTGTTTTTAAAAGGTTCGGAACAATTAATAATTATTAATTTCGAGTTTCGAGTAACAACACCCGTAAAGCCAAACCATGAGCCGGAACGTTGATTTTTGGCGACCGATTTTTAAAATCAAATCAACTGAAAAATACGAGTGGGGTAGAAGAAAATACATCTCTAACTAACTTGTGAGCTAGTCGAAATATTTATTCCAATTGTGGTTTTGTAGCAATACATAGACATTTACTATTTTCAAATGGTATTTGGGCCAATCAACTTTTAAACCGACTATAATCTGTCCGCGACATTTTTCAAACAATTGCAGATTTTTGTAAGTAAACATGTTTTTTCTGTAATTTAATAGATGAATAGCATGAATACATGCCGTCCTACGTAAGTTTAACCTATTAAACCGTGAAATATCTTGTTGGAAGTACGATTTTTTGGTAACGCCAGAGACAATTTTGGTAACGCAGGAGACGCCAAAAACGTCGGTTTAAAAGTTGATTGGCCCATTTTTGAATGATGTGATTTCAGTAATCGGTCCCCAGTAAACAACTGATGAAGGCAAACCAGTGTACGAAAAAAACATACTGGTAATCCTGTTTTTGCAGTCGGGTAATAAATAAAGAAGTACTTAACTGTCATATTACCTAAAATCGCTATTAAAAACTAACCCTGAAACCTAAATGTCCAAATTTCTTGTGCTCTGCCTAAAATATATCCCTTTTGGGATACAGGTGTGATGTGTGTAACTGTCAAATTTTTGTCATAACTCATAAACATGGCAATAATTAGGTATGCAAAATTTTAGTCCCCTATTAATTCGTTTTCTACCTAATGTTTTATGCACTCTACCTAAACATAAAATAAGAGTTAGTTAAAAACCATAAAGATAACGTGTGATTCAAGGTTTAATGGATTGAATAATATGTATACCCGTCCTTTTAGTGTGTAACAGATGTGGCCCAAGCCCGAATAAAATACCGGCACAAAGTGACCTCGTGCGCGTGCGCAGCGACCCTGCAGTGAAAGTGTCCGTGAATTATAATTCCGGCTGCGTCGGCGGTTTCGCCGCGTTTTTAGGACGTAAATGATCGTTTCCTTTGCCCTTTGCAAAAAAAAAGTTCCGACTGTAATGTTAATGGTAGTGGTAGTTAACTTTAAAAAATAAGTTAAGTAGGTATTTTACGGCTGCGTGTGAAAATGGAAAGGTCAGTGATCATTAGTTGTAAATTACCACTTGTAATATACACTATTTTTCGCCTATAACTTCTGCAGGGTTTTATCTTATGTTGTGCGTACTTACCTATTACTTATTTGATTGCTTTGAACTTTTAAAAATTGTAATACTGTCATGCAGCGTCAAAAGTCGTGGATCACTTTTTAAGTACATTTTGTTTTACGTCGCTCATTTAGGGAAGGGGTGGATGGGTCTAGCGGTCTGTAACACATGCACAAAATAAATGTAATTTTAATAGTAATGTGACAAAAACGGGATCTAAATCTGTTCGGATGTTGTGACATTTTGGACTGATTCTTCTTTGACGTTACGTACTTACGAGGCCGTAATGTAAAGTCTGTAGCTACTTTTGGTGCTAACTGTCCCTGCGTACTAAAATAACCAGCACAATATGAAAGGCAGTGGGGTCCATAAAATTATTTTATCTATAGAACTAATGACATGAATGATACAGGCACGATCATGATACAATTCCGTGAAAACAGAAATGATAATCATTGTCTCTTTAGGCACTCTCCTACAAACTGTCATTGTATTCATTGTACAATGGTAAATAGATATTGGTAATTTTTTAGCGCAATGCAGAGTCAAAGTTACAAACACCGTGTCGGATTGTATCTATGTTTTGAGGAAAACTTTCACTTTGCGTAAGTTTGCTTTAACAATTTTTATAATCTGCATAAGAGAAGTAAGATTTTTCTTTCTTACGCGCAATAAAAAGCTTATTTATATATCAAAATAAGTATGTAATACAATTTTTCTTTACAAAAAAATACTTTCTGCTAAGTTCATTGCGGCGCATCCTTCTTGGCAATGATGGATTTTCGAAAGCGTTGGTTGTATAAAAAACCGGCCAAGTGCGAGTCGGGCTCGCGCACGAAGGGTTCCGTACCATTATCTAAAAAACGGCAAAAGAAACACGTATATTTGTTTTATTTTAATTTAATTATTTATTTTTAAAGTGAATATATAACTACATATTCGTGATCTGTGAATAATTCAAGCATCTACCTGTTGCCGTTATCAATATCGAGCAAAAGCGAGCAAAAAATCACGTTTGTTGTAAGGGAGCCCCCTAAAATATTTATTTTATTTTGGTTTTTAGTATTTGTTGTTAAAGCGGCAACCAAAATACATCATCTGTGAAAATTTCAACTGTTTAACTATCACGGTTCATGAGATACAGCCTGGTGACAGACGGACGAACGAACAGACGGACAGATGGATGGACAGCAGCGGAGCCTCAGTAATAAGGTCCCGTTTTTACCCCCCTAACCCTAAAAGACATGTAAAAGAGGCCATTGCGGTTTACTTACAGAATAAACGTTTTGATTTTGATTTGATGACGATTAATACGCAACGGGTGGTAGAGAATCGCGTCGTGCCGTGTACCGTGATGATGGGTACGGGTTGTGAGTTGTGAAGCATCACTAGCCGTGACGGATGGCAAGCGCTAAACACTACTTCCACAATCCTCCGGACATTCCCGCGTTCGACTGTGGTTTCCTTACAAAAGCAACTTGAATAGGTAGGTATTATATTTAACTTCAGAAAACCATCACATATATGTATCTGATAAAGCGATTAGACGTAATAAAGTGTATTTTTAGAAAAATGTCGCAGTCAGAGGGTACTTATTTTTTGGTCATTTTATAGGACAAGAAAAGCACCATGAACTCATAAGTATTTACCTCTACCATAAATGAAATAAGTATTTACTTCTACGAAAATTAAATTTTTGCTGTCGATGGACGTTCACTTTTTAACTGTTCATCTGGACTCCATATTCTTTGGTGCCTAAGGGGCCCTACTTTAAGGCAGCTCTTACTGAGACTGTCGAAGAGCTTTTACTTTCCTCTAAGCCATAGTTCGTGTCACAAACTTTGACAGGAGACGGTGACGTGCACATTCCCTTCTGCCAAAAAAATACCTAGTTTCGCACAAATGTAATAATATTATTCAATGTAAACTCTACCGTGGATTCGATTCGTGGCATTCGAACATGGCGGATGTAGACAGTATCTAATTTTGGTATTTCCGTTTCTTTGGCTAGTTGTAGTATAATTTTGATAGTGTTTTATGCGGCGATTAACCTTAACTGTTACAGTGATCACAAAATTCTATATTGCTCTCGTTTCTGACATTTTGTCTCCACGTGGTTCTGGAATTTTACTATCAAGTTGCAAAAACTACAATCACCTACAACGTCGCTCCTAAAGAGAGCAATTAACTGACATTGGCACAAGCCTAGTGGCCGCCATTAAGACGCTGTCAACACTAACGTCGGCGCACACTGTCTATTTGTATCGGAGTAAACGAGATGCCGCTATTACTGGGCAGCCGGGTATATTGAAATTTATCGGGCAAATATTTAATTAAAAAAAATCTGTGGATTATTTGTGAAATATGACTCGTTAGCGGTTTAGGTATGAATATGTTGACTTCATGTTTTTAATTGCAGACGCATACGCCACAAAAATAAAGACATAGAACCGTTTAATGATGATTTTAAGACCTATCTTTGCATTTATTTTCTATCGAGCCGATTTCGTCCAATTATGTATCGAGTCTGTCCACGGTCTTTGAAATATGATGAATATTAACATATAATTTTTTTGATGTGCTAGAACAAGCAGTTTTTCTTAAAAAACTGTTTAAATGACATCAATTTCAACAAAATTAGGTGTTGTCAGCCTCTTAAGGAAGAAGAAGAAGAACTCGATCTACTGTGTATCGTCGGGTATAATGCAAATCAGCTTATCTACCATACGTAAATATCGCGTATCTGCACTACATGTAGTTTTACAGTGGATAGTTTCAACTTTATATTGGTTTTATTACATCGAATTAGGAATAAACAATTGCTAGAAATAAATATTTTTATTATTATAAGCTAAGCGCTACTATTGTAATGAATTCTTTGTGTCTCTAGTACACTTTTGATTCTTCAAAATAAAACAAAGCCACA
Organism: Archips xylosteana; assembly: GCA_947563465.1. Classification (NCBI taxonomy): domain Eukaryota; kingdom Metazoa; phylum Arthropoda; class Insecta; order Lepidoptera; family Tortricidae; genus Archips; species Archips xylosteana. Next base: position 19,603,251 of record OX387345.1, on the reverse strand, counting down.
CCTAGTTTACATACTTTGTGTGAAAGGAAATGGCACCTCTGTCTCAGCGACGACGTCGTATTGTTCTGAGAGAAACACGTTAGCTTGATGCTAACTTGATTTGTTTTACCACTGCTAACCCACTCGTTGTCAAGGCACACGGCAGTTTGTCCGGCCAAGTTCAAAGAAAAAGCACAGTAACTATTTTCCCGTGCAGCTAAAGCTTTATTTTTTAGAATTAATCTGGTTTATCCTTACAGCACATTACGTAAATGAAGAAAGTATTACCTATTATCCTGAAGAATACATTAGTTCCCTAAAAAAGTTTGGTTTTACACTCACTTACGCGTCAAAACCTAAAGGGTGTTTACCAACTGAAAAGTACTGATAATCCACGAAAAAAAAGGGCTAAAAGAAGCCAATTTTTCCTGTGATAGGTACGAGAGGTGCTTAGTGGTAGGTATTTGAAAAGTTTTCAAATTTAGCAGTGAATACTAGCAGTAGAATCAATCACAATCAAAATGACGTAAATTCACTGTTAAAAATATGTATGGCTTGGCTGTTTCCCGTTTCGCAGTCGCAGCATCGCTCGTTGACTTATGAAGTTACACGTTTAAATCTTTAACGTTGTGTAATGAAACGGCAAAGTCATACTTTCTTTTGTTGAACAGTTTTCAATGGTGATTTGACTGCTAACAGCCAGCGCCAAACTTGGCACCTTTTCAGGTGTCACTACTTTTAGTACCAAAGTCGCTTTTTCCAAATCCAGCTTCTTAAATTTGATGACTCATGCATTGAAGCAATTAGCGACCATAAATCCACAGCAGTGATTTTAACCATTTATAAAAGAAATCGGTCTTTTGTCTATATGTATATATTTAAGAGGATAAGAGCAATATCTATTTTAGATGTTAATTGTCTGTCATTAGGTTGACGCAAACACGTATTACATTTTTAAAGACACTTTAGTATCTGTACCTCTACCATGACTTACACTAGTTTACAGTGACCGTACTCGCTAGCGACGGCGTAAATGATTTGTATAGAGAATTGTACTTCCGTAAGTGACCGCTAGAGGCGTTGTACACAAATCTCTGTACAAATCATTTACGCCGTCGCTAGCGAGTACGGTCACTGTAAACTAGTGTAACTCATGGTAGAGGTACTGACTCAAACTCGTACCTGCGTAAATTTGCACTTTATAACTTTACGCTGGGTTTGATTTAAAATAAACTTAGTAAATATTTCATCATCGAACTAGTTTCATTTAATTATGGAAAACACCACATCAGTTCAGTAGAAAAAATATTCAAAAAAAAACCGGCCAAGTGCGAGTCGGAGTCGCGCACCGAGGGTTCCATACAAATTTATATGTATCTATGAACATCCAGTCTTAGCAGACCCCTGCTCCTAAGCAAAATGTGCGCAGTGTGGGATCATTGTAGATTGGTTACTGATATAGACAGACAGACAAAAAAAATTATGCTTTTCGCAATTTTTCCTTTATCTGTGCTATAAGGCCTTGCTTTGTACCAAATTTCAAGATTCTGAGTTCACGGGAAGTATCCTGTAGGTTTTGATTCTCTTGCGAGTGTCGAAAATGTGCGTTGGTTACTGATATAGACAGACAGACAAAAAAAATTATGCTTTTCGCAATTTTTCCTTTATCTGTGCTATAAGACCTAGCTTCTTACCAAATTTCAAGATTCTGAGTTCACGGGAAGTACCCTGTAGGTTTTGATTCCCTTGCGAGTTTCGAAAATATGCGGAAATTTGCGCCATAAACGGCTGTATCTTTTGATTGCGTTGACTTAGATGTTTGATTTTTTCACAGCTCCAAGGGACAGTAGACTTGAGAATTTGATATAAATTTCAGCTTGATACCTCCACGCGTTCCTGAGAAAAAGGGTCTTGACAGACAGACGGACACACGGACGGACGGACAACAAAGTGATCCTATAAGGGTTCCGTTTTTTCCTTATGAGGTACGGAACCCTAAAAACGGTTTTTACACGATCGTTAAAAGTTAAGAAATTTCATATACTAAGGTATGAGGTTGAGTAAGAGTACCGTCGAAATAAGACTTACTGATAGGTAAATAAGTAATTAGTTAGCGGCATGGGTGTTTTAATTTATATAAATCATAATCATTTAATTTTGTTTAAACAAGATAAAACAGAAAACTGTACAACTTCATCCAATAGAACGAACGTTCCTGTTAAGAACCAGTTACATTCATTTCATATGCTCCTAATAAACAAAAAATATGAATCAAACCATGTTTATTAGCTAGTCATCGATATTTTCGAAGCACATTCGGGGCAGGTAGGTTCGTGCGGCATCGTTGCCGCGGTGCGAAGTGCAAACATCGCATTACCGGCGAACAATGGTTCCGTGGAGACCATGTGTTTACAACTTTCTATGGGAACCGAGCCATTGTCGGCCACGAGAGCGCGCCCGAATCGTAAGCGATGTACCTGCCTTTCATATAAATATTCATGTCAACAAACGATTTTGTTGAATGACGTAGCGAAACGTGGATCGAAAACTCAACGATCACATACCTACATACTTAATCACGAGTAGAAATACTCGAAAACTACTTTTTATTTACCGCGAACCGGTCTCGGCCAGCGATCCAACTGACATCATAACATAACAATAAATTTAAACGGAAAATTAAATAAATCCAATAAGATTCTTTTACAAGCTAGCAATTTTAGAACGTACCTAAAGAATTTAACATATTTGCCGTCACTTGACTTTCTTCCGCAACGGTAAACCGGCGCCTAATTCCATAAAATTTCAACTAACAACGCTTTTAGCGTGATAAATTTAACTGCTTTCTTTGTAATTTACTGGGTAAACGTAGTTATTAGGCTTCCAGTGTCAGTCACGCGGTGTAAACGGATTCAGTAATAATAGTCGAGTAAACACGACAGGCGACGTGGAAGATTAGTCCGCGATCATCTCGCAAGTGGACCGCGGACGGTGCGCATGCGACTATGGAAATCGAATCAATCAGCCCAGTGGTACCGTTAGATAATGGTCATCACCTGATCACACAAACAGAGATGGGTCAGAGTTTCAACCGATAGTTACCGTTAGGATCCAGGAGCGGGCGGCGGGCTAGGGGCTAGCCGCGAGCCGTCATGTCACTTAGGTCACAGGCACTTTGTCACTGCACTGTCACGTCACAGAACTTGAGCATGTCGCGCGCGGGCCGCGTCGGGAGCGCACGGGCCAGCGAAATGCGGCAGACCGTGAATGTTAACCTACCTGCTGCGCTTGCGTGTCGTAGCGCCCACCGGACCGCGGCGACTGCTTTACCGACACCGCCCGCCGCCATATTTGTAAAACGAATCACGATCACCGGCTATACCGCTCATCACTGCAAAATCTTTACTTAAACGCTGTAAAAAATTCTCTAAAAAACTATAAAGCAATGATTAAGTTGATAATTCTTTCAGAAAGTCACTATTTCGTCGATAGTTTTAGCGCAAAAGCCTTAATCTGCTTTACCATCGCTTGAACTGCCATCTAGCGTTACGTTCTAGAACTATTTAACGAAGAGGCTGCCCTGCTGTTGTTAAGGTGATGTTAAGTTTACTTTGGTTAATTAAGTTAGTATTATCACGTTATACATATTTATAAATGAAGTGGTATCCATTATTTCTATTAATACCTTTAGAATTTAGATATGGTTGAAAATGTTATTTTGATTCTATCAAAAATATAAGGAATATTTTCGTATTGTACGTTTATTTGCATTTAGCATACTTACATCAACAACCTTACTAGCTCGGAACCGAAGGTGAGTTAGTTTGTGCTTAAAAGAATACTGTCATACCACTACAGATGGCGCTACTAGTTCCGTGAAAGCCTTAAGCGTGATAGATACATAAATCATTGAGTATGTCAATGATAGTGTAATGTAGGTAATTAAAACACATCTCATCACATCTCTGAACTGTATACATGCCACTACTGAGCACAGCTGCCACCTGAGGATGAGAAGGTTGAGGCTGTTGGTTCCCAAGCGGGTCCCGTGCAGATTGGGAACTTCACACACGCCATTAAATTGTTTCTCTTGAAAGTTTCCTCGCGATGTTTTCCTCCACTCAAAAGTTCATGATGATTTAAATCTAACTTCGCTTACAAATTCCGAAAGATTTACAGGCGGAGCCTGGGCAACTAACACTAACAATTTTGGCAACTTGTGAGCAGGAATATAGGCACAGAAACCTACAATTCAAGCTGGTTATTTTACATTTTTATATTAAACACTGTCCATAACTTCCAGTCCAGGGATTTTCTGAACTGTTAGTAAATAGATATACTATTCTGTTCGCAAACCAAATATTGGTCCATCGAGCCAAATACTAAGATGAGTAATTATACTAAAAAATTAATAATTATAAAAACCGGCCAAGTGCGAGTCAGACTCGCGCACGAAGGGTTCCGTACCATTATCTATAAAAACGGCAAAAAAAAACACGTTTGTTCTATGGGAGCCCCCTTAAATATTGGTTTTATTTTAATTTAATTATTTATTTTTAAAGCGAATATATAACTAAATATTCGGTGAATATTTCAAGCGTAGTTAGTATAAGTACCTACTACCTGTTGCCGTTGTCAATATCGTGCAAAAACGAGCAAAAAATCACGTTTGTTGTATGGGAGCCCCCTTAAATATTTATTTTATTCTATTTTTTAGTATTTGTTGTTATAGCGGCAACCGAAATACTTCATCTGTGAAAATTTCAACTGTCTAGCTATCACGGTTCCTGAGATACAGCCTGGTGACAGATGGACGGACAGATGGACAGACGGACGGGCAACGAGCGAAGTCTCAGTAATAGGGTTCCGTTTTTACCCTTTGGGTACGGAACCCTAAAAATGAAACACACGAGTCACTCGCGTATATTTAGTCGAGGTATTTTGGAAAGTTTTTAACTATGTTCTAAAGCAATCTTGCTATAATATTTAGTGTAACGCTTTAAATCATAAGGTGAAACAAATATTTACGTTCTAAATAAAATCATAACCTAACGAGTTGTGAAAGTAGCCGCATTGACTATAGTAGCATCGAAACTTCGGTCAATATTTTTTTTCAGCACATATATACGGGTCTCCTTCGTAATCCATAATATTTAATGCCATAACAGAGCTCTTGTTAGCAAACAGTGGCTTGCGAGCCAGAAAAGTAGATTAGGTTAGGTTAGAACTGCGACCCCTACAGAAACGAACCGCGGAAAATGAACACCAACGAACCTTTTCTAAACTTATTTATTTTAAATGTAAATCAACACAAACTAAAGACTTTATAGCTATGATTTTCGTTGTAATTTTCGAACGGAATGCTGCGCGAAGGTCAGTACACCCTATTTTATTGCAACGCATCGCGCGGTAGATCTGTTTTTTTATATCAACTTCAAGATGGCGCTGCTAGGTGGCGCCTCAATTTGCTAACAAAAACTACGTTAGGTTAGGACTGAGACCCCAACAGTAACGAACTGGTGTCAGAAAAGTAGGTTAGGTTAGGTTAGAAACTGCGACCTCTACAGAAACGAACCGCAGCCAGAAAACTAGGCTAGGTTAGAACTGAGACCCCAACAATAACAAACCGGTGTCAGAAAAGTAGGTTAGGTTAGAACTGCGACCCCAACAGAAACGAACCATTGCTAGAAAGGTAGGTTAGGTTAGAATAGACCCCTAAAAACGAATAGCAGTCAGAAAAGTATTTTGTATAGAATTGTTCATAAAAAGTGACCCATTTTTTTTAATCACTTGCTTTTGCCCGCGGTTTCGCTCTCGTGTACCATGAGAATTCCAAATAACCAAGATATCAAGCAAGCAAGCATACAGGCAAGCAAGCAAGCATGCAAGCAAGCAAGCATGTAAGCAAGATTGCTCGCGTGACAATGGGACCATCTCAGGAGTATATTATATTCTTTCGAATAAAAAAAGAATTTTTAAAATCGGTCCACAATTGACCGAGAAATTGGTGAACATACCTACATAAAAAAATACATAAAATGGAATGCATAACCTCCTCCTTTTTTTGAAGTCGGTTAAAGAGCCCTTTGCGGCCTACTTACAGTATAAACTTATGAATTTTGAAATTTTAGCTTACAACCAGTAAAACGCAAAATCCCGTTTTTTCCCGTTCCCGTAAGAATTTTGGAAAATACTTTCTTAATACGGGAAAGTCCTCTCTCAATGCTCCTCTACACTCCCCAAGCAACCTCATGCCGAATTTCAGCTTTCTACGACCAGTAAAACGAAAAATCCCGTTTTTCCCGTTCCAGTGGGAATTTTGGATAGTCCTCTCTCAATGCTCCTCTACACTTCCCAAGCAACCTCATGCCGAATTTCAGCTTTCTACGACCAGTAAAACGAAAAATCCCGTTTTTCCCGTTCCAGTGGGAATTTTGGATAGTCCTCTCTCAATGCTCCTCTACACTTCCCAAGCAACCTCATGCCGAATTTCAGCTTTCTACGACCAGTAAAACGAAAAATCCCGTTTTTCCCGTTCCCGTGGGAATTTTGGATAGTCCTCTCTTAATGCTTTTCTACACTTCCCAAGCAACCTACATGCCAAATTTCAGCTTTCTACGACCAGTAAAACGAAAAATCCCGTTTTTCCCGTTCCCGTGGGAATTGTGGATAGTCCTCTCTTAATGCTCTTCTACACTTCCCAAGCAACCTACATGCCGAATTTCAGCTTTCTACGACCAGTAAAACAAAAATCCCGTTTTTTCCCGTTCCCGTGGGAAATTTGGAAAGTCCTCTCTTAATGCTCCTCTAAACTCCCCAAGCAACCTATATGCCGATTTTCAGCTTTCTACGACCAGTAAAACGATAAATCCCGTTTTTTCTTTATCCCGTGGGAATTTCTGAAAATTCTTACCAAAACAATTACTTTGCTCACCCGCGACCAAGCAAAGCAAAAGTAATTGTTTTAGTTCATTAATATGGACCTCCGCAAAGTAACGCCTGATTCAATAAATCCTTAAGGTGGAACGGCACTCTCTAGGCGCGAAATTCAAACTATTTACAGTTTTTAATTTATTGTGGGTAAACGGTGTAACTGTTTAACTTCATATGGTATTTGCGCTTGTGAAACAGTGTTTTTTTATATTATTGTGTAAAGTTTTTTAACAATAAAACTATTAGCTTGAAATAAAAGTTGTCAAAGCGTTGAAAGTCCGAATTTCTATGTTTGACAACTTTTATATCAAGCTAACAGTTTTATTCTTATAAAGCTTTACACAATAATATAAAGAACACTGTTTTACAACCGCAAGTACCATATGAAGTTAAACAGTTACATCGTTTACCCACAATAAATTAAAACCTGTAAAAATTTTGAATTTCGCGCCTAGAGCGTGCCGTTCCACCTTAAAACCGTTTTTTTACTATTTTAATTACCTACTGCTATGCCAAATTTGGAGAGTCTAGTAATTATAGTTCATAGGATTCCGTTGAACTGAATATATAAATCCCGTTTTTTCCTTATCCCGTGGGAATTTTGAAAAATCCTGAAATTAATGTTTTTACTATTGTAATACCAACTTGTAGTACCTGGGCGACCGAGCTCTGCTCGGGCAGAAACTCGGTACCAAGCGTTTTCCCAGAGATAAGACCAAGCTAGACCAATTTTTCATCACCGAAAACCCCCAAATACTAAATTTCATCGAAATCGTTGGAACCGTTTCCGAGATCCTGATTATATACACCGGAGGGGTTGGGGGGGGGGGGGGTGAGAGGGGGGGAGGGGATGCGTGGGAGGGAGCGCGGGGGTATTAAAGGGGGGATGAAAATTTCATTGATTTTGCCGTAGGATGCACCGTTTTCAAGATATTTGACAAAAACACCGGAGGGAGTGGGGGGGGGGTGAGTCACGTTAAACTATCGTCCGTAAACCGACTTTACAGACAACCGGCTTTTCCTGTTCTGTGCTCCCAATAGGGAACGTGCACATAGACGGTGCTGCCAACTGGTGCCATAAGGGTGCCATCAATTTGAATGTTTTACCTTGATAAGTTTGTTTTACTGTCCGCATAGTGTCTCTTCTGTCGCATTAGTGCTGCCGCCTATAGTTACTGCACGTTCCCTATAATACTTTTTCTAACAAAAAAGTAACTTTTTCTCACAAAAAAGTAACTTTTTCTCACAAAAGAAGAAACTTGACGTTTTCTCATGAAAAATAAACTTAAAAAAAAAAACTAAAAATGTTGAAAAAAAACGTGGATTCGAACCGAGGTCGGCCGGATCCGCGACCACCCGATTTCTAATGTGCCATTATGATCTGCTCGAAGTGGGCGAAATTTAGCTTTATATTCTAATACAAACAAAAATAGCCGGAAAACACGAGTAAAAGCGATTTTCTGAAAATGAAACATAGCTAGATCAGTTTTTCGTCCCCGAAAACCCCCACATACCAAATTTCATCGAAATCGTTGGAGCCGTTTCCGAGATCCTGATTATATATATACATATATATATACATATATACAAGAATTGCTCGTTTAAAGGTATTAGATAGATAGATATCAAAAGTCTAGTTATTATAGTTACTGAGATACGGTCACTCGGAATCGAATCTATAAATCCCGTTTTTTCCCGTTCCCGTGGGAATTCCCCAAAATCCTTCCTTAGTGGATGCCTACATTGTATAAGGTATCTATGTGCAAAATTTCAAGTCTCTAGGTCCAGTGGCTTGGGCTGTGCGTTGATATATCAACAGTCAGTCAGTCACTCAGTCAGTCAGTTTAGAATTTTATATAATAAATAGATTGTTTATTTTTATCAAATGATAAACATTCATGTTTTTCCATAAATACGGTCCAAGTCCTCTCATTCTGATAGGAGGCCTGTGTCCTGCAGTGGGAAGACGATAGGCTGAGTTGATGATGATGAAGAGTATAAAATTATTATGACAAATATGCATATATTAGGACATGTGACTATTAGGACATATGATTATTGGTACTTAAGAAAATAGTGCAAATAAGCATTAGGATATGCAATATTAGGCATACAATATTATGGCATTTACATTATGGCAAACGTTATTATGGCAAAAGATCATTATGGTCAAAGTTATTATGGATTTAGAAATTAGGACAAAAGATATTATGGATTCCAATATAGACCCGAAACACGAAATTGTGGGAAAAACCATCTTGAGTTTATTTGCTATTCATGAATGATATGAGAAATACGATACTTCTAATATTAAAGACAAATAATTTTATATAGGTACCTTTCATAAAACATTGTAATTTATTAAAATTAGAACAATAAAAATCGATTGAAGTGTGAATTGTAATTTGATACAATGCATATCACATTTTATGAACCGAAAATATTAGGCAAATTTAATATTTAACGAAGATCCGAATTATTGTTTGTATCACTAATTTAACCACATTTTTATGCAAGTATGAACATTAAATATCAAATGAGCTGTGGTATTTCACTGTAGCTAAATCGTTAATTAATTAATGTACTTGTTGGTTCCTGTTGAATTGTATGCGTGGCCAACTGCCATCTGCGGCAAAAAACTTGCAAAACCTAATCCTAACTAATTACTATAAATATGAAATGTGCTAATAAAATCTTGATATTTCTTTTAGCCGTAGTGGCCTAGTGGTTTGGCCTATGGCCTCTCAAGCAGAGGGTCGTGGGTTCAAATCCCGGCTCGCACCTCTGAGTTTTTCGGAATTTATGTGCGAATTTACATTTGAAATTTACCATGAGCTTTACGGTGAAGAAAAACATCGTGAGGAAACCTGCATGCACCTGCGACGAAATTCAATGGTGTGTGTGAAGTTCCCAATCCGCACTGGGCCCTGCAGTGGGACGTATCTATACGTCTATGCTGTGATGATGATGATGATGATTTTTTTTAGGGTGGCTTGTCTTTCCCACACGTAAAGCGCGGATGATTTTCACTTTGTTATCCGTCTGTCTGTCTGTCAAGACCCTTTTTCCAAGTACCTAAGGCGCAAGTTACACAGAAGAGACGTGGGACGGCGGCGCGTCGCAATCCACGTCGTTTATTGTTCGCAGGCCGCATCTCCACCCCGTGTCTTCGGCCTGCTTTGGATCGCGACGCTTTTATACATTTAGTATGGAAACTGAATCAAGGGGCACCGCGACCGCGGCGCGTCCCCGTCCCACGTCACTTCTGTGTGACTTGCGCCTAACGCGTAGAGCTATCAAGCTATCAACCCAGTCAAAAGATACTTACCGTCATAAAAAAGGTGCTTCCATACAAATTTCCGTGGATGACTTTCCATACAAATTTCCCCGTGATCCACTTATCAGACCCTAACTGTTTCGGTTTCGGTCGAATTTCGGCAAAAAAACGGGTTTCGGTTTAGTTTCGGTTTCGGTAGCAAACCTGCCGAAACTACGACCGAAACCGAAACTGCATCCGGGAGTTCTCGCGCTGTGATCGGTCATGTTCGGCGCATTAAATTCCAAGCGACGAAGACATTTTACCGCGTCCACGTGCCTAATCATGTCGTGGCTGGCTTGTGTTTGCAGTTCGTTTTGTTTGTTGTGAGTTTTCATGTGATTTAATATATTGAATTCGGTAAGTTTTATCACGTGTATTAGCATAAGAGTAGGTAGTACATAATCATCAAAAAATAATTAAATATAACAAACTAATACATAGATATACCTATATTTTTTATTTGCGTCAGGGAATTATTAATAACAGACGGATTCGTCTGGCGTTTTACAAGTATTTTCAATATTTATTAATTAGCATGCTATAAAAATTTTAGAACGCCTATAGTATATTTTTTGCGTATAGTAAAAAATATTTTTGGAACAGTCTGGTCATACTTTAAAACCAACTAAATAGTCTGGGATTTTTATTTCTGGATTATAAACATCCTAAAATGAGATTTTAATAATAATTTAAAGTTGCCTAAACACATATTTTTTAAGCTTGATTTTTTGCAAAAATCATATAATGAGCAGTAGCGAAATAACCGCAAGCGCTGTGCCAGATTCGACATTCTAGATTTGCATATTGCTAAAATATCTTTTTTTTATTATTTCAACGTGCCTAAAACACCTTCCCTAAATTCGTCATCAGCTTTTGGGCTATAGTAGAATCAAGTTGAACCAAACTAAGTACTTATCTAAATTTTTTTTGGTTAATTTAACTCTCTCGCTAATGCTATACCTAAATAAACATTAGTTAGGCACTTGGTACTTACTATAGTGCATTAGTGGTGATAACATTATGGATTCAGGGTTGTTATGTTGATTATCTATAAGTGAAAATATCGAAGACTTCATAGCTCTATGTGATGTAAAGACAGAAAATAAAGACCGACTGATTAAATAAATAAATTCAAATAAATTCAATTCATGGGGTGAGGTATAGTAATTACATATGTTTGAGTGATTATTATTTGCTTTTTTATAATCTACAAATTATTTATTTACGCATGTAGTCTTATGTAGCTATTAGTGTGCAGTTTATTTATCTATCTATACAGCGATCCGGGTGTCACCAACGGTGCTGGCTGAAAATCAGCGCTGGGGTGCTATAAACGCCTCAGCATTATGCTGAGCCAGTGTCCGATTTGCAACCGCAATGACACATTCTATCTTTAGCTTTCGTGTTGTCTTTTGTTTTGTAAAATATTGATGATGTGTCTTGTGTTGTTGTAAATAAATGTATTTCTTTATTTCTTTCTTTTTCTTTAAATATCACGGGACAATTCACACCATTTGACCTAGTCCCAAACTAAGCAAAGCTTGTACTATGGGTACTAGACAACGGATAAACATACTTATATAGATAAATACATACTTAAATAGGTACATATTAAACATCCAAGACTCGAGCACAAACATTCGTATTTTTCACACAAATATCTGCCCCGACCGGGAATCGAACCCGGGACCTCAAGCTTCGTAGTCAGGTTCTCTAACAACTAGGCTATCCGGCCGTCTAAATAACATTTTCTTTATTTTACCCTCAAAGCATGATTCTTGCCAGGAACTTTCGGTTTCAGCCGAAACTGAAACCGTTGCCGAAATTCGGTTTCGGTTTCGGTCGTAAAAACCAGTTTCGGTCGGACACTATCCTCCTTTTTTTTGCTAACTTAGATAAATAAGTAAACTGGAATCTGTTGAATAAAAAATATGTTTGTCAAATACTTGCTAGGCACTTAAGTGTACACATTCACGACATAGTAATGTAATAGATCCGGTCCAGGAGATTAAGTTTATTTTTCGATTGTAAGAGGAATTAAGAGCTTGTATATAACCCTAAAAATAAATCTATCTTACGTGCTTGTTTAATTTTTAGCACTGTTGCCGTGTAGATACTCCGTTGCAGTTTAGCGTCCAAAGTTTAAACCATCCACGAGGATAAACAATAGTAGATTGTTCAACAAGGGAGGAAAATAACCAATATCACACGAGGTTACTTGACACCCGAGCACAGCGAGAGTGGCAATATTTCGAGGGTGATATTGGTGTTTTTCCCGAGTTAAACACTCTGCTTTTCATTTCGACTACAAGGAAAGTAAGAAAGTATAAGTATAAATAAATAAAAATGTCTAAACCGGTCAATATGATCGTTGTAAAATATTTCAATTGAGTTTATTGTTAAGCAATAATTAATTTAACAAAATTTAATATATTCAATATAATAATCAATGAATACAGTAGACAAAGTAGGTATTTTAGTAAATTTATTTGTAAAATAAGTAATGCTTGATTAATTTTTCTCCTCCGATAAAATAGTGCTGAATTATTTGTCACTAAGTAGTTATTTTCTCTTTTTTCTTTTTTGTGTGTCCGAAGGGGCTCTGTGTGGGCATACTGCCTTATTGTTACACTGTAATTGTCGGCGAGAACCTGTAATTGGCTTGCTGTATTTACTGTAATGTTTAAGATTTATGTATAAGCTGTGGTTCTCCATAAATAAATAAATAACCAATTTGAACTAAGGAGTTAAGCTGTATAGAGATAGGCTGTGTGGACATATAACATTGTCGTTTACCGTATTTTTTTTTCTTAACATTTTTTAACTTTTCTGGCTTAATTCACTAAATAAGAAACTAATGTAAATTAATAATTTAATTTAATAATATTTCACTGGCATTATAAAATTTGTAATATGATTAATTAAGAAAAAAAAACTCAATACTTAATTATTCCATGTATAAGCCGTAATGCTTGGCTGAATGCGTTTGTGTTCCATTGACAGCCAATGCCTTTATTTTTTTTAATTCATTTCTACCCTCCCAAAGTCTTCAATGAACTGATAGTCTTAATATTTCGAACGGGCACGGTACAAAAAAATCTGATTGAAAAATATAATCATTTTATGTTTAGTCAAGCAGGATCTTTATAAAACTCAATCGTAAACAATTTAATTATACGTACCTACCGTACACCGCTCCTTCCTAGGTCTAATAATATAGCCTATTAACTTGCCCGCGACCTTGTCTGTGTCTGCGAAGAGTTCGTTTATTTATATCCCGCGGGAACTGTCCAATTTTATGAAATAAGATCTATCAAATATCTGTCCTTCAATTCATGTGCCAAAAATGCGAGCGAACGTGTCATTCTCGGATCGGACTTTACAGTTACGAACGGCGTTGCCTCTCTCAAACGGACGCCGCTTAAATCATCTGTCAAGATGTAAGAGGCCTTGTGTGTGTGTAGTGTATGTCCTTCCTAGGGTCTCAAACTATCTCCATACTAAATCTTATCTAAACTAAATCGGTTCTGGGGTCCAGCGTGAAGAGGTAACAGACAGGCAGACATATAATTATAAAAAAATATAATATTAGCATCGATTAGTAAAGATTTATCACGCGTAAATAATTAGCTGCAATGGGCGTTCATGGACTGGGATGATGATGATGAAATAATTAGGCTAGCTACGTAACCGCCAAAGCTTTTACGTACCCCAGCAATTTAACCGACCCGGATGGAGTCAGCGGTGAAACGTGGACGTAGCATCAATATTTAGTGAGGAATGCGCACAAAAACAGCGCCGCAATATTTCGACCATTGGAGGATACAGCATAATGGCTCTTCTAACAAGCCTCGCACGAACTGCCAACTGTGATTAAATAAAACATCGCTATTAAAGTTAAGTCAACGCCATGCGCGGTGAGCAGCGCGCACTTGTAACTCGCGGGGTTCTTTTGAGGTCTACTAGGGTTGCCAACCGTCCCGCTAAATGCGGAACGTCCCGTTTCTGGAGCCCCAGAGCATGCGTCCCCCAAAAAGACCACGCGGGACGCCGATAGTCCCGTTTTCGGACTAGACTAGATTATAATTGCCGAAATTAACGTTAATTTGCATACACCGCGCGCGAACCTCCTGCGCTCACTCTCTCGCTCGGCAGCATGCTGTCCCTCCTCCTTCCCGACCTATATTGAACTAGATTAAAACTTAGATGCTAATATGCAATAAAAAATAATCTGGTTTAATTTTTCATGCCTTTCAATACGTTGACGGTCAATATACCTACCTAATCAAGTTAGGTCGGGTCACGCATTTTACAAACAAGTCGCGGAATTTGATCGAAAATGTACCGCAAATCTATGCACTAACGTTGGCAACCAAAGAGGCTAAGCGACTGAAAAATGGTGATAAAAAAGAAATTATATAATTAAAAGTACATTACACACACATAACGTCGTCACATTTTTCATCTCATTTTTTAGAGTTCCGGATCCAAAGGGTGCCAACGGGACCCTATTACTGAGACTCCGCTGTCTGTTCATCCGTCCGTCTGTCACAGGGCTCTATCTCTTGAACCATAATAGTATTACCGATTATGTATTACGGTATTACTGTGGCCGCTATAACGACGTGTTTTTTTAGTATTTTTAAAAAACTTTAATTTAATCTTTATATTTTTTCACTGAACTATTTTTAAAACATTCTACGAAGGTACAGAATCGTTCATGTAGTACCTATGAGTTCGACTTGCACTTAGCTGGTTTTATTTAATAACACCCTTGGGAAGGTGTCCCATAAGTTTCCCGAAAAACTGAACGGAGAGGTAGAGGAGCGAGTCACCTACCAAATATAAAGAAACCGACCAAGAGCGTGTGCGAACGATGACGGTGAATTTCAAAAAGCGGTTCCCTAATCCTACATTTATTTGTTTAATTCACGCTACATTGGCCATAGAGAATTGTTTGGACAGTATATTGACCTTGCGTACCGCTCGGTGACTCATGGGGCTTGTGGCCAATTATTATATTAATTACGAACACGTTACTAGGATTTGATCTACATTGCCAATCTTAGGAACATATATCATTCAGTTCTGCATTGCCACATGAGTCACGACTCGCGTCATTTAATTACTATAAAAAGAGTAGTGGTCAGTGATATGACTGATATGTTGTTAAATAAAGATTAATCCTAAAGATCATTTTTAGGGTTCCGTATTATTTCAAAAAAATCCTTAGTTTCGTCTGTCCGTCTGTCCATCCCGTATCTTTTTCTTTCTTATTCATAGATAATAAAAATCTTCTTTTCTAAAATTATGAGTTCATAGTCGTTGTAAAAGGTCATTAGAGTTACAAAAAGTTAGTGTCGGGACCGATCTGTTTCGCGACCCTTAGAGGAGGCCTACCTATGTTCTTTTTTTTTTAATGAGTCGCCAGAGGGGCCAAAGACGCGAAGTCTTTGCTGTTTTTTACTTTAAGGATTGGAAGAGTGACTTGTGCTCGGGAAAAATCCCTTCTGACGAACT